>WEKY01021123.1:0-20896 GCA_013390045.1 Picathartes gymnocephalus | reverse complement strand
GTTCCTCCAAAGAGGCAGTTTCACTCTGTGGTCAGTGGAGGCCAGGCTCAGCTGCAGGCTGCTGCTTGTCAGGTGTCCAAACCTCTTGGGATCTCTGGCTGGGTCTGCTGGACGTGTTTTATGCCTTTGATGCTTTATGAGTTCCAAAACACAGGCTCCAGGCCCCTGGGCCTTTCCCTCTCCCTTAGGTGCTGTAAATATATTTTCTTGAAGTCACGGTGCTGTCTGCAGGAGCTGCAGGAACGTTCTGTAAATTGCTGTCCTGGCAGTTAGGAGATGTAAAAAGTACAGCCTTTGTTTGTGTGTCAGAGCAGCCTTGAACATCATCATAGGCTGTTATAATTTCCAATCTGTTGCACTCACACTGTACTGTAAAACACCTTGCCAGAAAGGGAGCAGTTCCTTGGTTTGTCTACTTTGAGTGGGCCATTTAGGATGAAATGCTGCATGAACCCTTGTGAGGTGATGCCATAAATTGCAAACCAAGTGTATTCCCCCAATACCCAGTGATACCTCAGCCAGATGCACATCTCATGAGACTGGTGTGATTTTTCTGTTCTTATTGCTACATGAAGACCTGTTACTCCAGGACATGGAGATGAACTCTGCAAGAATTTAATTTTTTTTAAATGTCTTTGGTCAGCAATCAGATGAGCAAACTTCATATTTGCAAAACATTTCTTCTAACTTCAGAACATTTCTGACAGTTTTGTCTCTTGTTGTCTCCGTTGGAGGCAGGAGGAATTTGTACATTAATTATTAACGCAAAAAAAGGTACACACCCCACTCAGATGCCCCAGCCTGGAATAAGGAATCAGAGAACGGACTTGAGTTCTTCTTCCTTGCCCAGCTTTCTGCAGAGGGAAGAGAAGGACGGAAAACATCTCCTCAGTGCTGTGTAATCCTGATTCAAGCCTTTGGTGGCTTTAGGGAGGTGTTGGGAGCTCTGCTTGGCACCATTAACCTTGACTGTCAGGTGAGCCTGAGGGGCTCTGACTTATTGCTTTGACCCCCTAACATGCCAGCCTAGTTCTAGTTTAATTCCAGTAAATTCAATACAGTTACACCAGAGATCAATTTGTTCTGAAGTATTTTTCGTGTGTTCATACATAGAAGTGTCAGATATTATTAGCAACAGAAGTTTATCTTGTGAGATAGTATTAGGAACCTGAAAGAAGTGTGATTTTGTTTCATACTGGCAGTGAGTGTAGGAAATGCTGTTTGGCTCTCTTCACAGCATGGATTAGCAAAATTAGACTTGTCTCCTTTGCACTAACAAGCCCCAGAACAGAATGTGAGCTGTTAGATGAAGGAAACTCCTTTCAGACACACACACAAAAAGCTGTGGGAAGAAAATCATCTAGACTTCCAGGAGGACAGATTATTACAAAGTTCATATCTGTAGGGCATCCACTCTGCAGGATTTTTTGTGCACAATGACATGACTTTATGTTTTTATTTACATTTTCTGAAGAGTTCACAGGATGTTGCCATGGGGAATGCTGCAGTTGTCTGAGATACCCTTTTATATTTACATCACACACAATTCTGCCTATGTACTGACTTGATGCTGTTTGACAATCAGTAACTATGGTGGGGCTGTTAACAGTTTGAGTCAGGTTTTAATATAGTTAGGATATTGTTGTGTCTTCATTTTGTTTTACCTTCTGTTTATTTTTCATTTCTTTGAATTTTGCATGAGTAATACCTTTGGAACACAGACAATCTGGAAGCTGGCAAATCCTGTTCTCTGAGGCTGCACAGAGCACTGCTTGCCCTAGGCAAGATTTGGCGAGATGATAATTTCCATGTAAGCACCAAGTGACCAAATTCTAACTCAGCCTTCAGGAAGAGTCCGAGCCTGGGTGCCAGGTGTCCCCTAGGCAGGTGGTTGAGCATTTCTGGTAGCAGCCAGGGATAGTGAACACTTGAAATTTTCTCTGGAACCTTTTGAAAATCTGCCCTCAAGGCTGAACCCTGAGCTGATGTAGTGAAAGAGAGAGATTTATTAATTTTCACCTGGTGGACCTTGAAGCTGGCCCAAACTAGTGTCACTTACAAATAAAGTTCAGCTTCTAGTAGAAGTTAGGTGAGGACAAAAAGCACAAGTTTCAAATCTGTTTCAAAGCATGTCTCTGTGGAAGTTTAGTTCACAGGCTCTCTGTTCACACAGTGAGGAGTAAACCATAAAGTTTCAGAGAAGTATTCCTGGAAATTTGCTCCCATGGCTGTCACTATAAGCACACTCCATTCTCTGTGTGGTTTTAAAGAGGACTGTGCAAGGAAACTCTTGGATTCAGAGCTCACACCTCTGGCAGCAAGGCCCCAGGGTATAATGAGGTAACCGCCATCTTTACCTCAACAGACCTTTTGACTTGAAAAGAAATGGCCCTTCCATGATATTTTTTGTTTTCCCCTCTTCATTGTTTCCTTTCTTCACTTCCCCCTACCCCCTCTGAACTTTTCAAGATACCTGGCTTCCAAATATCAGAAAGGAGCCTGACACTACAAAGCTTTAGAACTCCATAAAATCTTCAGAGATCTGTTTGAGTGCCACAAAAGCCTTGCTTATGTCCAAATGACGCTATTTGAGTCCTCAGTGATTGTGTTTCTTGACCACATTCATGATGATTATTGATTCATCTCAGATGTTCACACCAAACTTCTCTTGCTCACATACATGTTTAACGTATTACTGTCTTTCAGAGGAATTGAACTATATGACGTTTGTTCCTAGAAAAGGTATGAACTGCCTGTCATGTATTATCTGTTATTTCATTAATTATTTATCACTTGTAATCCTTATTTAGAAAGTTCTAGCTATTCATCCAAGAATGGTATCATGCAACTTGTGCCATAATTGTGCAATCATATAAAGTAATGAAAAGCTGTCACTATTTCTGGAAGCTGGTGCTGCTGCCTGCATTTTCTTGTCCCTCATCCTACACGGTCCCTTCATGCTTTTCCAGAGAAGGAGTCCAAGAAACAGATCTAGGTTAAAACTAACATTACAAAGGGAAATCTTGGCCAGACATGCTTGTGTTGGTACAGAAAGGAGCTGGCAGCACAGGGAGATTTTGGAAGAGAGTTTAACTTTGTCTACAGGCAGCTTGTGGAAACAGATTTAATCTGATTAAGAAACAACATTGTAAAATGACTGTTACCCATCCCTGAAGAGAAAATGCTGAGTAGCCAAAACAACAAGTTTGTGACTGCCCCAGATGTCAAAGGTGTTTTAACTTCTCTGAGATGTGGATGTTTTCCCTCGCAGGGGCAAAGGGATCTCCTGAGTGCGCTTGGCAGGTCTGTGGTACCAGTAGCCCCCACTATACCATCATATCCTGTATAGTTTCAGGTGGGATTGAGTGTGGAACCATATAAATACACTGGCCAGTGGTTCTCTGTCCCCAGTAGAAATCTTGGCCTAATTTTATCAGCAGGGGAAAAAAAAATTAATCAAATATTGCCCTTGTCCAGTAAAAGTTGGGACATTCCTGTTCACAAAATGGCTTTGTCGTGCCCCACTCTTATGTCCCCAGTGCTGTCACTTGATGCATTTTCCTGTACATTCAGACTCTAATCTAATCACAAATTGACAGCCAAGTGTGTGCCACTGCAGAGAGAGGAACACCACTGCTTTTTAACATGCAAGTTGTTCAATAAAGAGCAGCATGGCAGGGCAGAGATACAAACCCAGCACACTTTGAGGCTCTTACAAACAAATACAAAGCACAACATCCAATGCATCATCATCTATATTTATATTTTCTGCCTATATTTATAAAAACTTTCTGGCAGTTTACCCCAGATTGGCCCACAGTACTTCAGCCATTGCCCTCTGCTCCTCACTGAAGAGCCAGGCACTTACTAAATGAGAAAGAGAGTCAATAATGAATAATAGCAACAGGGTTAATTCTTTTCATTTCTGGGTCAGCAGTAGACTGAAACCCATTTAGAGATGTAAAATTTAAAAAAAGATAGAAACAGCATGGTGGTTAGAAGGAAAACCAGGAAAGCCCAGCCAATTGCTAAACAGCCTTTAGGCTTCCTCTTGGCTGCTGATCAGCCAAGGTGCTCTTGAAACAGATAACAGCATCTCACATGAGAGCAGGAATGAAGCTTCACCCTTGACCTGTGTATTTGCCCCATGCAGATTGTTTCCTTCAGCTCCTGATGAAACGGCTGGAAGATCTGGGCTCCCCTTCTTGACATGCCTTGTCCTCTCACTCTCCTTTTTGCTTTTCTCATTGTCTTCTGGAGTGCTGACTTTTGGTTACTTATCTGCTTGTCCCCCTCCCAGTGCTGCCCTGGAGGATGCACACAATGGGTCAGGTCTTCTATTTCTCTTATCTCTGGGATTAAAAAACAAAGTGGCACATTGGGCTTTGACCTTGAGCAGTTTGCAAGTGAGTTTGATTTTCTGACTCCTCCTCCTCCTCCAACCTCAAACCTCTTGAGCACCTCTCATCTTCTCTCCAAGGTCTTTTCCTATTTTATATTCCCAGAACTGTTTATCATGCAGGCAAGGGGAAGCATCAGTTTACTAGAAAGGGAATTATCCATTTAAACATCACTAGTCTGACACATATTGATTTTTATTTTAGGAGGTAGCATGTAAAACATAAATAAAATGTAGGCTTTGGTGGCTTCCTTCCAGGTCAGGCTGCAGCCGCTCCATCACTCATACCTCATCATAGCAGTGTTCAGCAGCCTGGGCAGCCCAGGTCCCCACCCTTTCTCTGAAGGTGTAGTTTGCATCACACCCTTGTGTGTGTGTGTGTTTAACTCCAAAGTGGTACAGTGACACACCTCCAGCCCTCAATACTGCTTGTCTTCTTTGGATCCACGTGCTGAGAGTGACTCTGTGCTCCACACCTGCCATAATCAGCCAATTGTCCATGGTCGTTCATCAGCCCGAATGTGTGCTAAGGCTTGGGAGTGGGAAACCTCAGCACCCGAGTACAGAGACACCCTGGGACTGCTGGGAGGCTCACACAGTGCTGAGAGCAAGACCAAAAATGGGCTCAGAGAAGAACTCTATGTATTGCTTCAGATATGGGTCCCCTTAATAAAACAAAATGTAGTTTAAGGTCCATCAGCAGGAGGGCTGACATTAACTTCCTGCCAAGCCTTTAGGATTAACCCAAGGAGCCTGCAGGCCCACTGCAGTGGGTCAGAGAGTGTTTTGCATTGTTTCTCCACACAGTTTCCCCCTGCAGCACAGGGACAGGGTTATCTTTAACTACCCAGTAAGATCTTCAAGGGGATGATGTTTTACAGCTCTGAAAGGGTCTTCAGGGGCATATGATGGGTGCAAAGGATGTGTTAGTCAGGGGGATTGACCTTGGGGGATCTGATTCCTCTTGTTGCCTTCTCCTTCTGCCGCTGGGGACAGTCGAGGTGCCAGCTGTGCTGCAGAGGGAGTGAGTACCTGTGTGTTTGCCTTTGCTGTGAGTGACTGCAGCCTGTGCTCTGGGAATGCTGTGTTTGCTTCTTCCCACAGAGCAGGTTGGTCTCAGCACGAGCTACTGAGCCCCTTCTGCTGGAAGCTGCCAGGTGCTTCCATCCAGGTACTTGGTGTAGTCTGGAAAAAAACCCCCAAAACCTTTTTTGCAGAAACCTGTTGTACCCTTTATTGCCTAACTCTGTTCCCTGTGCTTTAACACCAAGTTGGTTGTGGCCCTGCCATTTCACATGCTGTTCATGCTTAGCTCCTGGCTGCTTGAAATACTTTAATGCTGACCTGTATTTACTGACAATTGAGCTTTTCATGGTTTTGTGGCAAAGTACATGCTGCTTTTGATCCTGAAGGGAATTAATGCAGAAAATCAGCACAAGTTGTGTACCTTCTGAAATCTTAAGCACAAGGCTTTCTTTTCATTTAACGTCTCATTGGAAGTTGCTATTTTTAAAAATCATAGAAAAGCTTTTTGTAGTGCCACATACGTCTTGGGAAGGCTTTTTAAGTATCAACGTAATTCTTGGAGAACATTTTTTTTAGTAGAAAAACTTTTACTTGTGCTGTTTCTAAATTTACTGTGAGCTGTGCTGCAGTAATGCAGAAGATCAAAGAAAGTGGCTTTCTGCCTTCCAGTCAGCACAAGTTCAGAGGTCTTGCCTGTGACTATACCTGTTTATAACAGATTGGTCTGACTTCACCTGAGGGAACAAGTGAACAGAAATAGCTGATTTAAACTGGAAGAAAAAGAAAAAAATATTGTTGCTGGATGTGAGAAACTACTGTAAATTGTTGAAGGCGATCACTGTGCAAATCCATTACACCAAAATATCTCCAACTGATTGTAAGACAGCTTCAAAAATCCAGAGAATTTTGTACTCAGGATGTAAAATGAAATTTTTAGCCATTTGGCTGGCAATGTAACTTAGCCAGCTAATTCTGTGGGCAGTTCTTGAAACTGGCAGGGGTTGTCCATATTGTTTTTGTGGGTTGTCCAGAGCCTGAATGGGAGCCACATGTCTCTTAATGGATTCTCTCAGCCTTAGTAATGTGTTCTTAGGCATTTTTATTTCTTGACTATACCTAAGGGGCAGTCCAGTCAATATGGTGCAAAGCGGCTCTTTTCCCCTCACGTTTTAATATTTTACCAGTAAGAGTCCATAGGGGTTTCCTGGAAAAATCCAGGTGAAGACAAGTAAAGCCTACTTTCAAGCTGAGTCTTTTTGCAATATGCTTTTGAAACCTTGAAAAGTTTTCCTGAAGAAAGCTCACTCATACCTGAAAAGTATTGTAATCAATATTTCAGTTGAGTGCTTAGAAAAAGGAAAAGAGAAGGCAAAGGAAATTGATATCATTGGAGAAAACCATGAACATATTTTATGTTGCTTTCCCTAGAGGAGATATAGCTGAGAACATGTTCAGATCTTAAAATACTATTGTTTGAAAAGTGAAAATGAGAGTAAAGAGCTGAAGCTGTGTGAACCATTGCCAGTCCATATGAGCCTGAAGTTTTCTAATCCTCAGGATTTGAATCAAAATGTAAAATGCTGCATGGGGTGTTGTGAGATTCCTAGTCCTGCTCATGAAGGATAAGGCATGGCCAGAACCTTAATTCAAATTATCAGCTGAACCAGATCTGTCTCAGCCTCCAGGGTTCTGCTCTTGGCTGGTGCCTTGCTCCTGGGACCTGTCCTAAGGGCAGAAACTTCTGGGAGACCTCATCTTACTTTTCCTTTCTCTCCAAGCCACCCAGCCGATTTGTCAGGTGTGCAGCGCTTCTTACTCTAGAGGTCAGTATAGTGTTAGGAATGGAAATGATGCATATCCAATTCTTTTTCCCTGATGAGATGTTCCAGGGTGAACTCTCAATCATACTCCTTCCCATATAAGATGGGAGTGAAATTTCATACTGGGGAAATGTATTTGTAAAAGCACAAGAGCCAATATGGGAAGATCAGAGGGTGTTTAAGAAAACAATCATTGAGGCTCTTTGTTGAATGGAAGTTATGCATGCACTAGTAGTAATTTTCTGAAGCCATAGACAATAACATAATGTGAGTGGGTGATGGCAGAAATTACATAGGGTGAAATTTAGGGAGATGACAGCAGCCTATGCATCACTTAAGACCTATTTCTGAGGGCTTAATTGTGGCTTAAATAGCCTCGTGCTCATCTTCTGTGTAGAAACAAATTCTCTCTAGAAAGAGCACCATGAACACAGAAAGTGGAATCTGATCGGCTGTGAAGCTCCTGTGTCAGGGAGGGGTGTTCTGTGCTGAGAACAGATGTGAGCAATGCAGATTTATGTTGCAGCATGCACCCTATCAAGGTCTAATGCTCTGTTTTGCCATAGGATGTGCTGATGTTAGTCCAAAGAGAAGCCATGAGACTATCAATCTTTAAACAAATGGGAAAACAAATGGGAGTAATGAGCAGACCCCCCCCAAATGGGATTTCCTCCATTTGCGTATGGCCTCTGTGGGTGACAACACCAAAAGCTATCCCACTTACCAGTGCTTCAGAGGTATCTACTTACTTTTGGGTAGGCTTTCTGCAAATAGTCAGACTTGGTGTTGCAAAAAATAGCGCTTTTTTAGCTTTGTTGTGTGACTTGAGGAGAAATCAGAATTGGACTGTCACATCTGGCTTTGCTTCAAAATGGTTGCATGCTGGTTCAGGAAGAGAAGGGATGAGGCTCTGAGAGAGATCAGGTTTCCAAGCCACTTTGCATAGTGCATATTGAACAATGAGTTTTTCAGTCAATACTCAGGAGGTGTTTTAAAAACTATGATGGGTGGAATTAAAGCTGAACCCATCAAATTCTTCCTTATCTTTACATACTTGAATTTCTTGTAATATTTAACTTTTTTCTTTGCATTTCCTAGACTTTGGATTCTTAGTTCTGAGATAATCAATATTTCCCTGTAATGTATTTTGTCATATGTTTTCGATAAGCATTTTCAACTTGAAGTCCTAATAAATGTTATTTTTGTCAAAAAAGAAAAGGTAAATTGAAGTACTCTCCTGAAAGCCACTTTGAAAGTAGAAATATAGATGAAATATTGGGATTAGAGTAATAGTACTTTTTAAAACACAAAGTTTGATGGATTTAACTGTTCCCTTTTTAATTATGAAGCAACCTGCAAATCATTGCTGTTCTCTGGAAAGAGATCTGTTATTCAGATGTCTGCTAAATTGTTTTCACGAATTCTATTCTGGTTCTGGGTTTGTTCACAAATTGTCTACTCTTATTATTCACAATGTGTGATTGGGCATGTGGTATATTTTCTGCTCTCTGGTTTAATGACAAACATTTTGACAGGGAGTAGCAAATGGTGAATGACAACTAGAAAGCAACATGCAACTTGGGGCATTTGCAAACATTTTCAAGAATATTAGCAGTCAGAAGAACACTGCTGAAGCCTGGGTAGTCTGACCTCTATGAATGATAATGATTCACATCTCAGCCATTTAGTTACAGATGTATTTCAGTCAGTTTGTCATTTGTCCAGATCCATTAGGTCTGCAAGCAAAATCATTGTCTATGAATGATGTGTCTTTCAGTCCATCCAAGTTTTGATTTACTTGTAAATAAAGCCTAATTTTGAAACTGAGCCACAGGGGAGCAAGTTTTCTGATTTCCATATCAGGGAGGTGAACTAAAATTATGTACTTGTGTCCTCTAGGACTGTCACAGAGGCGGATACTGTATTCTTGTTCAAAGAGTTATAAATGTGGTGCTAAAGTCAGTGTGCCTGCACATTAGCATTAGAAACTCTGCATTTCTGAGGTATAGAACTAAGCTAAGGTCATTTAAAAATATCCTGACACTTTTATTCATGTGTAAGAAATAGCTTATTCTATTTGATAAGCCTCATTCTCTGTAACTGTGCAAAAGCTCATCAAGTTTCTTCACTTCTTCAGCTTGGCAATTGAAAAACAGCCCTATTCCAGTTCAGAAGGTTTTGAGATGGTGGATGGTGTGATTCTCACACAGAATATGTGCAACTTTTTTTTTTTTTTTGCTGCAGCCTGGGGTTCTTGAGCTGGATGAATGATTAAGATTTCGTAACACTGCAGGCAAAATTCCTTCCCTTGATCCACGCTGTAGATATCGTTTGCATTGTCTGCACACATGGTACTTTCATTTACATCAATGGGAATTCCACATGCTGAATAAGGAAGAAATATTTGCATTCTGGATAAATGCCTTATTTGGGCGCTTATTAATACTTACTCACTTGGGCAGAGCTCCCACTGACTTTGATCTTGTTGGCGAGTTGCCCACTGGGTTTGAAGCCCTGGTTTGAAGAGTTGCTAAATGGCATTTTAATGGCAGGGGTCAGCAGTGATTGCCATACAATTTTTCTTGCTTTCCCCATCACAAAGTTATCATCTGGAGTAAGTCATTGCAGTTCTTTTTGGAAGATTAATAGCTCTCCACTAGTAACAGAAAACAGTACACCCACTGATGAGTTTATCATTTGAACTTTGAATCCAGTCAGGAAGTTGAGACGTAAGCTCTTCCATGGTGGTGATTTGTGGTATATTTCCAGTTTTCAGGGTCAGGTTATTAACCAGAGTAACAGTGATATAAGCACATGTCATAGAGAACATGAATCAGAGGAAGTGTCTGACAAAGACTTCGCTCTGCAGGCAGCTTTCCTGGGATGCTCTGAAAGTCTGACAATTGTCATGAAGCTCCAGGTGTCAGGCTTGAAAATACCACAAGTATTAACAACCTGCATGTGTGGATATAAAACTTTCCTTGGCAACATTTTTGGAACTCGGTAGATTTTATGCCGTGGCCTGTCTATGGAAGGATTTCATTTTCCTCTAGGATACACAGTTCCTAGAGGTTTTCTCTGTTTTTCCCTATCACTTAGAGGGAGAAAAATAGTGACAAGAAACCAAGTACAATACCCATATATATTGGGTAGCTTGTAACTTTTTACATAGGTAGAGTGTTCCTCACTTTGCATTTAGTAATAATGTTCTGAGCTGCTATCAAAATTAAGATATCAAAAGAGCATAATTGTCTGCAAATTTCTAATGCTTGTCCTGTCATCCTGAGAGTACTGAAACATAAAATATTCTGGGAGAAAACCTGTGCTGTAAAATATAAATATTATTTGAGCTATGCCAACATTTGAAATCATTACCCATAGAAAATTCTGATGTTCTGCCATATTTCTGTCCTGAATTGAAATAAATATTGAAAAAATTTATGAACAAGGAGTTTTGAAGAGCACTGTAGTATAGAAATATTTAACCATTTGTTTAGATCCAGTGCAATGTTATGGGGAACGTGTTATGGAAAATGTAGTTCAGGTATCTCTTGCCTTTGTCCAAGTGAAGGATTAGATGGTTTTGCAACATGGTCTATGGTATGCTAGACTCCCTTTCGTAGCTTCCAAAATGCATTAAACATGGAGAAGAGACCAGAAAGTACTTCCCCAGGCAAATTCCAGTCTGGGAAAATCTGATTTTATTGGATTTTTTTTGGTTTGGTTAATTTTTTTCTTGTAGATCACTTTGAGGAAAAACCTCTCAGTCAGATCTAATAATAATAATAATAATAATAAATGGAATTCAGCTTCTCTAGTAATAATAATACTATGGAATTTAGCTTCTTTTTTAATAGCTGTACTCAGAGTTATGGTATGGCAAGTTCTCCTTCTACCTGTGTTGTAACAATCTGTTCAAATCCACTGTGATAGTGGAGAAACTCTGTCCTTCAGCTGCATCCAAAATAATGCTGAACCTCTTTTCTGTAGGGGCTCTTACTCAGAGACTGGGATTTGAGGGTAATTCATGTGCAGTGAAATCACCCATGTTTTGTGGACTAGATGAATAGCATGTGAGACAATAGCATTCGGGTTGGGCTTGAGAGAAGAAATATTTCTTTTCTGCTCTGGTGGCTTAAGTCATGCCTGGGGTCACAAGGTGCCTGCCTGGCTCTTCTGCTTTCCACCTTGTAAGGGAATGTAGCCCCCACTGAGGAGCTGTTTTCATATATTTAGATATTCATTAATATTAGTACTCTAAATAAAGCATGCACCTCCCCAAAAATAGAAAAAAATTCTACATATTGCACACGGTTAATTCTGTGCATTATAAAAGTGGGAGACAGAAGTGCTGGGGGAAAAAAACATTCTCAGGAGTGTCCTTGCTCCTCTGAAGGCTTTGCTTCAGCCACTAGGTGATGCAGCAGCTTCTCTTTGTGTCCTGGGAGAAGCTTGGAGAATCTGGCATCTGAATTAGGAATGAGTAATTGGAGATCTCCACTCTAGAAGCGATACAGACTAGATAATAGCCCTTGGAAAACTAACGAGAAGATAGGATTTCCAACTTTACATTTTCTAATTGCTTTAAATGAAACCCCATTAGAAACAGCTGGTCTGATTCTCAACTGATATAAATTGTCATATATTTTTAGATTTAAATAGCACTCGGCTGGTCTACCCTAGATGTAAACTCTGGCCTAGATTATGTGGTTGCTATCAGCTTGGAATGGAAAGTTCAGCCCTACTTTTACAGGCAAATTTAGTTTAATGTATTATCAGGAAAACCCAGCATATTTCCAGGTATTGTGTATCTGAAAAAATAATCACCAAGACGACTAAGAAGACAGTTAAAGTAATGCACGTATCCACATCATCACTGCTCAGGGCAGAGAGATGAAACTTGAGTCCCAGCCACATGCTGGTAACAGGTAATCTAGGGCTGGGTGCTCTGAGCCAAGGACATCTGCAGCTTCCTGAATCCAAGGAAAGAAAAAGGCTTCGTGTTTTTCAGTGTCTCTGAGACCCACACAGAACTGGAAATACCTGGAGTAAGATGATGGAAAATAGCTTTTTCACAAAAGTAGGATGAATCATATTTAAACAGATTTAACCCATGATATGTTGCAATTCTTATTCGAAAGGGAGTTAACAAATGATTTGTTGTTCATTCTGGGCCAGATTCTCATCTACCTTAAATTTGGAAAAAGTCCTAAATCTGGCTTTTAATGTTTCCTTTTCATTGGAGTTTGGATGACTTTGAACAGTCCATTGCTATAGCCCTTTCCAACAACATTGTTTTTATAGATCTTTGACCTGTGTTGAAAGAATTGTCTCACTCCTGGATCTAAGGCCTGAGGGAATTGGGTCACAATATCTGAAATCTGCAGTGATGCAGAATTATAGGGGTGGGGAAGTTTAATTGCCTCTTGTTTCTAATTTTCTGTGGTGTGTTTGTTTTCTAAAGAAGGAGGAAAAAACCCAATTAGAGCAGGATTAAAGAGGGAGGTGGAAATATTTTCCAGTAACCATGAGCTAACTGCTGATCTATAGTAGATAAGATTTTTATAGGCAATAGGTCTATTTCTGATCTAACTTAAACTAATTTCAGAGCAGTCAATGCCAATATACAATGCTTTAAAAGAAAGTGAGCTCACTCAGGGAATGAAATAGCAGAGAAATTCTTAAATATTTGAAGCTTTGGGAGTTATTTTGGAGAATTAATTGCCTGAAAGAATTGGATTCCAGATTACTTTCCAAATTAATGACAACTTTCCAGCATGTTTGTTGTTTTACAGAATTAGACAATCAAGCAATATAGAGCTTTCTGAGTTATAAAGGGTTAGAAACCCAAAGTCCTCTACTGTTGATATCAATATAAATATATTTAGCAATAAAGGATTGTCATGTTAATCTATATATTGATCAGTTAAAATTATTAAAAACACCATATTCAAAAACACAGTTTATAATGAGACATTAATTGATTAAAATTTTCACATAACAGATGATATATATTCTTTGATAGTAAAACATTAGGTTAAAATTTGGAAAATTCTGAAAATGCAATGGACTGGTTGCTTACATTTCTCTCAATGCAGACAGTGTAAACCACTGTTACATTATTGTTATTTATATATCACTATTTCCTGTCATCTGTTTCGAGTTAGCCTTGCTCCAGTTCACGTTTGAATCACAGCCATGGCTGGAGAATGTTTTGCCACAATTGTTTCCACTGCACTTAAAACATACCAGGTATTATTAACATTGACCTTGGGTTTTTTAGATGAGTTGTTCTATCAAAACTAAGTCTGGGGATGCATTTTATTTGCCCTGATGGAAAACATGAAGGCAGTGTAGAGGAAATCAAGACTGGGCAGAAAAATGCAAAATAAGGGGTTAGCTCATAGGCTTTGTAAATTGAAAGCCCTCAGTGAAGTTGAAGAGTTTCAATCATTAATCCTGTAAAACCTGTTGTAAAGTGGGGAGGGTGGCCAAGTAAAGGGAAAACACACTTGTATATATAGATAAGATTCTATTTCAGGAAAGAAAGTAATCCAAAATTGACATCACCTGGCCATCTGTCCCAGTAAGAATTGTATTACATTCCAGATTAAATGAATCTAGAGGGACTCTACCTTTTTCTGGACATATTTCATGAGATTTTTTCACTTGGATCTTATGTTGATCTATTGATAACCATGTTCCTGAAATCACATTAATTGACTGCAGATACACTTAAAATTCAGAAATATTTGGTCTCATTTTCTTCTCTCCTTCCTTTTAAAAATTTATTTTACACTGACGAATGTTGATGCTTTTAGTGAAGTTTCATCAGATAGTTGCTGTTATTTCTAAGATGTTTCTTCATGTGCTGTAAAAGATTGTATTTATGGTCATACAGTTCAGACACTTCAGCTAACGCTCTCTGTACTGAAGACAAAGAAGTCTTGATGCCAGGGTTTGTGGGTCTGGAGAGCTGTGGAACTGGTCTTCTCTGGGTGTATATCACCACAGAGGAGAGGAAGGAAAAAGGAGAGAAAGGAGGAGCAAACACATTACAAAACATCCTTCCCTACTTCAGGTCGGTATTTCCTTCTCCCATTCTCAGGTTATCCTCTCTGTCATGGACAAAAATGACAAGCACAGTTCATGTGAAAATCTGGTAATAAATCTTCATGCTTATATTGCTGCTTCTTGCTCTTTTTCTGGATACATTTTCAGAGGAGCTGCCAGTGCCACTTATCAGTGAGTAGGGCTGAGGAGCATGAATTTGAATAAGGTGCCTGCTTACAGGAAAACACAGACCCTTTTAAATCACAAACCTTGTATTGTTCTTTGTTTTAGGACCCAAACTGGAACATGCATCTTTCAATATTTACTGACTTTCCATCATGAAAAAGGCTGACTGTAGCTGCTTATGGCTTTTACTCTTTTTAATCACACCAGGTTTTAATAATTTGGGCTGAAATTAGAAGTTACACTCAAGATTTCAAACAGAAAGCAGAGATCTAGAAGCCATTCAATGCTATCACGGAGGGACTGGGTTTGTTATCAGCTGGGTAGCTGATAACATCTCCTGGTAGGCTTGCACCAGTAATAAAGTGGCAGAATACAAAGACACCACAGCTTGACCTGTCTCCCCCATGGAAGGAGGGGCTGTCTGCTGTGGGAACACCAAACCTCTCATTCACACACATCCCTCATGCTGAGTGAAGGCCGTGGGGGATTTTCTGGAGATGCTTTCACAGTTTTCTGCCACCAGGCACCAAAAGGCTCAGTTTTTAAGGCCCTGTCATAATTTCATGTGTGTGGAAAGTAATTATCCTAAAAATGCAAGGAAGAAAGGGGAATTTTTTTCCCTTTTAATCCCCTTGCATCTCAGTTTTGCATCTGTAAAATGACAACAATATACTGCTGCTCATAAAAGTGAAGATGTGTGTTGTATTCCTCATGAATCATGCAAATGCTGTGTGATGTCCCATATTCTAGTTAAGAGTACAAGGAAACAAGCAGTGCTGTTGTCAGAGCTGAGCCTCGAGAGAGGTGGGAGGGAAAAGGCTGAGAGGTTTTTCCAAGTGAGAATATCTAAGGAAAGCACTGACTAATTGCTCTTCCTGCAAATTATTTTCCCCCTTTTCACTTAATAAGAAGGGGTTCTTGAAGAAAGGCGATGTATCAGAGAAGGACAAAATTTATATTCCCATGCATGGCAGGATGGAATGAAAGCAGTGACATCTTTGATGTTTCTGGACTTTGTGAGTATGAATGAAAATGGGTTCTGCAGGTACCTTTCCCCCTGACTTCAAGCCAGGACTGACATGGATGAAGTGGTGTGGTAAAATAGGTGTTAGTGTGTTTTGGGGATCCACTTGCTAATGGAGGTGACTGTCATAAGTTCTGCTTTAGTAGCAGATTCTCCTTTGTCTCCTGCTTGTGGCTGCATCCCCACTGGTGTCCAAGCCTGCATTTCCAGGCTGTGTCTGCAGTCAGGGCCCCAGTCCTGGGTGTGAGGGATCTGTAAGGTGAGGAGGGCTCCTCTCCTTTGGCAGACTTGGTCCTGTGCTCTCCCAGGCTCCTGCATCACACAATGTTTTTTGTGAGAGCAGACACATAGCCTGTCTGACGCAGAAATGTTCGATTTCCCTCCCTCCCCCTCCTCACACAATGGAAAGCTGTGACAGCGAAGGTATCCTTGAGGTGAGGATGTTCCCATTGTGCTGCTCCGAAGGCCACAGATGAGAGGAGGTGCTATGACTCAATCTTATTAGAAGGTATTAAACCACTTCATCTTTTATCCCTACAAGCATAACCCGAGGACAGCTGTGGGTGGCTGTAACGTTGCTGTCTCATTTTTCTTTGTATTTCTGTTGCTCAATAAACATTAACACGCTTTAGGAGAGTTAGAGATTTTATTCAGCTGGAGCTGTAAAAATGCTTCTTACCCTCGAATTTCATCTTTTTTTCCTTTGTTCCACTGATGACTGGCATCATCTGTTCATCTCCTGGAGGGTTTTGAACTCTGTTATTATGATTGTCTCTTGCTGCCCTTGTTTTCTGTGCACAGTTTCTGTATTCCCATTGTCTTCAATTAAATTAGCCCAAATCCCATCCCTAGCCTTAGCAAATTTAAGCCTCAATATGGGTAAGAACGTTCCTAATTTTTAAGATGGGAATTGTCCTGCTGGCTTGGGAATTTTTGAAGGTTTTTGAAAAGCAGTGATATTGTTTCTTGCAGGATCTCAGTGGACGTTCTTTCATTTTCTGCTCCTCTCCTCATGTTCTCGTCTGCCCAAGACACACAGCTCATGCTTTAACACCTTGGTTTCACAGTTCATAAAAATTGGCCTAGCCTTGCAGTTTTCACTTGAACAAATATTTTTTTACACTTACCTAAATTACGATCAGGTCCCAAAACATTGGGGTATTCAAACTATAACAGCAACTGCCTTTTCCAATAAAGATGACTTCTTTACCCGCAAACGTCAGAAAATAATTTTTGTGTGAAACTAAGCTTTGACCCAAAATGTAGGGAGGGAAGACTTCTGCCTACAGAGATCTTGGGATATCTTATGCCAAATGCAAAAGAAACAATGCTGATACAAAACTGTAAGATGAGACTTGTTGTTTCAAACTACTCGAATAAAATATGCACAATTTTACTTTTAGAAGCTTGTTTTCCCTTCTTTTACTAAACCACTGAGGCAATTCGGTGACTTTGATCTGCATTTGCAAATCATTTCACTTGAGAAATAAGTCCTTTTTTGTGAATAAAATATTTGCCTGAAAAATATTTGCTTGGCTCTGGCAATGTGGCATATGGGCCTGTGTAATTCCTCTCTGTGGGATGCGTTTAACCCTGGGTGACAAGCATACTGCCAGTGCTCAACAACCCTCAGAGGAGAATGCATTGGGAATCATGTGGTTCTCGGGATTCCAGCTTATTTCATCCTCACCTCCAGCCAAGGAAGATGGATTGCCTCAGGGGCTCCTTCCCAGGTGCAAATATCTCTTGTAGCTGAAAGTTTCTTTTCACACTCTCCAACTGCCAGCCCAAGAAAGACGCCCACAGGGAGTCCTGTACAGCAGAAAAGTTGCTGAACCAGGCTTCTTTCAAAATTCCTTACTGCCTCCTTGTTGCTGATTACCCTCCCATGGAGAGGGGGGAATGGTGTAACACTTGCTAGTACATTGGAGAAATGATGACCACAGGGTTCTGCATCCCTTAAGAACATTTCTGCTGTGCAGTGTTGGAAGCTGTTTTAACTCCAGGTCCAGCCCTACTTCAGAGTATGCTAATATATTAATTTTAATGGCTGAAGAAATGAAGGGAACTTGGATAGCTGACGTTCTAATACAATATGTAAGACAGAATGAAAAATAAATTAATTTTAAATGGTTTGCAGACATACAAAAGGTTCATTTGCTGCATATAACATGCTCAGTAAAATAATATCCTTTAATGTGCTGAACTCTTCATGCTTTTCATGAAGCCGCATCTAATTGTACTATTCAGTTGACTTATTCTGTCACTGCCTTCCTTTGAGAAAAATAGTATTTTAAGACATGACTAGCACTCTAAGTAGACATTAACTTAATTAATTCAGAATGAAAATTAAAATTCTGTACTGTGTACATCAGCCTGAATACCATACACAATACATACATTCAGAAAAATTACTCTGGAGAGCATAAATGCAAGGTGAACACTATGTGTGTATATCTATATATATACACACACCTGGATCTGAATACACAGATATACCTGCATGCCTGTGCCAAACCAGTGGTGGGACATTTTGATGTTTGCTTCTGAGGAATATTCAGCTTTATCAGTCCTGTATGCCTTTGATTTTCCCATCAGAAGGGATTAAATAATGATATCTGGAAGAGGTTCTTTGGACATCTTACATACAGCAAGATATGAAAAGAAAAATTGTCTTTGAAGGAAGACGTGACTTCACTAAAAATTGTTTAACATTAGAAGGAGGTAAATTAGTTTAAGCCATTTGCAATGTAACACAGTGAGAAATTATGTGAGAATCAAATGAAAATGGCTGTGACAAACTGTCCAGATGGTGGGGATAATTCCAGAAGAGATGGAACATGGGATGTTCAGCAACGGACAATCCTCTCTAGAAGGTGAGAATAGAAAAATCACTTCGGGAGTAGGCTAATAGGAAGTTTCAACCCCTGTGAAGACATGATTGAAAACATTCCTTTTGACGATCTGGAACTGAACCCAAAGCCTATTTGGACATTTTAGCACATGGCAGGTTACATTCATTTTAAAATCTATCCTTTTGCAGCCTCTGGTCATCAGACTAAGCAGCTGTTTCTTTCTTTTCGTCCTTTCTCTTTTTGCCAGGACCTGGCATTATTTATCCCTTGGGCAGCAGTCACTGAAAATAGGTTTGCTGACCCCTTGGAAACTAGAGGAGAGTGGTGTCCTGAAATTGAGAGGTTTTAATGAAGAGTTTAGGAGAGGCATCCAGCCTGTTCAAAGGCCTTTCCACTTATTTATTAGACACAGAGCTAGACAGAAATCTGTGGCTGTCAGACTGCCAGCCAGAAGACAATACAATTCTTTCTGAGCTCCTGACCAATTTTTGTTCATCTGTGGAATTAGCTGTTCCTGCCTCTTGCATTCAGTCTCTTAGGGAAAAAAAAAAAAAAAAAAAAAAAAAAAAAAAAAGCTGAATTTAAAACCATAATATCAGTGCAGCTCTAGCTTCTGTGCTGGTAATCAGGACACAATGTACTGCTGAGGATGCACACTGTATTATGCAACTCATTCAGCCTGTAATTATCCCTGATTCCCCTCCTGTTGTAGCAGAACAGCTCCAGACTCTTCCATGACCATTCCAGGCTGTGCAGCTCCTGCTATTTGTTAACTGCTCAGATAACAAACTGGACTGGTGGTGGTGAGCTGGCCTTCAGGGATACAAAGGCCTTTAAAATTCAAGTTAATTTATTATTAGTGTTCTCATGAACATGTCAAATATCTGATGTTCACTGACCAGGAGCATTTCTACTGTCAGGATCTTATAATATTCCCTGGTGCTGAGTGCTGGTGTGTTTTAAACCTTTCCACTTGGTTCTTCAGTAGAAGTTAGTCTGGGCATTTGTGCTGCTTGAAATATTAAATGGTTCCAATACCTTTCCAATTTGTGGTCATTCAGAGGTCAACAGAGTGATTAAAGTGGGGAAAAATGTGTTACGTTGACTGAAACTATCTATAAACAGCAGGGAAAAGCAGTAGGTATGGCCAGAACTACTGGTTCGACTGGCATTGCAACAAACTAGAAGAGGTATACTTCTCTTTTTTAGAAGTATCCAAGTGCTAGGATCAGGCTTTGGGCAGAATTGCTGGTCACAGAAGATGAGGAGAAATTATTTACCTGCTTTTGTATCTTGGACACAACCTGTGCCGTTGGCAGCATTGAGCTAAACTCTGCACAAATGCAACCTCATCCAAAAATTCAGGAATTTAGTGAAACAGAGTTTCATTGATTTCCCACACTTCTTGACCTGAATTTCATTCAAATAGAGCCACTGAATTGCAACTAGTGATACTTGATTATTAGTAGGAAAAGTGAGTTTCTCCCTTCACCACCCAGACCTTGAATCTCAGTAAGATTACTGTGAAACTGTAGCCTTGCTAAGATTTCTAAAATAAACGAGATGGGATAAGACCACCTATACTTGAATGTATTGATTTGCATATTTACAAGAAGGAAACGGTAATGGAAGTCTGAATGCCTGAATTATTGCTGCACTTCCTTTAAAAAAAACATTTCATACAGAAACCAGACCTGCCAAGAGTGCCAGTACCTATGAACCCAGCAAGGACACCCCTACACATGCTTCTCCTGTGGGCATAATTATGGTATTTGCCTTTTAAATCTCTACATGTTCCAGCACGATGATGACTGGAATAATAATAATTGAAAAATCTCATGTTACCTAGCAATGATGCAGTTTATGCCTTACCAGTGTGTTCTAATGTTATGCCTAATAAAAGATGACAAGCCTTGCTTAAAGTCTTAATCCTGCAGCAACACTATAATCTGCTCAGGTGAGCAGTATTTTCCTTCTTGCACAGATAAATAGCATAAAAATTGGATCATTTGGAGAAACTTTGAAGCAATGTTGTGAAAGAGTTACTGTGTACACCAGTTTTCTTTTGTCCTTCGTGCCTGGCACAGCTTCAGAAAGTGCCTCTCCACTGAGGAATTTTGAGTTATTGTAATTGAGGATGATTTCTCTTTGGAGAGAGAGCTCACCTTTTTCCTGTCTGTGATGAGATGCAGGTGCACACCCAAGACTAGAAGACTAGGTGTGACTTCCTTGAGTATGTTTGACAATGGCCAAGGGTGAGGGGCAGGATATTTTTTCTTTTTCGTTCCCATTCCTTGTTATTTAGGTGGCCAAACCTTCCAGGCAAGGACTGCCTCCCCCCCATACACATACTAATGCCAAATCAAAATGCAGAAACAGCCAGAGCTTTGTTTTCGCTACGCTCTGCTGCCCGGGGTGCCAAGGCTGCGCCGGTCGAAGGCAATCTCTCTGGGGACCTTCTCTGATCCCCAGAACCCTATCGCAGCCACAGCGTGCAAAGCCGATAGCAGCGTGGCAATTGCGCAGAGAAGCC
>WEKY01021122.1:0-41041 GCA_013390045.1 Picathartes gymnocephalus | reverse complement strand
AATATTTGATGTTATATCTGATTTATGTGGTCAGAGGTTATACTTAGACCACAGGGCAGAGGTTTCATAGCTGAGCTCTTTTGCTTGAACGAATACATGAGTATTCCATGGCTCTCCTCCAGCATCCTCCTGGCTGTCCTGTCCAGAGAAACCAGGACACAGGAGGAGGAGGCCTCTAATCCCAGTGATGAACCAAAAAAGTGGGTTGAGGAGAAGGAAGAATTCCCTGTCATACCTGTCAGCCAAAGACACTGCAGCTCAGAAGCCTCTCTTAGTAGTTTGTAGAATTGAAAAATGGATCTAGGAGTTAGAATGGATAGAGCTGAATTTTCTATTTTAGTGTAGGAGAGGGAGAAATGCAAGAAATTTGTCAGTGGATAAAGGTGTATTGTTAAGTCATCACATTTTGAAACTGTGGAGCCCTTCCTGGAGATGAAGAATTATTCTGCTAAATCCTCAGAGCCCTATTAACTTGAGCAGGGATAAAGAGTTGAAGAGTCCCTTTGGGACAGAAGAGATTATGGAATGGAACAGGAAGATCCCAAAACAAAAACCCCTAGAAACAGTTTTGGGGAAAGGCTTATAGTAGGATTCGTGTCTTTTTGTTGCATAAATTTATGAAAGACTCCAGAAAACTGAAAACATTGGACCGCTGTTTATATACTGTGCTCAAAGCAGAGTTAGAATCTTTTTCCAGCATGATAGCAAAAATTCACGTGGCTTATTTTTATTTATAATTAGTGTATATGTGGAATGCTGGCTGTCAGGGATGATCTTATTATAAAGAAAGGAAGAAAGGACTAGCAAGATGTAATGTTTTCTGGACCTCTACCCATTTCACAAATCACATTCTCCTCCAGGATTTCTCAGCAGATCATCTTTGTTTTCTACTGAATGGAGTACTCAAAGATGAGTTGCATTCATTTATTTTCTAAAGTAGGTCTTGTATGCACTCTATTTGAAACAGATTTCTGTCTTATTATACTGATGCATGTTCAACCCTAATCTAATAATCTGATCTAGATTACCAGGTGCTAACAGAGCTGTTATCTATCAGGGCTGAGTTTATCTCAGTGGAGGCGATGATTCCCAAAGGGAATAAGCAAGATTTCAGAATATGTATGTGAATTATAAATGAAGACACAGGTAGCACATTTCAGTAATGAGGAGGTAAAATGATAATTGACCAGCCCAAACCTGCTGTGATCTAAAGTAGATTTTAATTGATAGAGATTTGCAAGGTGCATGACCTTTGTGCAAGTTAACAGTGTTGAGCTAAGAGGACAGAATACTTTAAAAATTATTTTTACAACAGAGGAAGTTCCAGCTTAAATGAATTGAACTTAAGTTCTACCTGGTATGGTTACATTCTGCCTGTCTGAATTCCCTTTGGGCTTTAACTGTAATATTTTATTTTAATTCTTACGTAACAATTTTGCATAAAGTCTTTGAATTTCTCATCTTAATTATTGCAAACAGTTCTTACAGCATATTCTAACCTCAATAAAAGCAATTTTCGTGATAAAATCAATTACTAATTTTTCAAAGAAGCTCACATCAGGTCCAAAATCACAACTCTTGATGGCAATGATATCGCTTCTGCAGAGTAAAATGTTGACCTTTTGTTTTGGAGATGGTTTTTTTTGTGTCAGTAAGGTAGTGAGTCTTCTGTGACCTAATTTAGGAGTTCAGCTTTGATCTGTGAAGGTTTTGTTTGAGATATGAAACCTTGATCTCATATTTGAGTTTTGTTTTAGTGAGTTTGCTGAGTCGCTGAAAGAAGAGACTGATCAAGTTTAAATGCTGCAACAACAAATATTTGAGTAATAAAAATAAAGTACATAATAGGAATACTTCTAGTGGGAGTTTAGGTTCCTGTAAATCCATTTTTTTTTTGTCAATGATAAGGAAGGAGAAAGCATGAACAGTTATTTTGGCCTCTATGTGACATCTTCTACCTGTCTTGAAGGGAGGGAAGACTTTGTTTGCCTGAAATGCAAGTTTGTACTTCTAATGGAGAAGATGGCTTGTGATCCTGACAAATAAGTGTCTCTGCTTCCAAGCACCAAAGCTGTTGAGTGTTTCTTGCATCCACGGATGTCATCCATATAAAAGCAGGTCATATGGAAGAGAGTGGAGGAACGAAATCAAGGAGAGAAATAAATCAGGAGGGGAGAAAAGGAAATGTAACTACTAAAAATGTATCAGTTTCAGAAGTAGAACAATGTGGAGGCTGCCTTCAGAGCTGAAAATGTCACATTGCACCAGGGTTCAGAAAAGAGGATGAGTGCTCTGCAGGCTGCAGAAAGTAAGCACATAAATTATGGGCAAGGAACAAGGCGAAGGACAAACAAGACAAGGCAGCAGAAGACACTTTCAGTAGAGATTTCACCTGTTGAAAATTGCACTTCACCAAACATGGTTGCAGGGATTTGGGGAGAGAACAGGGGGAAACACCTATCTGTTCTTAAACATTTATTTTTTTTTCCCCAAATCCTTTCTGTCCCTTCAATAGAAGAGGAAAGACAGAAGAAACCACTGAAGGTGAATGATGCTGGCCTGGGCCTGCTGCCTGTTTTGGTGTTGCTTTGTGACAGATCTCGTACCAGATTTCCCGAGTAAATTTCTGTGTGTTTCAATGTGACACACCAAGAAAACAACCTTGCTTATGAGGATGAATGGCAATAACAAAGAAACAAACCCTTTGCAGATGTTCTTCAACTCAAGTTTCCACGTGGGAAAGTTTTAGTGGTAGGGCAGCTTCTTGTCCTCCTTTGTAGTAAGTAAGGAACATCTTCATTGTTGGAAGAACTCAGAATTCCAGCCCTCCCACCATCTCTCTTGACGATGAGCAGTGGGGTCATAGGGCTCAGAGGAATACTTACAATATTTATGAGTTTCAAAAAGCTGAAAAGTCTTGAAAAAAAAATCTTTAAAAGTCTGTATCTCTTGCAAATAAAGAGGAAAAAAAAAAAGTAAATTGCCAAACCAAATACCTCTGTTCTTCAGATATTATGAATGCAAATGTTTAAAAGCTCAAGATAGAGTTACTCTTTTCTTGGGTTTCCAGCACCAGGGTCTGGGATTTGGCTGCAGACCCTGATGATTGCTTTTTAGGCCAATACCTCACTTGGCCTAGCTGAAAAGCAAAGGCTTTTCATTTCTAACTATTATTTATGATGGAGGTTCCAACTGAAATCGTGGTCTGGGTAGGCTAAAATGCTTTTAATTTTCACTCAGAAATGCAATTTGTCTTACAAAATGGGCAAAATTTAAGGTCTGAATGATTTAGTATAGATTTTTAATAACTGTTTTCTTAGTACTAGATAATCCCTGGGATGTGCAGAATATTATTCTTAATGCAGAAAGGCAGAGTTCTTGCTTTGGAGAGCTTATTACCTTTGAGCAAGAGCGTTAATATGGTTTAAATCCTATCAGGGCCTGGAGGAATCCCTCATCAAACCCTGCCTCTACCAACTTCCTATTAAACTTGTTCCTCAGAGCTGCTTCTTAAAAACAAAAAGAATTGCCTGTTTTACAAATGAGTTTAGCAGATTCATATTTATGAAGGACACCGGTGGTGCAGAGACTTTGAAGACCAACGTGTGCCTTTATTTGTGGGAGCAGTACTGGAAGTGTCTGGCGAGGATGTTGCACGATAGCTGCAGGACAGTGGGGCTCGGTGGCTGCTGGGCAGCCTGGTGCATCAGCTGAGGAAGGAGGAGAGCTGGCAGGAGTGCTGGGCTTGACTATCTTGGCTGCCCTTGGAGGTGACAGCAGAGTGAGTCTCCTTGTAGGCCAGCCAGCAGTGGAGTAATAGGTCTCTCAGAGAATTCTTGTCGTTTCCTGTCTGCTGTTCATTACCATTCCTTTCTTTCTCACTTTTGGCATTCTGATCCCTGTGGCTGGCAGATTGTGGTTCTCATTCTATGACAATTTCAGTTCTCTCAGGGAGATGAGTACTCTTATTTTGAGAGAGTGAGCTGGAGATACAGGGTGTGTTAGAAAGGCACAATTTTACTTGTGTCTGGCAAGCTTTTTCACCAAGTTACTGTAATAACTATTAGCCAGCCTTCAATAATCTGTTTGATACAACCTCTGTGTGTGCAGTACTTCACATTCAGAACCTAAATTTTGCAACCTGGGTCTTTACATCTGTATCTCAATGAGCAGACCTCAAACCATCAACCATCTTGCTGATGTCTAAATAGGGCACTACAAGTGATGGATGAAATGCCTGTGGACTATGTGCCCTGCAGAAAGACAGGAATCCTGCTGGCTTTAGTAGCAGCTGCTGTGGAGGGCAGTGTAAGTGCTTGTGTCAAAGTGCTCTGCAGCATAGATGGAGATTCAAGGCAAGGATAATTAAGAATTTGGTAACTGAAATATAATTCCCAAATGCTCCTTTTTCATTTCTACAGTACCCTTATAGAGGATCCCAACTGAATTCTATGTTGTTTAGTTGGGTTTGTGATTGCCTTTAATTTGTGAGTAAATTAGATATGGACTCATTATTTACTCTTCTTACCCCTAATCTCTTTCTCTCTCTTCAAAACCAGACTCTCCCAAATGAAAATGAGACTGTGAACTTTAAAAATATGCTCCTTTTCCAATCTCTAATGCCCTTTGATTCTTTTCAAGGTAATTTTCATCCTCGTAGCTCACCTGACTCATCACTGTCTTTGCCCCTTTATATCTTTGTCTGCTATTTTAACACTTCATTTTCTATTCTTTCATTCCCTTTTTTTACACCCTCAAGCTTCTGACATCCTTTGCCCAATTTCTTCCTTAAGTGTTTCTCATAAGACTAGCAGTCAGGATCCTTAATCAGCCCTGATGCACGAGGCTGGCCCCGTGTCCTGCCTTGGGCTGCAGAGGCTCAGGAGGCTGGGGCACAGATCAATAGACCATGCAGGGGATGCTGCACATTCCCCCCAAGCCCTGTCCTTGGCTGAGCTGGTATTTAAGAAACTCAGTCTCACAGCACAAACCAAATGAGATTGTTTTCATTAGCCCAGGAAGATCTCAGCAGTGAGACTTACTCTACATCAGATATGAACTGAGGGCCAGATCCTTAGGCAGAATTAACTAAAATGCTGCTCTGGTGGGTGGGAGGGAGGTGACTCTGATTCCCCACAGCAGCAGATGCAGAATGCCACAGTTCATTTTGGTTGTTACCTTTCCAGGCTCTTCACAATGCCAGTGTTTTATTATTTAAAGGCAGAACACTAGCAAAGAATATAAAAAATCCTCCACCACCACACTGAATATTAAGCTTATGAGGCCAATATGAGGAGAAGGGTAGCAGAGCAAAAATGCAGCAAAAAGATTTCCAATGACATTCCAAAGAGAAACCAAATCAAGAAATGAATATCTGTACCCCCCAAAGTAAATGCAAATCATTTTTGATCACCAACAATAGTTACAGCAAATTTCTATGTTCCTGTAGCACATATAAGAGACAAAAATTGTTTTATTTCTGTTCCATTTTGAATTGGGTAGAAAGGTAAACTGGAAATCTTGACCTGCTTTACATTCTTTAGAAACTGAGCTGAGTGCTTGTTTCTGTCAGGTACTGTCTGGTTCTGTCAAAATGGTGGAAACAAAGAAAGTATCTTTCTTTTATGTGCAACGTTCTTAGCTGGATTCCTTGGATTTTTCCCTGTGAAATCTTTATTCGTCTTCTGCTACTGTTATTTGAAAGTTATTTCCTCCTGAAGAAAATGTGATGGAGCAGCTGGCCAGGCTGTCTTTGTAGATTAACTATTTGCAGGTAGGGTTCTGACTGCCTCTCACCTTTTTTCTTTATATTAATGTGAATGACTTTCTTCTAGAGATAAAATCATTGCAAAAGTATTGCAGGGACTGAAATCTTCAATATTTAGAAGACCAAAGAAGGAAACACCCTTTTTGAACTGGTTTTTATGGGCATGTGTGAGTTTGGGGGCTGGCAAGGGAGGAAAGCAGCCTTTGTGTCCGAGGTATTTTGGTATGCTGGTGTATCTCTGGGGTAGCTGGAGGTGCTAGCACAGATCATGGATCTTCAGCCCCTGGAGTTGCCATTTCCTTATTTTTGGGTATTATTGTGATCAAAACAGGATGAAGATTTGACTGCCAGAAAGTCAGGATTCAAGTATGGCTTTGAATTTTTTCAAGTAAAGGAAATTGTGCCCGAAATATCTGGGACAATTCTAAAAATGGCTTCTTTGAACAAATGCTCTGGGGTCATGAGCCATCACAGGTATGTTAGCAGACAATATGTATTTTGTTGCCTTTTACAATAATGATAACTGAAAATGTCACTGCCATTATACAGTACATTTTATGCTCTTTGTTGAATGCCCTTAAGCTTCCTGTCCTGCTAAACAAAACTGCAAATTACTGGTCCTGGGTAATCTTCCCTCAGTGGTTTGATATTTGTGTTTTTAATTGTCAAACCAATTACCGGGGCTTTCTGCTAGAGATGCTAATATTGCTTTGTGCTTAGCCAGGGGAAAAAATAATAACCATCTCCTAGGAAGCCATGTTTTGAAATATAGGAATCTAAAAATACATATTTAAAACTCAGGGAAAAATGTGAAAATATTGGTTTTATTTGGCAACTCTTGTGTACGTTAATCACAGCAGAATTAATATTGTTTTTAATTTCTGGAAATCTCAGTGCAATAGTGGAATATTTTGAAGGAATTTGTAAAAGCTTTGGTAAATGTAACAGTCTGTGTTGAAGATTGTTCTTGAGTTTCTTAAAAACAGGGTCAGCATAGGTTTACATTGTGTCAATGGGATCCATTTTGTGCTGGGCTAGGGGGTCTTTTAGCAGACTTTCCCTCACACTTAAACTCTGATTCTAAAGGCCATGGGCTGTTTTAAAGGCCCACTGTAAATGTGAGCATTTACAATGATTGCAAAAAAGTGCTTTTGATCACAAACCTCACCTCTGCAGAGGAGTGGAAGGACAGGGGCCTGGAAAGGCAGGAGCTAGAGGAATGCTAGCCAATTCTTTAAATCAGAGCTACATGATGTTGGTTTTTTTGTTTTATTTTCCTCTCCCATAAAGTTTAGATGATGTTAAAGACTAGATACTTCCCTGGGAACCTTGTATCTGAAAAGGAAGGTTGTGTTCTCCCGGCATTAGAGTGCTGCTTTTCTGTTAAAATATGCAGAATAACTTTCTTTATCACTCAGTGTTTCAGTTGGTGTGTACAGAGGGGAAGTGATGAGCTGGGCTCCCTTGGAATAAACTGCTTAGTGTGGATGAATCTGTCCCATCGTGTGTAATCCAACCAGAGAATGACAATGACACAGTGACAAGAAGGATTCTAATAGGCATAGCCATGATTTGCACAGTTAGGGGTTTGTTTGGGGGTGAGCCACAACA
This sequence comes from Picathartes gymnocephalus, assembly GCA_013390045.1. Classification (NCBI taxonomy): domain Eukaryota; kingdom Metazoa; phylum Chordata; class Aves; order Passeriformes; family Picathartidae; genus Picathartes; species Picathartes gymnocephalus. Next base: position 33,663 of record WEKY01021122.1, on the reverse strand, counting down.
CTCTGTGGTACAGACATGTGCTCTGATCTTATCCACATACTTCACTCTCAGCTTTTAAACAGTGTGACCTAGGCATAAAATAAATCCTTTCTAATGATTAATACTTCCGTGTCCTTTGTCTTCCAGCCCACCCAGATCTTCCCTCTGAAATGTCCACTTCCCCACTCAGTTTGGTGTCATCAGCAAACTCGGTCAGGGTACACTTGATTCCACCTTCCATGTCACTTATGGAGATATTAAACAGCATATTGTCTATTAATAATGAATAAATGCTGACTATTTAGATACCTTGATCAAGTATTTTAAATCGACAGTGTGATTGTACAATTATCCACAAATCACTGTGTTTTCCTGCTGATAGCTCTCTGCTGAGCTGCTTTATCTGCAATGCTCTTTATCAGCTCTTTGCCAGCTGAAATCTTTGCAGAGATACTGAATGAACACAGCACAGGTGACCTCTGGTGAAGTTCCCTCTTGGGTTTGGAGCTGCTGTGGGCATCCAGCCTGATGGATGGGTCCCACTGCCCTTTCACAGAGTCCTGCTTCTTCAAGAACTGTGTCATCCCTTGGGAGCTGTGGCCTCCAGGGCAAACTGGTTCAGGTGCCTCTGAGGGCACCGGAGTATTTTTTTAATCAGTGACAGGTTTTTAATCCATGACAAAGAGGAAATTCGGGTCTCTTAGCCTGGAAAAGACAGAGAGTTTGGATGAGATCAACCTCACAGCCCTATTGCTCCAACTCTGAGTGTTTGTTCTGGGTGAGAGGTACCAGGAGAAGGATCCGCATCTGGTTCTGTGTGAGCTCAGCAAACAGGGGGCACAAGCCCAAAGAAAGCAGTGCAAGCAATCAAAGCAATGGACATTTCAGATTATTGCTCTGTTTGTATCCTGTCTTTCCTGAGAAGGAGAAGGATAACTGTGTTCTAATACAAGATAGTTTTTCTCCTTTATAACAGAAAATGTATGTCTTATTTTTTTGTATTTTTTCATCGCTTTCACAAAAAAATGGATTTTTTTTCTCAAGCCACAGCAATAATAGTTACAATTAGATGAAAATTTTCATTTCTCATTTGTTTGGTTCTTTTTTATTGTAAATGTTTTTTTTTTTTTTTTTTTTTTTTTTTGAAAAATCACAAAGCAGGGACCCAGTAAAATTTTTTTTTTTTTTTTGATTGGAAAAATCCAAAGGCAGGGACCAGTTACAGTTTTATTTGGATCAGTTTCATATTAACTCACCACATGGGAGAGGGAGAGAATCAAGTAATTGGTAGAATGTTCCTGGAAAGAAACACTGAGGAATTGTTCACAGGCTGGCATGGAGGCTCATGCTATTAAAAATAAACATCCATACAGAAAACTTTAATGCTGAGTGATTCTGAATATTGAGATGACAGAGTTTTACTCACCTTTTCAGTATTAAAGGAGGATGTCGTCCTCTTTTATGCCCTTGTGGTGAAATGTAATTAGAGAATGATATGATATAGATAGAGAATGTATGGCTGTACATTATTTTTAGACTCATAGTGCTATAGCTGTTTAAGAACAGCTTGCAAACTGATTAGTTTTAAATCCCGTAGTGTGGATAGTTTCTGTATTAAAAAAGGAACCCACCAGGTGGAAAAGATATTGCTGGAGAAATCTGCCAGCAATGGAGTATTGCTTCTCTACAGGAATACTTTTGTGGTCAGATAATTTTTAATAACTGTCCTGCAAAACTATTTTGTAGCATTGGGAACTATGTTGCAAAACTTTTCCTATTTTTTATTTGAAAAATTTAATTTATTATTATTATTTTCATCACATATTCTACTAAGTTGAACTTTTGAAGTTCAGTGCACACATTGATTGAACTGAGCAATGAGTTTCAGCCTGCCTGTGGCAACAAGAGGAGGATTCCTACCTTGTCCCAGAAACTTCTGGAAAGACAGTGCTTCAAATTGATCTGTGATGTAATTCTGCTGCCACTGTTGAATCTGCAGCAGGAACAGGTTTGGCTCAGTGTGTTAGAAACCATCACACCCCAAATCCCAGTGCCTGTGGCATGAGGAGCAGCACCCTGTTCTCACACGCAGCCCCACAGCCCCCCTTGTGCTGCGGTTCCTCTCCCAGTCGCTGGCAAACGCTTGGCAAAACCGGTTCACTGCCCAGTCCTGCATCATCCCCTCTGCTTCAGAGTTCCAGGGGTCCAAGATGAGGCTTTTGGGCACAGCCCTGTTGGGACATTGTCTCCAGTGAGAGTTTGTTGTTTAGTACATCCATGGCTGAAAGAAACCTCACGGTGGCTGTGTGTGTTGTCACTCTCTCTTTTCCTGCTCAGGTCGCGCTAATTTGCCCACAATGGTGGTGTGGGTAATGTTGTTTTCCTCACTTTCATCTCTACATATACATTTCAGTGTTTTCTTATTTTCAAATTCTTACACGAGACTTTCACTAGAAGCCTTTTTTTACATTATTTCAGACATGAAAGGATTTGTTGATCTGGGGTCCCTAAAACTGGTGCTCTGGAACCTGAGAGGACCAACAATCAAGATTCTTCATCTTTTTCCGTTTCCTCCTTTGTTCTTTTTTACTCCCCCACACCCTTTTTTAAATTTTTTTCTGTTTTTGAGCCTTCTTCCTCCTCTGTTCTCTCTGAATGCAAATAACCTGTTTCTTCTAACTAATGCTTTCTTTTCTGATTGTGGCACACAATGTGTCAGATGATCTCAGTCCATCATAGAATAACAATTTATTTAACTATAGATTACTAGGGAAAGCTTTTTTCCTAGAATCTCTCCTGTGGATATAACTGTACAAGTGAAGATTATTTTAAGTGATGAACTCTGTCCTCATATTTATTTTGGCAGATGCCTTGGAATTCATGTATCCTTTTTTAACAAGACTGATGAATTGCCAAACCTCTCATGGACCCAAATATTTCTTCAAATTTTATTTTGTTCTTTTTTTATGATTGTGTCCTCTCCATGAGCCAACTTCCTCAAGATTCTTCACCTTTCCTTCATTGAAGCACCTTTTAGTAAACTATAGCCCTCTTGATGTTCACTGGCCAGTGGCAATATCTGCCCTTTGGGTCTTGCTCTCCCATTTTCACTTGCATGGATCTACAGGGTGAGAAATCCTTGATCGACCATTCAAGTTCTTTTTCAAATATCACAAACGGTTTAAAGTCTGTTTACTTCTTTTCTCTCCATCACTTATGAAAATTATATCAGATAGTCATGAAATGTGAATGTGCAACCCTACCTGTAAGCTTCAGTCAGGGTTAAACCCTGACTTTGGGAGGTGCAGGTACTTGTGCTGTACCTAATCTGTCCCCCCAGAAATTCCCACACTTTCAGCTTTCTGGCATGTCTACAACTCACCTTAATCCTAACGGCGTGTGTGATAATAATCACATGATCCTTATGGCTTTTCTCAATTTTCATTGCTACCAGGTGTCACGAACTTAAAATTTATTCAACTACTTACAGAACTGTAGCAAAAAGGAACTTACCTACTTTTTATTCCATTTTCCTTGTTCCTCAGCTGGAGCAGAGCCAGCTCGTGTTACTGTGGCCCCTCAGCTTTACCTATACCAAAGGAGGGGTTTTAAATCTTGTTACATATTTAATTTTCTTGCACAATACGAAAATAGAAAAAATATCCTCGGCAAAAATATATGATTTTAAACATCATATGACTTGAAATGCTGCACAGGAGTCAGGACAGACACTTGAGCTGCAGCTGTCACACATCACTGAGATTAAAGAAGCTCATGCCTTAAACGACATATAAAATACAGTCTTGCTTAGAGGTAGCAAGTGGGTGTTCAACTCCCATCCCTGTGAGAGATGTTTTAATGATAAATTTGATATAATTTAAGAATTCTGGCTCAAGAAACACAGCAGAAGAGCATTGTTGTGGCTGCTTAGGGATGCTGGGACTCACAGCAGAGAGCCAACAGCCTTGAAATGGCAGAGCTGGGCTCTGTGTAAGCCGGCCTCCAGCCCAAACCCTGAAGGACAGATCTGTAAATCAGCCCAGGAACATGATCAGCACAGGTTAATTAGACAAAAAGCCATTTTTTTACACGATGAACTTTATCTTGCCTGTGTAACCTGCCTCTAGATAATCCTCTTTGCTGAATAGTCATCTCCAGAGCAATTTAGCCACAACCCTGTTCACATTACTCATTGTCTTGAGGATCTCCATGCACAGAGAGGGAAAGGACAGGGCTGAGATGTGTTTCTGCCTCTGTCGTCCAGCCATGCCAAAGACAGAAAACAAATACACAGCATTTCTTGTTCAGAGGATGCAGAAATAAAGAACAAAGAAGGAAATTACATTTCTACCTGCCTGAAAATCTATGTTTCTCCCTGAAAATTTACATTTCTACATTTCTACCTGGAAATCAATGTGAATTACATAAAATGTTCTTGACTATCAAATGACATTTGCATTTACAAATTTCATTATTGACATGAGGTAAAGATATCCACAGGCATGAATAGCTGTAAAAGTATCTTTTCTCCCACATGATGTGCTTCCAATTATACTTTTGGCAAAATACTAGGAGAAAATAACTCATCTATAACATCCTGCAATATTTAACTATCAGATATGTCTTTCTAATTAGGAATTCAGAAGGCATTAAACATCATTAGAGGAATAGATGGGTCAATGTAAGTGACCTGTTGTAGTTTTTTTTGCCATGGATGTCATTTTGAATTTGCAAAGGAACCCACTTTTCAAATACTTCCACTTAGGGTTTTAAATAAATAATAAATTCAAGTAATTCAAACTTGTGGCTATTGGATCTCATTTGGGACCTGGACTTTCCAGGACCTCATTCCATATGTGCAAGTGTAACCCTCACTTCACATCCTAACTTCATCTGATCCCTTGCAATAACATTTCAGTGTGTCAGAGCAGTTTTTGGGGATGCTGTTTCTCAAAGAGGGGAGCTTTAGTTAGTAGGATAAAAACTCTCAGGACTCGGTGGTTCTGATGATTCTGCATGATTCTGCAATTCTAATACTTGTTAGAATACAGTTCTAAAACTTTTGTCACTGTTTGCAAATGTCTGAATGTCTCCAGGTCTGGTTTGGCTTATTCTTGCGGAGGAACCTCACCTAATTCTCCAGTTTTGCTTTGGATTAATTGACCATCTGTCTTCACGGTCTAAATTGCTGTTTCTGTTTGCAGAAGGCAATTTTCAAAATAAACAAGCAGTTTCCAGTTCCAATTTTATCATAATGATATCTTAAGTTCGGGACATAATTGTTGCCCTTCCTGCCATGTGTGAAAATACTATGAATTCCAATAAATTAAATCTGTATTTTTCCTGTCTGGAGTTCAAATACTGAAAGTTCCTTTATTAGAGCCAAAGGGGAAAAGTGCATAATGAAACCAGGAAAAAAACCCCTAAAAGTCTGCTCAAGCAGGTGATGCAGTAAAATTACAGCACCATTTACTTCTCTGAAATGTGAGTCACCAGACCCTGTGTTTTGCTTTATATCTTCACAAATCTCTTTTCTGCATTATCAGTGCTCCCAGATATCTGTGCTTCCATCCTTCCAGCTAAGAGCTTAACCCTCTACATTTGCAGTGTGGGATTTCTAAAGAAGGAAAAGCTGTCCCTGAAATCTTTTATTAATATGTAGTCGTGGTAACAGATCTCTGAGAAAACAGCATGTGTTGCATCTTTGTCTAATGTTGCAGGATATTGTGATGTAGAAAAAGAATTGTGCCAATAGGAAAGTGGTTTTTATCTGTAAAGAAAAAGGGCATTTTTCTTGCAAGGTAATATTAGAATGCTCCATGTCTACAACTGCCAGCACACTTGTTAGCATTCAATGGAATCGTAGTAATAAAATGGAATTTAAATATGGACTTTTAACAGAAAATTGAAACTGTTTGGAAAAAAGGCCCATGACTGCAGGTAGATAATCCCCTAGAAAAACCTCTACTGTAAATTTAGAGCAATAAAAATTGTATAGAAACAGATTGAAAATTAAACTAATTTGAGATTTCTTACAGTCGTTGACTCAAAGTAAAAATTAGTGGAAGGAATAACTCGAGATGTTCCCCAGTGCCAGCAGGGATGTCATGAATCCCTGATGGAGTGCAATATCTTGCTCCTGATATGGTCAAACTGAATCAATGATTGTCCTGAGTGAATGGTTCATTATTACTGAGGAAGGATCTTCTGTCTGGACATAACTGCCCTTCAGTCAGGTAGATTTCTAGCATTCTCTGCAGAAGGTTAGAAGTTTGATCTTTGGTTAAATGTGGTTTGAATTTATGGATACACTATAAGTAGATTGAATAGGTCAATACTTACACTGAACATGAACACAGGCCAGTGGGATCTCATGCTGGTTTTAGGACAGAGAATGATAGGAGTTTCACAGGTTATGACACCTCTTTTTATCACCTGCTCTACAGCTCTTGTCTTAAGGGCCAGCAGCCTGAAGAGAGCATGTGATGAATTGCTGGTGAAGATAGGTAGAAGAAGGACTGAAATTCATCTTCCCTGCCATAACTCAGACAGGTGGCATCACTCAGGGTCCATCTAATTGCCTGATTGCAATGATCCCTTCTGGACAGTGTACAGTCTATATCTGAAGTGTCCCTAGAGCTCTGTGTGTCTGTGCCTGATGCATTTGTGTCTGTAGAACTCAAGCCACAGAGGCTTCCAGTGGGCTGAATCAGACAAACCCAGTACATCCGAGGACATCTGAGAGCCTCAAACAGCAGGAACAGAGCTGCAGGGGTGGCAGAGGAGGTGTGAAGGTTACAGGCACAATGTGGAAGCTCCTCAGCATGATTTGGCATGGATAACTCATTGTGTTACCACAGCCAATAAGTCATGTGAACATAACCAATTCCACCCTGAATAATTCCAGGCCTGACAAAGGGCAGTGGTTGTTCATTCAGTTTAAAGGTTCTAATGAGCTTTTTGTGCATCAATATTCTTGGAAAACACCCAGAACGGTCTTGTCAAAGTGAAAATGGTATTTTATCTTTGAAATTAGGGTTAGAGAATTTCATTTCCATGAATATTCAGCACTTTTCTCATCCTGGCTCTGCTCATTGATCATGCATGTAAAACATTAGTGGCATGCTGGGTACTGAATTAAATTCAGTCCTTGCCATTTGCAATTCTACTCACTTTGGAGGTCACTGAAAGTGGCAAGGCTGCCTTTTAGTTTTAAAAGCTGTGTAAACATCTCCCTAGCCTGCTGCTACCTATCAGCCCAGGGAGCACCGCTGGATGTCTGCTAGGAATGAAGTGCAGGCCACAGCAAATTAGCTGGCTTTGAAAAAAAACCTCTCTGTAAATCCTTTGAACTTGATGTGCCAGCTGGATTAGCAATAGGAAACTGCAATATAAACAATTCATGTGGTTGCCACAAGGACCAAGAGAGGAGGAATAACAGGGCTTTCCTAAACATGACTGTTTACTTTCCTATTGTTCTTCCTTCCAGATTTACTTCACCAATGTTTTTATTTTTCCCTTTCAACCCCAGTTCTTCTTATCTTTATTGTGGCCAGGTTAACCAGCACAAAAGCATTTCCTGGAGATGATGATCTTTCAGACTTTCAATATATTAAAATCAATTGTGATTGTTATAAATGGCAATTGCTATTAATGTATAGTTATGTACATAACTGAAATGTTAGGTCATGTATAACATTGCAAGATGAAAAAAGACTCAAGTAAAACTATGAAATTGAAATCTATGATGTTAAATATCCTCACATGTGTCCTGTGCTGGGTATACCTTTGCCTGAAGACACATTCCCTCCCAGGTACTTTTGATTATTTCCTTGGATCATTATGGAAAAAAAAGTGACAATGGCAGCCAAACCCTTACAATATTTCTTAAAGATTCAGTAAATGTAATTAATTTCTGTACTTCCATATTTGTATGGCACTGCATTTCCTCTGAACTCTCTCAATCTTGGTGCTAACCACAAAAATCCTTCTTTTCTAAGTAAAACCTTCCATTGAAGCTGAATAGAACACCATAAAATTAATTGGAGATATTCCTGGGGAAAAAACTACAGGCCCAATGATCCAGACAAATCAGCCATGGAGGTACTGCAGTTTGAAATTGTGTCAATATTTGTTCTATTCACAATAAGGTAAAGCATAACTACAGATAGAATGTTGGAAAGCCAAATTCCATAGGCATGTGGAAACAGGCAGAGACAATATATTTTATGTGGTATAAATGTGCATTTAATTGACAGCACAAGGTAATACAGACATGGGGTGACATGTTTCTTAGAGGATTTTAGCTTCCTCAGAATATTTTAGAATATTTTGCCATCACTATATTTTACAGATCTATTATTTTTCCTTCTTCCCAGACCAAATATCAAATTAACCTCCTTGTTGCTTGAATTCCAAATCCCACAGCATGTGCAAGATATGCTTTGTTTTAATCAGATTTAAATCTTCCTGAGGTCAAAGAGGGATTCTCAAGCACTCAAAACTAAGCAGGAGTTAAGTGTTTTGTTGGAGTGAGTCAGAATGAGCAGCACTTTGCTGTATCGTGGCCTCACAGATTCATGGTGGGATTCGTTGTCTGATTACAAGTAGCTCTGTGTGGTTTATTAAGTTAAAATCCAGGGAAAATATTGCAGAAGCTTTCCAAAAAGAGCTTTGGATATTCCTCTCTACAGATTTATGATTTTCTTCTTATTTTAATTTTTTAAAATCATCCTGATATTTATGCACTCCTTTCATGTTCTTATTGTGCTCTTTGCCCTTTGTGTGTGCTTATTGTTGCCTTTCTCCCGTTATGCAGCCTAGAAAGTTAAATAGTAAAACAGGATAAACAAGCAGGAATTATGTGATAATTGAACCCGTAATGTCAGTGTTATGATGCAAGTAATGCAACTCAAGGTCTCTTATCCTTCAGTAGCTAGACTGTAATTGCCTGATGATAATCATGATAACTACACTCCCTGGAGTTACTTTACTGCTGTTGAGAAATATCTTCTGGATCTCTTGCATGATCATGATGAAAACCCCCACATTCAATTATTCTACTGAAAGTTGAATGATGGTGATGCATGTTCCCTGTCACGGAGATTTACACAAATAGAAGTTTTATTCTACAAGGAGGGATAATATTTTAAAGTAGAAGTAATTAAATCCAATGTGAAAACTTCATTCACTGCTGAATGCAGGGTCTGCTTGTTTGCAGAGCAAGCATTTTATTACCTACATCTTACCCACATTACAGCCCTCAGCAAGTGGGGATGTAGCAATGACTGATAACATCAAGTGGCTATTTTTGAAAAATGTGGCTGTGAGGAATAATCAGTTCAGGCCTGGCACAAGGGATGAAGGGAGATTGCATACTGTTAATTGTTTTGGCAAGTTTGTCATTGTGTGAATGATGGTGCCTTGTTACCCAGCACAGCTACAGCCAGGCTACAGCTCACCCACACAGCCCGAGGGGGCTGCATTTGCCCATCACAGCCCAATTGTTCAGACCACCTAAGCCAGGGACAGCTATTGGTGTATTCTGAATATTAGTTTACGATGAAAAAGAATATTTTCATGATGGATATCATAGTGGGTTGTGGATAATAAGATTCGGTTTCTTATGCAAATTATCAGAAACCTCTAAATCTTGGAAATAGGCAGAAATATGCCAAATTATTTTTTATTGCTTCCTTGGGAGGTGAGGAGTGTTGAAATACAGATGATGGAAAGTCTAGATGCCCTTTGCAGATGAATGAGACTTTTGTAGCCCTAGCCTAGCTCTTACTGTAATATTTGGTGTGTCCTTGGGGGTGATGTGCTGGATGTGGTGATGGCAGTGGCTGAAGGCCACAGAGGTGATCCAAGGGCTGCAGCACCTCTGCTATGGAGACAGGCTGAGACAGCTGGGGTTGCTCCGCCTGAGATGACCTTAGAACACCTTCCATTGCCTAAAGGGGCTACCTGAGAGCTGGAGAGAGGTTCTGGACAAAGGTCTGGAGTGACAGCACCAGGGGAAATGGATTCAAACTGATGGTGGCAGGTTTAGATTGGATTTTAGGAAGAAATCCTTCCCTGTGAGGGTGATGCTCTAGTGCAGGTTACCTAGGGAAGCTGTGGCTGTCCCATCCCTGGAAGTGTCCAGCACCGGGTTGGACAGGGCTTGGAGCAGCCTGGGATAGTGGAAGGTGTCCCTGCTAGAAGGGTGATGACCTTTAAGGTCCCTTCCATACTATGATTCCATGATTTTTTGAGTTAGATCATGGGTTACTGAAGAATGCACATTCAGCTCTTTGGGAAGTCCTTGTCTTCTCTGAACATGGTGATGATTCCAAGGACAACTGGTCAGTTGTGGATCCCTTCTTTGGAAGTCTAAGGCAGCCTCAAAGACTTCAGACCGCATATGTCTTATTCCATTTCTATAACAGAAAAGGCATTTTTAAGGCATGACAATGAGTATGTCCTACAGCTGGATTTGAAAAATAACTCCTGCAAATCACCCTGTTTTCTCTCTCCCTCTGTTGCTTTTTTAAAACCATTCATATAGAACTATGCAAATTATTTTAAATAAACCCCAGGCTGATGCCACTGTTTTAAATGTGTAGCAACACTGTGAAAGATGTCAGCATGCTGATTAATTTATTTGCAACACAAGATCAGCATTTCTCATATTTTCTTCTATTTTTTTTTTTTTTGAAAGGGAAGATTGAATCCATAAGAGAGCAGCAGACCTTGCATTCTGCTCAAGGATCCATGTCCCCCTCCTTCGTGGGGAGCGCTGGGAGGATGAGGGATACACTAATAATGTTTCTCTACCATAACCACCTCCATTTTCTTCTTCAGATGCTTTGTTTCCTGCACTAATATTCCAGTTCTCTCAACATAATGAATGAGCTTAGGGACTTGCAGGAGTTTCAGTACCATTTGTTTTTTATCCTAAAGGAAAATACAAACCCCTCTGTCAGATAGAACTCTGCATAAAAATAAGTGCTTTCTTTAATACAGAAGTTGAAGGTGACCTACGGTAATAACTGGCGCAAACTTTTTTATGATGAAAGCATTCCTCCCTAGGTTTTATTTGTTCTAGATAACATTTCCTCTCATGATTTAGGGACTGCATAGTATTCAAAGCATACACATTTAAAAGGTAATAGATAATTGAGCATCTTAATGGACTGTCTTTTACCTATCAAATATTGTTTACTGATTTGCTTGGTGGGACAATGAAATCGAACTTGGATAGAAATAGATTTCTTCATTTGCCTTTTAAAATCTGAGAATGAAAGCAAGTGCTTTTCCAAATCAAAAGCTGTTAAAATCTTTTCTCCAGTTAAAAAAGATGTTTACATTTCCACCCTATTAAAGAAAAGCTCAGTAACGGAACCATGAAAGGAATAATTTAAAATGAGAACAGAATCAAGAGTTTCTATTTAGAAGGTAAAAAGTTTGTGTGTTTCTCCTGTTTCTTGCATTTTTTTCTTCTATTTCTTAATTCCATGTTATCAACAACAATTTTTATTTAAAATTTGGGTGTAAATTTCTTTACATAGCTTTACCTCTCTATGAGAAAGAACATGTATTTTAATATGACTCAGTGCTATTGATCAATATTTGTGCTATTAACCAAGCAGTTTTATAACAACCTGTCTGTTCCAATACTGAACTAAAATATTTCTTTCTCCTTTGTATAAATTGTTCCTTTGCATCTCCAGTTTATTGAGAGAATAAGTTACTATATTTCTTCAGTACTAAAAGTCAGCCTCCCACAACTGGAAATCTTTGGGGAGCTGGTAGCCGTTGGGGCCTGGAAAAGTGACAGAAATGCCCCGAGCAAAGACAAGAAAGGAAGATATTATTCTCCTTCCTATCCAGAGATGCCACAGTTGCATTAGGAGCTGCCTGGTCCCTTGAATTGGAATTTTCCCTCAGTTTCCATATAGGCAGGACTGAGGCCAACAGAGGCACAAAGCTCTTAACAAGCTAATTAATATTCACAAAAGTGAGTCACGAACTGGAAAGATGAACTAATGAGAAATGATTAAGAGTTAAATATGCATGGCATGGCTTAGCAACTACTAAAGCAAAGGACACAGTAGTTGCCTGCAAACACAGAATGTAAATAGAAGGGGCAGAGGGGTTAGTGAGGTTGGTTCTGGAACTAATGAAATAATATGCAGTAAAGTTGTTGTCTTTTTGCTTCTTAAACTTTCCCTTAAGCTCTAATGCAATAGGGCTTACTGGAAAGAAATATGAGAAGGAAATTTCAGAATAACTGAGAAAAATATCAGATTTTAATGTCACATTCTGAATCTGAAATAGTTTGAAAATGCAAGAAGAGGGACTTAGGGAGTTACAGGGGTATGAGTCTCACTCCAGTGCTTGAGGAAATCATGAAGCAAGTCTCCTGTAGGGATCTGAACAGACTGAAAAGACTGGCCAGTGGAAAACTCACAGTGCCCAGCAAAGGCCAGCCTGAGGTCCAGCACCTGGGGATGGAGATCCCCCTCCTGGTGGTGCCACTGGGGCAGCCACATCCAAAATGCTGTGTCTCGTTGCAGGAAATGTGCACAAAAAGGAGGATTTTCTCTGGAGGGCTGCTGAGGTGGATGGGAGCACCTCCTCAGCTGTGAGGGGAGACCGGGATTCTGGCTTTGCCTAGGCTGGAGAAGAGAAAGGGAGATTCAAACTGGACATAGAGAAGAAAAAATGGCACAGTGAGCATGGTTAAACACCAGCCCAGGAACCCGCAGGGGCTGTGGAGATTTCCTAACCTCGAGCGAATGCGTCTCTGGGCACACTGACCTCCCTGGGAACCTGGCCCTGCTTCTGGCAGGAGAAGCCTCAGCCTGCAGTTTCCTGTCATCCTTGCAATGGCCCGAGGATCAGCTCCTTGCTGAAGGAGGGAGTTCAGGCAGACAGGGTGAGCAGGGAGAGAGGGAGCAATCCGAGGGAATAATTGTGTGTAAGGAGCATTTCTGAGTGGAGCTGAGAAGTAGGTTGTGGTCAAAGACTGCACATACTGTAGCCAAACTCCAGTGCACCCCGACAGAGGTTTGAGGGACTCCATGGAAAGCTGGCAGCCATCAGGGGTGTCCCTGTGAGGAACCCAGGACCCCAGCTGGGCATGGAAGAACCATATGATCTGATCCCACAATGCCCTCAGAAGCCATTTATGAGAAACTTTGTGTTGGTAATTGTTTTCTATATTGTTTTAACGTGATTAAAAATGCAGGTCTATTGCAAGATTTGTTTTATATTTATTGTTCTAGTTTAGTTGACAAATTGATGCTACTATAAAGCCAATGTTCTGTTAAATCTGGTTTGCTTGAAACAATACAGGTGAGACAGCAGAATAACTGAAGTGTGCTGCCTATTATGCTGTTTAAAGTGATTCACCTGCCTTTGCACGCACTCAGCAAGATTTACCTTAATACCCAGCATCATATAATAGAACATTTCAGAACAACCTGCAGCTTTAAAATGCTGTAACTCTCTTAGGCAAGTCAAATAAACAAAGTGCAGGCTAACGGGGCATGTGCCTCAAGCCTGACTGATGCCTGTAAAACACAGTTCTGGAGCCCAATTTGTTTTGGGGTGATGGCACAGCTGGGGCCTGGTGAGGGGGTTCAGGGGTTCAAGGTGAGCCCTGAAACGGGATTCCCGAAAACATTTAGAAAATATACCAACTTAGAGGTATAATTAGAACTGTACTAAAAATCCTGATTCAGGTTTGCTGACAGAGTAGACTTCTCTCATCTTTAGAATTTATTTTATTTTAAAATTGAACTATACACTCCAAACAGCTTTACTTGTGAGGATGTGAAGGAAACACAGGGTGAAAAATGGAAGTTTTCAGTCTAGCCATAGATTGAATATTGTTGATTTATATTGGCAGTAGTGATTTCTGTGCTTAGAAGTTCAAGAGTTTCTTTAAATCTGTATCTTACTGTAACAATATCAGGTCAGAAAGCATCAACCCCATCTAGGATGGAAAACCACTCTTTGCCTTTCTTACAAGAAATAGTATTATTGTAAACTTGAGGTATGGAAAAAAAACCATTATTGCCTCCAGGGTGGTATGCCATCTTAATAAGACTTATCTTCAAGACAAGAAAAAATGTACTTTTCAAATCCCACACGCATTATAAACCAGCACTTACAAAACCTTTGTTCTGAAGTGCTGGCAATTTTACCTGGGGCAGACATTTTACTGCATATAAAAGATCTCCACAGGATCCTAGTAAATCTAAGGTGAACCATAAAGACCTATGGATACAATGAAATTTAAAGTTTTTGTTTTTCCAAGTTTGTTGGTTTTATTCTATAAAGAAAGAGAGTAACTTCCATCCTCCCAATATTACCCCAGTTTATATTTAGTATCACATTTTAAGAGAGAAATGGCTGGTGAAACAAATAAATTGATGCTTTTTCAAGAAACATCATTAGAAAACATAGCACTGTGGCAATTAAAGCAAATAGACATTTGAAGTAAACTAACAACATAACCAGCAATCTATCTGGGTCATGAGCCAGAAAAAGCCATCTGGCATTCCCAGGGATAGCATGAGCAAGAGCTGCCACTTTTTATTGTGAATTGATAAGGTCTGGTAACTACTGGATTGTTCCACCTGAATGCAAAATTGCAGACATTGTGGGTAACATCTCTGGGCACTCGGCCTTCCCAGTTAGAATCTGCTGACTTTGCTCCAAGGACCTGGAAATTGAAATTCTGCAACCAAAATGCTTATTTGAGATAAAAACCCCAAACAAGTACGGGACTGTTAATGCACAAATAGATGCAGTTGCTGGGATGTCTGACTGACTGTCAGACCTGTCCCACACACTGGACCTCTGCAATCATGGAATGGTTTGTGTTGGAAAAAACCTTAAACACCATCTCGTTCCAACTCATTTTCCATGGGCAGGGGCACATTTTACCAGACCCCATCCAGCCTGGCCTTGGACACTTCCAGGGATGGACCATCCACAGCTTGTCTGGGCAACCTGAGCCAGGGCCTCCTCATCCTCACAGGGAGGAATTTCCTGCCGATAACCAGTATAACCCAGCCCTCTGGCAGTTTGAAGCCATTCCCTCTTGTCCTGTCACTCCCTGCCCTTGAAAAAGGCACAGTCAAATCCTACTGGAAGCAGCCATGAGATGATAGACTGAGCTTGAGGGGTTTTCATTGCACCCATAAAATTTCAGCCTGGATATAGGATATGTGGGATATAGTTTGCAAGCTATATCCTACACCTCCAGGAACTTGGATTTTAAAGAGCACGAAGCTTGAGTGAGAGGATTTTTTGTGAACTTGTGAACAGGTAAGGATAATGTTTGGAAAATGAAATTTTATTATTAGGTTCTTCTTTAACTGAGTCAAAAAACTCATGTTAGGATGACACTAATTTTGCTTTTACTAGAATTTTATGTGTAATTGGCAAATGTCAAATATTTTCCATGTGAAAACAAGGCCTAAATCCTGAATTGCAATCCTTCAATTGACATTGCACCAGTCACCCTTTAAAATGTTAGAAATATTCATGTAACTTTGTTATGGTTGGGAGCTTTCTGTGTAGTAACTGGAAGACCCATTTTTCATAGCAGGGTTAAAAAAGAAGAAAATGATGGTGTCAGAGAGGTTTCCTATTCTTCCCTACCAGTCATTTTCCTGGCATGTATTTGGATGTCTCTCAGCCTTTTATACTTGGGAGCAGAGGTTATAATAATGGCTTTAAATGTGTAATATTGTGCAATAAAACCCCTGCCATTAATGCAAGGTTAAGTACCTGATTTTTAAACCTAGGAAGGTCAGGAAGGAAAGGGGATAAAATTACCAATGCAATTTAGCTTGGAAGCCTAATGTATTAAACAGAGTTTACAACTGCACATTGCAGTGGAGGAACATCTGTCCCGACAGAATGAAAAACATATTTATAATGACTTAACTGTTCCTCTGACTGGTCAGGAAGCACAGAAAACAATACCAAGCTGAGGCAGGACCCCACGACAGGGGAGCTGCTGTTCCTTGGGGCCAGGGAATCGTCAATCCTCTTCCCTCACCACTCACTTTCCCAGGAGAAGGAGTTTATAAGGCTCCACTGCACAATGGAATATATGGCTGGGCACAGGCTCAATTATCTGGACACAGAAGAATAAGGCCTCTTCCATCAATTAATCAGGTTTTAACCTCAGGCTTTAGACCAGTGTTTTCTGGTGGGATTCCTTGCACCATCCCGAGCAAAAGTCTGAGATAGAAATTGGAGAATGGTTACACAATACAGACCAGTTATTTGTGGAAGGTGACAGCCTGTCTTATCCAATTTTTTTACAGAATCTATAAAAACAGCAGGAAGAAAATTGCCTCCTTTTAGCTTTCCTCCCCGTTTTTTTTTTTACCTTTATGAAGCCCAGTTAAATCCTTCTGTCTCAGAATCCACCCCGATAATTTGGCCATACTGAATTTAAAGCCTTTGCGTACTTGATCTTGGTCAACAGCATGATTCCTGCCTCATACTCTTTATTAACATGATGCATTTTGCCTGTTATTGGCTGTGCAATGTTATCCCAGAATTCCATACAAGAGTTTCCAAAAAGTTTTATAGTTCCTTTGCTTGCAGTGTGTCCTGCTACAGCAGTATTTAAAAACAGAGAACTAGGTGAAAATCTCCCAAAGGATTCAGTGCAGTGATTTTAGTTTGCTTTTAATTAAGTTTCCTTCTTTCTCCCTTGAAGCTGAGTCTCCTCTGAGGCTTGGAACACGCTTTGGAAATAGTCACCACAATTCTCATCAGCCCAGTAAAAACTGCAGCAAGGCTCAAATCACAGCTGAGCTTTCAGAAATTCAGGACTCATCTCTGATGGGTGTCAGTTGTCTGAAATGAGTCAAAATTCAGCATGAATTTAGTCTCAATCAGACCTGAATTTTCATTCCATGGACCTAATATCCCTAAAAAAAGCATGGGTAATGATGTGCTAATTTGATGTGTATTGATTAGATGTGAGATTTTGAGGAAGCCCACCCAAGGACTCAGCTTATCAGAGGAGAGAAGCTGCAATTAAATAGAAATAATTACATGTCCCTCGGGTGATCTTTGCAACTGCTGCTTTTCCTTTTTTTTCTCTTCTTTCTCGTCCATCCTGTCATCACCAGAAACAACTTGTCCTCACCCATCTCCTTGCTCAGCCTCTTCCCTTCCCTTCTCACACTTCTGGTTTTGTGTGTCCCCCTTCTCCATCCTCACCACTGCAAAGGATGGCCAGGTGGGCTGAAGCACTAAGGAAGGATCTCTCCTTTCCTGGGTTCTTGCACACATTATATTCATGCCAGGGCATCTTTTTGCCAATTACCTTGTGGCAGCTCACATATTGGTAAACAATAATTTGGGCAATCTCAGAAAATATTATTCTAGGCTACAGATGTTATTTGTTTTGCTGGATGACTCTCAAAAATACCAGGGAGGAGAACTGTTCCCAGAGTGGATAATCGTGTGCCAAGAATGAATTTCTACTCATGGCATAACTCAATTTGAAATCCAAATCAAGACTGTGCTACTTATGTGATCTAAGGGCACAGGGGCTCACAGGGGTTTCATTGGTGAGGTTGATGCATCACTGAGACGTGGAGGATTCAAATACTGGGGTGGTGAAGAGGGTGGAAGGAAATAGAGAAATACAGGGAAGCAGAAGTGTGGAGCTCCTGGAGGGACTGTTGCAGCAGGAAGTGGTGAGACTTGCCTAGAGCACTGGTGGGCCATAACGCATTTTTTCCCCATTAATCCTTTCCATGAGGTTATCCTTTTAAAGGGAAGATTTTCAAAGCAAGGGGAGCTCTTTATATGTCTTAATAATGGACGTTACTGAAGTATAGAACATTTTAATGCCTTTGCTGAAGGTCTATTGTAAATTTGTGGCAGATTTGGGATTAAAATTGATGTTTTCTCTCCCCCTAGTCCTAAACACAGTCTCACACAGACTTAACACAGTCCTTCTGTCTCAGTTCTCTCTGTCAGGATCTTCCAAAAACTATGAACAGCTAACTCATTCCTACAATGTATTCTGCTCTCTCCTGTGGTAAACAAAACCTAACCATATTTATATTTGGAAATGGAAGAATGGATGATAATCAAAAAATAGCAAAAATTTCCTGGAGGAGAACAAGTTATATGTCAACAAACCGATCACTTTCTGACCCTCGGTGCAAGCCAGATGATGTCGGAAAGTTACTAATGCATAAAAGTCTCTTCTAGAAGGCCAAGTAGAGAATACATCCACTTCAAGAGTATTTTCCAACAGGTTCCTTCAGCTGAGCCTTGAGCCTGATCTCTCAGAAATAAATAAATATTCAGCTGCATGGAGTATTACTTAGTTTACTGCATAAGTAGGCTGAACAGATATTATTGGTAAAACTAATGATGGCAGCAAGAAGGAATTTAGTATAATAGCTGGGAAGAGATGATAGTTCATGGAAAATCTGTTTATAACCTCAAGGGGCTTGTTCATAATTGTTACTGCTTTCCCCAGAATGGTTGGAGACTGTATCATAACCTACATTTTTTAAAATGCAGTAACCAGAGTGTATTTTCATGGTCTATCTAGAAGAACCTTAAGATTCATGACAAAATAAACCAACCCTACTAAAGTTTAGTTACATTGTTTATTTATTTATCTGAGGTCAGAACATTTATATTAAAATACAGGTGTAAGTGGGAAAGCATCTTATAGCTGTGATGTATATTAATAATGGGAATGCCAGCAGATTTCAGAATGCTTTTAGCACATTTTTGCCTGAATTGTTTGTCATAAGTCTGTACCAGTGTTTAATGTGAGTCTGTTCTGTGTGTTCAACACACAGTTTGAGAATTGAGTGATAGATATTTAAGTCCATTATGGTAATGGACAGAGAGCTTCGGAAAGGGTGAAATTGAACATTATGCATTTTATTGGAGCTTTGTGAAGTTGCAAACTTCAATTTGCTACAAACCAGTGGAGCTAAACCAATGTTCACAAAGATGAGAAATGTTAGAGAAATAAACCTATAGCTTTTTTCTGTCTTGGAGGTTAAAATTCTCTAATACCTTGGGATAAGGTTAAGCTTTATTACATGTGTTTTGTGATATTTCAGACTATTGCTGCATTATACTGTTTTATTTTAGCATTGATACTAGATGCCAACTTCCATGTGAAAAAAATTCCAAAGGATTAGTGAATTTTATACCTCAGTGGAATCTTCTCTTTCTGTTAATAGGTTGTATGACATAAAACCACACTGTTACAATGAACTCAAGGTTTATTGATACCTCTTTTCTTCAGCTCAGGTAGAAAACAAGTGTGCATGGCACTTAGAGAAGTTAAAAGATGTGTGAACTCATTATCTATGTAAATGTCATCTAAAGTAGAATTAAAAAGTGTTTTTCATGAATTTGAAACACAATAGAATTAATAGAAGAAAAAAAAAGTAATAATACTTTTTGGTCACTACCTGAAATATCACCACCTGAAATATCATTTATTTAAACCTCTCTCCTTAAATTCTTGCTTTTGAACTTAAAAGTAGTAGTTTGTTACAGATCAGCTTTGCATTTATTAATAATAAAAAATGTGGAATAGATTGTTCAGCCTATAACACATGATTTAGAAATAAAATAAGGTATCTAAATGTGAATATAATCAGTAAATTGAACAAGTATTCATTATTGTGACATGCATATCATGTGAGATGAACACTGAATGCTATTCTACCATGGTAACAGTGACAATAGTATTTACCTTCAACATTATCTTTTACTTTTAGAACAATAAGGTTGTCCAACTACTAGAAAATAATTCTATTTTAACCAGCATAGCTCTAGAACTTAAATTTGATAAGTTTTCTGTCCATCAATGTTTAACTGTTTTCTTTCTCATAACATAAAAGATGAAGTTCAGCTAATGAAAATGATGTACTAAACTGGTAAAGGGCCACCTCACTCTTAAAGCGTTTCTTGCTTGTAAAATTGACTTTATTTTTAAGGGGAAAAACTTCTATCAAATATCCCAGCTAATTGGAAAAGTGTACTTGTGATTTAATGGGATAGAAAGCAGTCAAGACAGCTGAAAGTCTTTAGGGGATGTTGAAAGTTAACAAGTCTTGCTTGTGTGGAGCCGACAGCTGCACTTAAAATTCAAAAGTTTAGTAGATAACGCTTTATTATTCCGGCCTGATTATCATAACTCTATCTTTTGTTTATATATTTCTAAGTGGAGCCTGAAGGCACTGAAGTTTGTAATGTTCCTCACCTCTTCCTTATTTACTCTATCTACATCTCGCTCTCATCCCCTAGGATCTCCAGCAGACGTTGTTTCCAAAATCTTTTCTCATCCTGCTGATAGAATTAGTGCCAGTTTTTTCAGTTATCAGTATTTAATCAGGGAAGGTGCCTGAGTGAAGAAAAGGAAATCTGGTCAGTGCTGAGAGGTAAGAAATGCCAGATTTGTGGCACTGTGTGCAATTTGTGTCTGACCCCTTCCTGTGTCCATATAGTGCACTGGATGGAGCAGGACCCTACAGAAAGGTGTGTCCTTGCAATTAAAGCCCATATCACCCCATTATGAGGGTTTTGTCAAGGTTTACAGGATAAGTATCGGCCTGGCATTATCTGACAACGACAGCCTGACACAGAAACTTTTAAAAGATAAATGGCCTGGTTTTAGGGGAAAACAGCCTTTGAGCATGCTTACAGGAAATACTGGTAGGGACTATTGCACTTGCAATCCTGATTGTCCTGGTGCCACTGCAGGAGCAGGGACATTACCTGGCAGCCCCATGGCACGGGTGCCTGGGGTGGGGAACAAAGGGCTTTTGGGACCTGCTGCCTGCAGGGCTCTTCCCTAACAAATGGCTTTGCAGACACAAAATTACTCTTGTGAGGTTATTCCTGCCATTCAGCAGTGCTCCTGCATGATCCTGCACCCATCCCAGGTCCCAGCCTGTGCCAGGCATGGTTTGCCCTTGTAGCTCCAGCTCCAGGACCTTGAGGGATTCCAGCATTTCGGGAAGTTGGAGACAAACCTAAAGACATTTCTGCTCCCTCAAGCTGTGGCCCTGGCAGCTGAGGGTTCACAGGGCACAGTGAGGCCTTTTTCCCTCTGCCCCCACGAAATGCATCAGATTTCTCTAATTAGAGGTCCTGTAGAACTGTGTTAGCACCAACCAGAGTTTCCATGGAAAATAGTGTCCCACAGCCAAATTAAGTTGTGCTCCAATGACTTAATGAACCTGTGCTACTGAATGCTCTCTGCCGCTTTCTCTTTTCTCAGAATGCCTTCTGCTGTAAGAAATCACGAGCCAAACTGGCTGCTTTGCTCAAAATAAGGCTTGGCAGTTGTAGGAATGTCCATGTTGCTGGTAATATGTGTAAGATAGCAAAAAATTCCCAATGCAGCTCATCAACAGCTGGGTTCTGTGTGAACATTCCTCTCTATGGCGTTGGCTACCCATGAAATTGAGACTACTCAGTCTCTTCATAAATATCCAATGAGATGTAATGTCATCAGTCTTCCTAAAAATAAAATATTAAGCACTGTAAATGGTATTTGACCTCTATTACAGTGTCTGGAAGATTAAAAATGCTCCAATTTCAGGCTGTGTGTTGTCCCATGTGCATCCAGGCTGTGCTGTGTGTGTGCAGGGGTGGGGGATGTGTGAAAGGAGAGCAGCCTGAGTGAGAATTGCCTTTTCCCAACACTTTTCTGTGCTTTCACGTGTGTTTTAGACATTTTAGAGGAAGTATGGGAGATGTGCTTCTGGGACAGCACTCCAGACAAGTTTGCTCACAACACTGAGCTGTGTGGTGTGGTCAGCTGGCAGGAGGGGAGGGGATGCCATCCAGAGGGACTGGGAGTGGGACACTGTGAGCATCATTAATTCCAACAAGGTCGAGTGCAGGGTCCTGCATCTCTGCCGGGGCAATCCCAAGCACAAGGAATGGCTGGGAGGAGGATGGATGGAGAGCAGCCCTGAGGAGAAGGGACAAGGGGCAGTGGCTTTAAACTGAAACAGGGTGGGTTTGGATTAGACATTAGGAAGTAATTCTCTGCTGTGAGGAGGCGAGGCCCCTGGCACAGGGTGCCCAGAGAAGCTGTGGCTGCCCCTGGATCCCTGGAAGTGTCCAAGGCCAGGTTGGACAAGGCTTGGAGCACCCTGGGATAGTGGAAGATGTCCCTGCCCATGGCAGGGGTGGAACAGGATAAGCTTTGAGATCCCTCCTAACCCAAACCATTCTAGGACACCGATTCTATGACTCTCTGATTGTCAATATGGGATCAAACTGAATTCCATCAGTTTCACCTTCAATTTTTCAGAGGTAATGTCTTTTCAGGACTGTTTTAAAACCTATGCTTACAGCTCTCTTCTGAGCACTGATAACATATGTTTAAAAACGAGGATGGATTTGCCATCAAAAACTACCATATTTTTCTTTAACAGCCAATAAATAATACTTTGTGTTGCTGAATGAGTGAAGCTGTAACTAGTGCCTTAAGATATTTGGGAACACAGGATTATTATGGCCTAATGTCTATTCTCAATTCTGTCAGAATATCCATCATCCTTCTGTTTTGAAACCAAAGATAAGGAGTAAGGAGTATATTCTGTCTCTAGGGCTTTGAGTTACAATGACAACTACTTAAAGAAAGGAAGGCAAAAAAGAAGAGCAGGTTGATGGTAAGGTTTTTGTCTCTATATGTGCAGAGGGCACACTAACAACAACATGAATAATAGTCAAAATGGATTTATTAAGAAGAATTCATGTCAAATTATTTTCTGTGGAAAGCTGTGTGTACCTGAACTTCTGTGCCCTTTGCAGCTGTGTCAGAATTCTTTTCTTAAGTCAGCTGAGGAAACCTGGTCCAGTTGTGTTTGCACTGGGGAGAGGGGGGAGCAAATCTGAGGAGCTACTGGTGGTTCCCAGCACCTGTGTGAGCACATTTTGCCACTGGCTGTACCCCATGTCTGGTGGCAAACCTAAAAGATTTTTCAGATATAATTCCTCTCTTCATTATAAAGTACTGGCAAACTCTGACTTTAACTGTTAATCCCTTCTTCAGCTCAAAACTAGACTTTTAGCTAAATTCTGCTTATATGAACAGTTTATAAAAGTGAAGAAATAGCAATTGAGGTGCATTTACTTATAGTAAAAATAAAAAATAGGAAATGGGTCATTTTACCCATGTATTGGGTAAGACTTTACATTTTGAAGTTCATATTGCCTGAAAAAAAAAATTATTTTTCCTCATTTTGAAGATGGATTATGCAAATTTTCCCCCCTTCTCATTATATATTTTGATCCAAGTTCATTCAAAGTTTTGGTGCTCTGAGCAGGCACATTTTCTTCACTAGAAATTGTTTACCTGATTAGAAAGATAAAATGTAAATATTTTCATTGTCTTGGCAGTAATTTTATAAAATAATGATAAGACACAGGAATATTAAATTAATTTTTGGAAAATCTAACAGCCAAACTTGATCTGATTCTGTCTCTTTGTGTTATACATTATTTTACCTATAAACTACTAATTAAAAACTAAGTGCATTGTGCTCAATAAATGTCCACTTGGATTTGTGTTCCCTAATAGTTACTTCTATCAAAGAGAAGTAAACAATAATTTTATAATTTTTAATGGAAGTGTATTATTTAATTATGTTTTAGCTTTTGTCTTCGATAACTCTTGCTGTAATTTTGTTAACGTAAAGTAATCTCTGATTAGTTTCTATGGCATATTAAACAATGACAATATGCTTTTCAATAAAGATACACTGAGGAATGGTTTCAAATCCCAGTGCCTACTAGATATCTTTCTAATTTGCAAATAATTCCAGGATTTTCTTTTGCTGTTACAGCCTAGAATTTAGTTACAAGCTCTTCTTTTCTCCAGATTTCTGTTCTGTGGGTTTTGAATTCTTTATAGATAACCTTTTGGAATCAAAGAAATTATCTTTTTTTTTTGTGAGCGTTCACTTCCTTGTTAGTTCACTGCAGCTCTTGAACTGGGACATGGGATAGTTCCTGTTCCCTGCGTGTTCTCTCCTGAGGGAGCCCAAGGAGGAAAGGTGGATATTTTTTGGGTATGTCAATGGATGCACATTGAATGTTTGCTTGACATAATCCACCTTGGCTGAGGGAAAAAGAGAGAATTCTACAGATTCTTCCTGGAGCAAGAGAATCTGTTGGAAATCCAGCAGAGATAAAGTGGGTTTGGAAATCTGGTGGAGGAACTATAGGGAACTTTGTTTGTATAAGGGCTGTGAACTCAACCTCAAAATTAGCCAGAAAACTTTCTAAACCCCTGCCTAATTTGTTTAGCTGCTGTTTTAAGTCCTCTCCACCTCAGTTCTGCTGTTAATTTTGTACAAAATTTGATCAGGTAAGAGCTACTTCAGCAGCGTACTACAAATCTGTGAGCATCCCTAACCTGGATAAAATGGAGTGTATTGCAGCTGCCCTCTCTTAACTAGGAAAATTTAAAGCTCCTGACTACAAATCCAAGCATGAAATGATCCAAAGTGAAACACGATCTCATGTGGCCTTTTCTCCTTCATCTAAATTTAGCCCTCAAGTACGCAGATGCATTTTGCTGTGCCCTTGCACTCAAGGACAGGACTTAGCCTCGAGCATCCAGGCAAAGCACTCTCCAGCACTCAGGCAGTAACAGATTGCAGTACTGTACTGTCAGTACACGATTAAAATTGCAGACTAAGGGTTCTTTTCATGGGCATAAAACACCACACAAACATTGGAAGCACTTTGTGGTGCCAGGCCGCTGGCACAAAACTTTTCTTTTTAAGCATAGGGACAATTTTTCCCCTGTCTATGGAAAATTTATTAGCTTGCAGATTGCTAATTAACTGGGATGAGTGTACAAGTGCATTTAAGTTCATGCTATAACTTGGCCATTAAAATGTGTTTAAAATTTGCTTTCTAAAGTTTGTTGCAGCTGAACTCTGTACTAAACAATGGCAGCCAGGCCTTGGAAACATTTGCCTTGGTTTTGATTTGTCTGAGTTTTAGTTTGTCTTTGTGGTGCTCTGTGACCCTAAACCCTAAACTGCTTGCCAGTCATGACTTTTGAGTAGTGTTTCATATAACATGATCACCATGTCCAGCTGAATCTTAAAAGGATCCAACATTAGGGAATCCAATCCACCACTTCCCTGGGGAGATTATTCAAACACCTGATTGTTTCCATTGTGAAAAATTTCCCTCATATCTCTAATCAGAATCTCCCACAGGTGACTTGCACCTATCACCTCTTGTCTTTTCCACACAACGCTTCTTAAAAAGGGAATCTCCATCTTCTTTATAATACACACTCTTCACATATAAATATTCTTCCTGTTTAGACTGTAATCCTAGAATAGTTTCCTCCTATTTTATGCAAACGTTCTTTCTTTTCTAATCCAGGTTGTCTCTAATGTAATAATTTCTGATTCAGATCCTATCTGCCATTGCCCCCAGCTTTTTTTTAACTGCAGCTGTAACCTTTCCCAGTTTCAAATTTTTTTCCCCAGACTTTGTGACCCAAAAATTCACCTTCAACTTTTGTTACCTTGAGAGTAAGCCTGGATTCCCTCTGTTTATTTTGAATTCATTCATTCATCTCCTCCTATTCTGTGGGCGTTTTATTTGGTTTTTTTTTTTTTTTTTTTTTTTTTTTGGAAAGGCAAATCAGTGTTCTGGGATACTTTGTAATATCTATATATCCTTATGACATTGTTAATCCCTCTGCTCTTGCCTTGTTCAGATACCACCCTACTTATTCAATTTTTAAATTTTATAATGTCCTAAACCTTACATAATTTAAATAACTAATGGTGTTCCTTATTGATCTTCCCAGCTACAGTCTAAAACAATTTTGCTTGGCTCATTTCTTATGTCTTGACTTATATCTTTATTCTCAGGTGTTTCCAAGTAGAAGTTGCAAAAATAGTTTTTGTTCTGTATGAAGAAATATTGAATAGAGCCAGGTTTGAATTTCTTTTTGTGTGTGAATAGAACTTAGGTCATTTTTATCTCGTGAAGGAAATCTCTGCCTCTTACCTTCGTGAACCTCCAATCTTCTCCAGTAATTTGGTCTGGTAAAGTGATGGCAGTTCGTAGCTGTCGAGGGGAAAATGATTGCTTGATTTGTAAAGGCATAAGCTTTTAAAAGTGTTTTAATAGCAGGAGAAAGATTTTGAAATGGTCTCTGTATTAAAGGGCAAATGAACGTATGAGGTTGACAGTGGCTTGTGGTATTAAACAGATAAGCTGCTTCATCTTGTGCATGTTGAAACTCTATTTCAGTCCAGCAGACCTAGTTAAAATGTAAAATAAACAGGCTTGATAATCACAAAGGTTTGGATCTTCATTCGCTGAGACATCCATGTTAGTGACAAACCCTTTGTTGACTCTCAGAAGCTTGACACAGAGTGTAGGAAGGCATGCAGCTTTTGAACAGGGCAATCTGGGTTTGCTGCACCCTTATGACAAATCTGTCGTACACCTGACATGGACTCTAACAGCACTGACAATCTAATAAATCAGTCATGGGTAATGCATGCTGAAAGCTGCTTCAGGGAAAAAAAAAGAAGGAAAAAGGCAGGGACTTGAGAGCAAATCAGGAGCAGGTTTCTTTCTTCCCATGGCTGTAAGGCAAACTGATTAAAAGTCTCTGTAGTCTCTTAGTAAACTCATCACAAGTTATTCCCATCTTCCTGATGCAGTACAAATGCCAGCAAGTTGCATGTCTAGATTGAAATTATTTCCAAACAAAGGGAAAAAAATCTAGCCATGTGGCAAAGGAATTGTCTGGGAAATTGGCTGATTCCACCCAAAACACTGCCATGACAGAAGAATAAAATTTCAAGGGCAAAGTTATGAAAAAAGAAATTTGACAAAATTATGATCATCAGGATAAAAGTTCTTTCTGGTTCAGACTGAGAATTTATCAAGCTAGGGTTTTCCTTGGAGTCACTTTCCAGTTTTAATAGAGAGACTTCTCCAAGCCAAGTTAGCTGCAGAGTTTGGGAAGATGTGGAGTTACCTGTCAAATTGGAAAGTAATAACAGAACTGGGTCTGACACAGAGAAGAGAGAGAAAGATGTAATTCTTTGAACTCTGAAGAGGTCAGCTAAGATGCCAATTTGGAACTGGGTTGCCTGGGACTCAGGCAGAGGCGGAAAAGAAAGGTAATTTGTGTCTTAGTTTAGGAGCAGAGACAGAACACATCCTCTTGGACATAGGAGTGGGCATGGAGAGACCAGCACAGGCTGTGCTGCAGGAGCTTCACCTCTGCAGGAGGAGCTCCTGCACCTCTGCTCACAGTGCAGGGCCTGGAGCCTTTATAAAAGAACTGCACAGAGCATCTGTGTGTTCCTGTTCCTGGGAGAAACTGGCTAAAATCTCCCAAAGCTCAGCAGAAATTCATAGGCAGCAATAGAGAGGGCAGAGGAAAGTCTGTCCTGAAAAGCAGAGAGCTTCTTCCTGTCCAAACCTGCCCCTGAGCTCCTGTTCTAAAGCAGAGTGACAACTTGTTCTTAACAATGGTCATTAATTTTGGATGTGGCAGCTCCTACCAAGAGCTTCGGAGCATGAATTAGTTTGCCCAAGTATAAACAGTAATCTTACAGGTACATATGGTTATGCATATTTTGTATATTCTGGTAAGTCCTGCTCCTTCCCCAAATGATATTAGTGTTAAAAAATTAATTGAGCATAAAGATGTAGTATGAGGCCCACAGAGCATATCATTAGCTACAGCTTTTGTAGTTAAATAATTAAAAAGGAAAACAATTCTAGGCATATACCCATGTTCCTTTATTTATGTATATGTAGTTCTGCGCAGTCTTTCTCATTTGGGAGGTTGGCAGATCTCTCAATGTGTCATCAGTTTGAAAGGAGCCCCAGACTTTCCTCATTTCAGTCCATCCCTGGCTGTGGCATCAGTGATCCCTGTGGGTTTTCTGGCTGAGCATTAAATACACAAAGAGACCAGATCATGCTTCTCTCCCTATGGGGGGTCTCCATCAGTCAGAATTAGTGGCTTCTGCTGCAGTACTTATTCATGGATAAATCAAGGAATGACATTTGCAGGCCTCCAAAAGTGGGACATTTCTGATACAAAACTGCTTATTTTAAAAAGACTTAAAGTATTTTATCTATCTATTCTACAGGGAGAACACGCACTTCTTTAAACTTAAATTCCACTTCATAAAATGAGAGAAAAAACCCTTTTAAAATTAAAGGGTACTTTCTGTTATGGAATGCTGAATCAGACAGCTATTTTTCCATTACAAGTATTTTTGGTTTTTTGCTTCAAAGCAATTTCTATGAGGTTTTGAGCTGATGTACTCATATATGCACACGCACCTATACTCAATGGAGCTTGTAACCTGTCCCATCTTTTTGGCAAAGTTTAATAGTGGCAAAAGAGGCCCAAAAAATTAAGTCCTTTATACATTTTGCAGTCTCCTGCTTTCTAGGCAGAAAAAGTGTACAGGACACCTTTTGTCTTGAAAACAACAGAAACCCTGAGAAAATGCTAAAACTATAGAGGCAGTGACTTAATGTTTAAACATCCACATGAATGAATATCATAAGCCATGGATGAGTTAAATTTGCCAATTATTGTGCTCTTAAAAATGTTTATATTAAGCAAAAACCCCCAAAGGTCCCCCTTCTGCCTAATGGTTCTGCTTGCTATTCCCATAAAAAGAGATCATGATTTATTGTGCCCTATTTATTCTGGATTTAATAGGATTCTGAAATGAGTCTTCAGCAAACAAAGAATATTGGAAGTCATAATGACGATTAGAAGTTAGAACTAAGTAACTCATAACTTCAAGTAACTGTACTGATACAATTTTTTTGGTAGAGTGCAGTTATAAAGGCTTCTGCCTTTTACTCCTTGCTATATTTTTGGACATATAACAGAAGTAGTGGCTCATAAGAAAAGGTTTAGAAAAATAAGACCTTTTTGTTTTTTTTCAAGAAACTATCCCTATTGGTTAGCTTTCAATGAGGTGTAAAACATGTATGAAATTCTAAAGAATAATTTTTCTCTTATCCCATAGCTTGTTTAAAACACAATCAGGGCGTAAAGTAATTCCCACATCTAGGGAGTTTTTGGCAAAGTATATTGAACAATCAGAGGAAGCAAATCAGTGAAGTGCTGAAGTGCCTGAGAAAAGGAAGAGTGTCAAATTCATCCTTCAGAAAGAAGAGTTACACTGACATGGCCTGGGAGCCAAAGTCACTGTAGGTTACCCATAGTTTGGTACCAGATACTGGAGCTTGAGTGTTGCTATTTAATAGCAATTTTTTCTGTTTTGTAACCACACATGAACAATCCTCAGTGACTCAAACCAGCTTTTGAATTGTCTAAAAATAGATGGGGATGAAGGTTGTCTCAAATAGTCCCTTCTAGAAATACAGTGAGAGACAGCAAGGCGTGGAAAGCTGCTTTAGATTTTCAAATCCAATCTTGGCAAGTAGTTTTGATCATTAGCATTGTCTCTGGTAGGCAGGGAGGCAAAGTAATAGAAATCTTTTTTATTGATTGGGACTGTACTTGAAGAAAGGTGTAATTGCCACCCTAAATTTAATCTTGTAGATACACATCGGGTGCCAATGTTCTCTTTTAGTATTAATGTCTTCCTGGAACTGCTAAAAAACTTCATATTAACTTTGCTGGTTGTGGTCTAGATCAGTGTGTGTTGGTAAAATACAGGAAGGATTTTTGAAGTCTGGTCCTTTGTCTAAGTGTTTGTAGGAAACTTTTAAGGAGCATCGAGCTAATTTGCTTTTTAAATGTTTTGCATTTGGGATACTGTTTACACTGGAGCTGTTGCTAATATAAAATGAAACTTCAGAAATAAAGAATAGAAAATCATCTTTTGGAGAACAGAATACATAGATTTAAAAACAATTTGCTATATTAATTAAATGTGGGGGAAAAATGCTACTCTTAGAAGAAGAGTGAAAGGAAGGAGAAGGGTTTCAGTGAATTATAGTAGCTAGTTTTTCAAATTTTTTTTAAAAAAATACTTAATTTGAAGTATGCAAGCATGTCACAGTCAGGTTTTTTATTCTTATAAGTTGACAGCAAGAGTCAGATCAAATATTTCACCTAGTTACAGTTACAGTCCCCAAGGTTCAATCAAACAATCTTACTTGTATCATTGTTCCCCTAAGTTTCTTCAGGAGGAATGAGGGAATATCAAAACTCCTGTATTCCTCAAACAAGGCATCCAACACTTCAGTCTATATTTGCCCTGAATCTTCCAGTGAGACAAACAAAAGGAGAGGGTGGATGCCCAGAAAGCCATTTAGGATTTACCTCACTGCACCTGAGTTGTCCAAGGTGACAGTTTAGGACACTCCTTTTTCCAACTGAACTTGTTTTTATTCCCTTCTTCACACTCCTTTCTCCTCTCCCCCATTTTTTCACATCAGTACCTCTGCTTGTGATGAAACACATGGCCAGTGTAGATGAGACTATGATAGATTTCTGCAAACCTGAATTTTGTAGATTAAACTGCAAATTTCTGAGCCCACCCAGGTTTTCCAGTATTTCGCCAACTGTATGATTAGAAGGATGGTTTTCTAAAATGCTTCCAGGGATTTAGGGACTTTTTGTGTCCTTGGCATGGCTGAGTGACCCAGGAAAAGCCCTTGTTTCCCCAGGTGTTGCATTGATACCTCCCCAAATGAATGCTGACACATTAACAACCCAGAAAACGGAGACCTTTGGCTTTAGCAGTTACTCAGCAGAAAGACACTGAGCTCGTGTTAGTTAAACATGATTGAGAACTTTTCCCCGGAAGTCACTGAAATATCTCAGTAAAATCAGGATCTTATTTATTCATTTTCCTCTAGACTGTGGGTAAACACACATGTTTATTAAAAAAATTCCCAATAAATGAGGAAATTAATCTGTGCCATCAAATTAATGAAAGCAGAATAACATGGCACAAAATTTTGATTATAAAGTGATCTGTACCATTGTAAAATCTTGTTGTCAGGAGCAGTTGTGACGGTGTCACTGCAGCCACAGATCATAAATTTGAGTCTTCCCATAGACAGATTTGCAAATAAATGTTGGTTTATTGACATATGAGAAAGATTTTGGCTTTTTTCTTTATTCTTCTGTGTGATTATATAAGGGTAAAAGGGAGAGAACTAGCAATTTCTTCACATTGCATCTTCCCAAATGAAAAAAATACGTGCTCAGTGCCAGATTACCAATACCCAAATGATTTTCTTCATTGTCCTGCTGTTCTCTTCATCCTATTGAGAGCTGCAAAAAAGAAATGAGGATTCAGCTGCTTGTGGGACAACAGAAGAAACAGCCTCATGCATGCGGTGTCATGTAAGAAATATTACGTGCAAGTGCTCAAATGATTTATTGTAGTTGCTGTGTTTTCCTTGGAATTTATGTAATTCTGGCAAAATCACAACCCACTCTTTTTTTCCCCCCCCACAATTTTGACTTCGGTAACCAAAGGTTTTATTAACCTGGGAGTGAAGAACACGTTTCGAAAGGGCTTAAGCAGTGGAGTGATGAATGGAACTGTTCCCAAAGCACGCAGGTACAGTGCTATCAGCGAGCTCAGGCTGGTTTCTGCTCCATCGCCCCAACAGGAAAATAGCAATATTGCTGGAATGATTCTGCTTAGGCTCTATTATTTGCAGTGGTGCTTGACAGTTATGGAGTTGGAATTCAATTTCTTTCATCGAAAGCAGGTGTGCCTTAAAAAAAAAATCACTCTGCCACTTCTGTATAACGCATGGAGATTGTTGGCTTCTTGCCTGGAAGCGTTTCAGGGCACTTATCCCATTTTCATACAGCAGGAGTTGTCCATGAATATCATCCCAGTTTAAATACATGAGTGAATTTGCTTTATCCCAAAGCAAGATAATAGATGATATGAAAAGCTTTATTTTACGCTAGCATATACATTTAAGAACTTGTTCTGAAGGGCATTTTTATAGAAATCTCTATTACAAAGCACATAAAGAGGTTGATGCTATTTTATTATTCAGGACAAGAAGAAAGGTGTTTCTTAATCTTGATATATCTGTATTTGACATGACAGGTTAACCTTGATATTAGCATCATGTATCCAAATTTTGCTTCCCAGTTTGACTCTAAAATACCTTTCCTTATATTCAGAGAGTGAGGTATCCAGGCACTATTTGTGAATAGTACATGGCACATTTATTTTATATTAAAAGACTCCTACAAGTACCTGCTGGGATTTAGACAGGTTTTGTTAGAATAAGGATTTGAGAAAAAAAATGTGTGTAATATCTGGAAGAGTGATAAATGTTTATTGAGGTCAAATAGAAATATATGTGCACATCTGAGTCCTATTACATATTTCCATGCATGTATTCACACATTTATATTGGAATGCCTATCTAGATTTTAGGTGTGCATATTTTTATGTGTAAGTTTATATACGTATGTATAAATATATGTACATATATGAATGAACAGTCTGACCAACAGACATGTGCAGCTTGATACTGCTTGTATTTGACTTTCCCTTTCTAATCTCATATTATTTCCATTTAGTTGTCAAATAATTTACAAAGAGACAAGATGTATTTTCAGAAAACTCCACAGATGCCTGACTTGTACATTGACTGATGCTGAATGAAGCTTGGATAACTTGAGCACCCTTGATTTGTGGTTTAATGTCTCTTAATGTACAAATGAACTAAGTAATAGTGATGTGAAGGTCACTAGCTGCAGCAAAGGATTGCCTTAATATGAGAAATAGTTTATTAAAGACACTGTGTATTTTCAGGCTGTACTGAAATCGATAGTGTGTTTAATCTTTGGGAGGTACTCACTGGGTTCATTCCTAGGAAGTAGAGGGCCAGTTACTGTTGCATTCACTGGTAAATTCCAGAGTTAAAAATAACTTCTGTAAGATTTACCTTTTCTTAATTATTGTTTTCTGCAACAGGCTACACTTCTCAGTACCTTTCTGCCTTACAATAAATATTCAAGAGACAGACAAGTTTAGCACATTAATATTTAAACTCTTATTGGGAAAATACACCATCACGATAGCTTGTAGTGTAGTATTATGTACCATTTATATCTAACTAGATAACATTGTTTAGCTTAAATTAATTCTGTTGGCTTAATTAATGCTCTTACTTTAATCCATTTAAGAAGGCAAAAACAACAAGGAAAACGTGATGGTATCAGTTAGGACAGCAGATACGATATCAATTTCAACTTCCCACAAAATTCCCTGTTGTACAAATGCTGCAGTGATGGTCTCAGTCTGTTGGGACTCATGCCAAAGTTTTTAACTGTGCTTCCATTGGAAACGAGGTTTATTTAGCCTGTTTTGTTTGGGTCACCCCTTGCAGACCTGAACAAATGTGCTCTAATGGCAGGTTTGAATGTAAAAGTCAGCACAAGCATTTGTCTTCATGTCTGCCATGGAACTTGCTAAGTTATCTGGATCTCTCAGAGTCAATACAAATTAAAAATACGCACAAGGTTTCTAAGAGAGTGATTGCTATTCTAGCAAGTTCATTAGCCTTCTGAGGAATGCTGTTGGCAGGCTTTGTTTAGCAGAAGTCCAAAACAAAGTAAAGCAAAAATGACACAAAATGAATTGCAAATCAATTGGCAATATAAAT
>WEKY01021120.1:183904-194674 GCA_013390045.1 Picathartes gymnocephalus | reverse complement strand
TCTGTGAAGCAAGAGCATTTTTGTAAAATGGTTTTCGTCTCTTGTGCCCTGGGGGGAGGAAGGAACGCCTAATGGGGGAAGCCAGCGCTGAAAATTGGCCCCACAGGAAGATCTTTCTGTCCTTGCTCCTCTTTCTGGGAGTAATAATGCATTTTGGAGATGGAGTCAAAATTTCAGTGGTGGTTTCCTCACAGAGAATGAATCTGGTTTTTGTCTGGGAGTAATCCTTGGATGTATTGAATTTTGCAGGTGTAATCCAGTTTCGGTTATGCGCTCCTGAATGATAATGACAGTTCTTTTTCCTTGGAAGGCTTCCTGTGATGAGTGGAAGCTTCAGACAAGCCCTGCCTTAGCCTGAGATTTTGATAACAGTTTAAATTTAAGGGATCACTCTGGACTGCATGTTCTAATGATGGCAAATCAGATCTATTTATAAAAGTTAATCATTTATTAAACAGACAAGAGACAACAGATGAAAGATCCTAACCAGAATTACTTACTACACAGTAGAAAACTAAAGACCTACTAGTAGATTATAGAATAACATAAAACAGTGCACTATATCAAGGTACCTATAGTAAAGCTAGCAAAAGAAATAGTATTGATTAGGAGGCAAATGTAACTTATCACCAAAATGATGGTAATGTACACAGATTCCTTTGCTTAACCCCTGGGGAGTAACTGTCAAGCAGATGTCCCTACTCACAGGAAAACTCCACACATTTCCAGGGAAATGTATAGAAGATTTCTGCCTTGTGAACGTTTGGTGTGGCTTTTAGAGTTTGTAAAGTGAGGTGTCTGTCAGTCAAAAATCTGACTTATGTTGCCAGATTTCACTTCAACAGTAAGATGTTTATTGGCAGCTGGGAGATGCCAGACCAGTGTTAAACCCATGGTGCCAGAGTAACTCCCTACAAGACAGCTTGTCCTGTTTGAGTTATCTGACTGGTTAACAAACAATAAATAAGCCCTTGTGGGAGGGTGCAATGCCTTGCTATGGAAGGAAATCACCTAGGCCCAAAGTTTCAGGTGTAGATGAGAGGCAGCCCAGGGGAGGCCAAGGCCAGCCAGACCCATCTGTCCTGTCAGCTTTCATCTAGGAGCAATTCTTGGATGTATTGCATTTTGGAGGTGGAATCAAAATTTTGGCCATGAGCTCCTGGATGTAAATGACAGTTCTTTTCCATAGGAAGTAAAGCACATAGCCCCAGTGTTTCAGGTGCAGATGAGAGGAAGCCCAGAAGAGATGAATGCCAGGCAGACCAGTCTGTCCTGGCAGCTTTTGTCTGTGAGCAATCCTTGGACGTACTTCTCACTTGCTTTACCTTGTAAAGCCAACCTTTTACTTGGCTTGCCCTGCTACCCCTTGCTTGCCTTGCACTACCTTGCATGCCCATCCCCTCCTTAACCTGTCTACTGCTTTCATTCCTGGCCTTCTCTTGCAAGTCTTACCCCTCTTTTCATTTGCCTTCCCATGCCTACCTCTACCTTGCATTTCTTTATGGACCCCTCTGTGTTCTTCCCTTGCCCTTCCTCCACTCCATTACCTTGCTCTGCCTTGCTCACCCATCTCCCAAACTTAACAAGAAAAGGGTTTTTCCAGGTTTTACTTTTGTCCCTCTTTCGTGTTGGTTGTTTTTTTGGGGGGAAAGAGGGAGTTCTGTAAACCTGGAAGATCCATTGCTGTGTTGTTTTTAGTTTCTTCCCCCTCTCCGTCACATTGACAGGAAAAGTGGACTTCTCCTTCATCTTTGTCCCCTGGACTACATGGTCTTCTATGGAGGTGGCCATATTGGAGGAGGGGCTTCCCTGTCAGATTGTCCTTGGGCCATGCAGTCAGGTAAGGCAGCCCCATCTTGGGGGCGGAGCTTCTCTGACGTTTTCATTGTTTCTGGAAGAGGGAGTCTTTGCTTTAGAGCCTTTGTATTTTTGGTTACTGCTGTTTCCTTATTAATTGATGTTTTGTTTTTTAGTAAACTGTTATTTTTTCACTTTTATCTTCTCACATTTATCTCTCCTTCTGTTGAAAGGGGAGTGCTTAAAACTAAAGGACTAAAAAAAACTAAAGGAGCTTGTTCCCAGGCTCCACTCTGTAAATAGTCCTAAACTAAGACAAATTTGGCTCACAACTAAAGGGACTTGAGAGAGAAAGTGACAAAATAACAATATTGTCTGAAACATTTGTACATTGGGTACAGAACTCCCTGGACACTATGCTGCCGGGTCTAGTCATGTGGGTGTGGCACCTAACTTTGTATATGTGGACCACCATGATGGATGTCCTTTTTCAGATTAGGGAGAGAGAGAAACCAAGATTGCTTTGTGGATACACTTTGTGATATCAGTTTATGGAAAGACAACATCAGTGGCAATGAAGATAATTTTGGATGCGTATTCATTCTTGTTTGCCTGTACTGGTCTGGGATGCTGCTTCTGGGGGTTTATTAATGATTGTACCCAGCCTCCCGGGAGAACAGGAGAGGATGATTTTTCCCACCCTTTCACCTCCTTCTCCCCCTTCACATCTGACACATCACTTTTTTAATATGTTAAATTCCCTCAAAATGTTGAAAGATACCATAATTTGTTGCCTCTTCTGGAGCGAATACAAGTTTCCACACATAAGGGGCAAGGTTCAAGAAAGCTTCTTTTCCTGGCACACATTTATCTGTGGGAGATGCAGCTGAAAACTTTTTGGTTTAGAATCAGACTACAAGAGTGACAATGTGATGTTACATAGATGTGAGAAGGAAAGTGCATGGCACTGGTGTGTTTTGACAGAAGCAGTGCACTGGACGGCTCCTGTGCTGGCACATTGTTCTGTGTGAGGAGTAGATGGACATTTCACACCCTGGGAGAATGAAAACATGTGATGTTACATAAGGCAAAGAAGGAACCCACAAAGCACCGTGGCTGTGTGTGCAGGCTACTTGTACAGGCTGCAAGAGGAGTGTGGCTGCCACTCGGCTGCCTGCCCAATTCAAGTTATCAATTGTAAGGGGGAAGGTCTGCCACAGCTACCTGTGCTGATATATATTCCTAACTCAGCCCTACGTGGAAACAATTCAGTTTAGCTTTAGACTCCAGAATCCAGAGAATGTGATGGTAGATGTAGTCAAGAAGGAAAGTACAGAGTACATGAGGATATACACAACAAGGTGCTCCCTCCCTGAGTCCAGGAGCAGCATGGGTGTGCAGGTCCTGATATGGAAGTTAGAGGTAGAAGTGTCAAGCAGAAGAAACCAAAGAGCTGATCACACCTTTTTCAGCAGTAAAGCATATTTTGCTGAGTAAGCCTAGCAACACATAATCTAAAAATGAATGTGACTGACAGTCGATCACTTTATGCTATAAAAGGCCGGTCCCACATTTTCACAGTGAGGACTGCTAGCACACCTCCCTATGGTGTGTGTGAAGATCTTTCCCATGAGTGGGGATGCCCCTCGAGGTTACACCTCGAGGCTGAGCAAAAGAGATTTTCCCATAATTGCTGATAGAGGTGAGGAACATCAATCTCTATTTTAAAATTGTGGTTTTTTTGTAGCTTTAATGAAATTGCTTCAGTATTGTTTCAAAAATAGAGCATTGTGCTAGAAGTTACAGCTACCTGTCCTGTGTACTAGATAATTCTGACTGTCCTTTTGTATAAGCATTATCAGTATTGTGATAGAATTAAAGAAATTGTTTATATAAATATATTGGGTTAGCCATCCTTAATCCTGCAAGACAAAGTTGTATAAAGGCAGGGTTACACCTGTATGATCCTTTAGACATAAACCTTTGACCACATCTGGGCCTGGGATTGGATTTAGCCACACCCAGACTCCTCTATGAGAAGCAGTTTAGAAAGTCAGGGCATCATTTCTGCACCTCGTGACACAAGGTGAGTGCTTCTCTAATAAATTTTATCTGAAGCTCCCATCCTGCCTGTGACAAAGAGGGAGGTAGTTCATCAGTAATCAGTGTTATAAAGTTACTCAGTGTAGAGCAGTTACTCTCAAATTTAAGGCAAGCTGCCTTGGATGTCCAAGTTAATCCTTCCATGAAGGTACATGCTAGCTGCTCCATAGTCACTACTCTGAAAGATTAATAATCGGTTAGTTACAGTAAAAACCTACACAAAAGTTTTTACATACTGTACTTGCAGAAATGTATTCAAGGTACGTGTTTGCTGTACAGCCTACAAAGCACAAGGAACCAGCTTGTGATAAAGGAGGAAAATAGGAGTGTCACCTCCGTCCAGTAATACATACAGTTTTGCCCCAGTTCCTCCAGCTAATATTGCTCCAGGCTTGGGAACCTGATACGGGATAACAGCCCACAGAGATTGAAGGGCTGTGAATTGCGCTTTTACAGATTGAACTTCAATTTGATGTTTGGTTTGTGACACCAATAACAGAGTTCTGGTACTATTCCCCCCTAAATAAGGCACAGGAAATCATCAAAGATACCTAAAATACAGGAACTTGAGAATATGATACTAACAGAGAATAGAAGGGGAGAACGCAGAATGCAGAACCATACTGCATTGTCAGGGGTTGTTATATAAATGTTCATTTCTACATTATTACGTTGCAGTCCCAGCACAGAATCCATTGGTGTAAACAATTCCACTTATTCTAACATTTTGGAAGAGACACCATCTTGAAGAATTTCGGTCCTCACCATGTTTTTTTACTGGAGGTACTGTCACAGTATTTCAGCCTGTAATTCTTTCTGCTTCTTGCAATGCCCAAATTACAGCTTTAATTCATTTTTCCATTGGGTTATAATGTACAGCAGAGCCTTTTAATGCCTTGGACCAAAATTCTACAGACTTTTCAGCCCAGTTGGCTGCCACATAAGACTTTATCATCTAGAATTGTTACTTCCAAGTCAAAAGGATTTCCTTGCCTAGGAGTGTGTAACTTGGCTTGCTCAATCAAAACATTTTTGCAGGCATCAGAGGCTTCTTCTTGTTTCTTTGTCCATTGCCAAACAACTTTCTTCCTGGTCCATTTCTGCTGTTTTAGCATTTGCCAGATAGTGTCTTGGTGTGAGGTGACAGGGGAGTTGAAAGAGAATGCATAGGCATTGACTTCTGTCAATAATGAAACATTTTTGCTGTTAAGATCCTATTTATTCTGATCATGGGACATCGACTTGCACAAGATTGTTCCACATTTGTTTCCTTGTCACACATGAGGTAGGTCTTCAGTTTTGCCAGATAATTTTCATTCACCACCCGCACAGCTGGTTCTGGAATTAGAGCCCAAATTTCCCCTAAGGTATTTGCTAGGACACCTATATTACTAGTAGCACTGACTGGTGTAATCAAGGTCTTCAATGAAACAGGCACCCCTCTCAAAAGCTGTATTTTGATACTTTTATTTACTGCTGCCCCATCCAGACTAGATTCTGTAATTAGAGCATGAGCCATCCCCATCTGCTGCAGGAAACTAAAACCTTCTTCCTTGAACATCAGCTTCTGAGGGATGGCACTAGTTCATCAATGTCTGCATATGCTGTTAAAACTGCTGCACACAACAGCGTAGGGGTGGAAATATCTTGCCAAACAAGACCCCAGATACTTTGTCACTGAGCACATCCCCGGTATATCTGATCCTTACTGCCTATAGGGCTTAATAGATTTTTTTCACCAATTAATAAGTGGACAGACACAGCCTCACTATTCCAAGTTCACAAAATCCGTATCAGTTTGTCTTCTCCTTGCTTCTGCTGACAGATCTCCAAAAATTCCAGTTTGGAGTAAAAATGCACCCCTCCATCTAGCAGATCCCTCTGCCCCTCCATTTGTATGAGGGGTTGTGCTTCTACTGCTTCCCTTTCTGCTAAATCTGGCTAAAGCTCAACCTTGGAGTCTGAGGACTCACTCAAGATATTTCCATCAGGATCCTGTGAATATGATTGGGAAATCAAAATCTTATTTTTCCCCTATGTGTGCCTTTGTTTGTGAGCAATATGTGCCACCACATATTGCTGTTCTACAGTCATTCTACACTGCATTGCTGTTCATAGCACCACTGTGCTGGAGTGTAATTAGATTTTGTATGATTGCCTTTGCATCTTTTAAAGTCCTGACTTCCTTTTCCAACTCTCACATCGCTCTGCAGTGCTGCAACTTCATGGTCCAAAGCTCTAAGAGGGGCAGCTCAATCTCCCCACTAACTTGCAACAAGGCTTTGATGCCCTTCCCCAGAGAGCACGCGCAGTAAATACTCGTGCGCTGGATCTCTAAAAAGAGACAAAGGAAGTTGCAGCCCATGGCTATAGATGATCCATACCTTATCCATAGCTTATCCATAGCTTTAGATTGTGGTGTTTATGGGAAATGTGGATCTGTTGCTCTTTGAAGTGTATCAAAGCGGGTGACTGGCACCTGAGGATTCACTACCCAGCACCCATCTCTGCACAGACATTGAACAAATATCCCGGCTCTGGGTGTGGATCACTTCCTGGCACACCATAAGAAAGAACCCACTTTGGGGACATCATGGTGACTCAGATGGGGTGGCCATAAGGCTTGCCTGGATCATCTTGCTGCCCCTGGCAATGGAGAATAAGAACAGACAGGACTCCAGTGGGCACCAGCCAGTTGATCAGGGACTCCTCCAAATCCTCTTCAGCATCATGGCAGTGAGCAAATCCAAAGTGCAATGCTCCAGAGGTATTCAAGCAAGGGTGGATGGGTGGATGGAATTCGTGGATTGGCAAGTGCGCTGTTGTTCCTTTCTCATATTGCTTTTACAGAAGATGTAGGTTTATCAGTGGGATCAATCTCCATGAAAGTGACAAGGAAACACTGGGCAGTGGGCCTTAATCAATCAATGGTATGGGACTAGTGTAACTACTTAAGGGCCAAACTTTTTTACCGTGGAAGAAAAAAGTATGGTGTTAGAGAAGGAGAAAGAAGAGGAATGGGCTGGAGATTTGGGGGTCTTGGCCTGAATGTGCTATTTGTTGACAGGAGGGGTCAGTTATAAGAGGTAAATGTTATGATGGTGGAGGATTTTGACAGTGAGGGAAGGGGACCAGGGGAAAATATCAGGGCATGCTCAGTTGATACTCTGGGTCCAGTAAAGCTGGGGAATGAAACACTAGATTTTGGTATCGATAGCAGAGCCACACCTTCAGAAGTAACTTGCTGCAAGGGCCTGCTGAAGAAAGTTCCAGTACAGATTGTTGGGACAGCAGGAAAATGAACTTTGCGGCCATTCCTACCACCCATGGCATGTATAGTTGGTGACGCTAAAACAACTCACCAGTTTCTGTATATGCCATAATGCCCCCTTCTCTTGATGGGATGAGATATATTTTGTAACTTAAATGCACAAAACATTAAACCTTTTCTGAGAATATCATGCAGCTTCGCATTCCACCTGAGACAGGCTGGAAAGCTCAGATCTGCCTGTTAAT
Source organism: Picathartes gymnocephalus (assembly GCA_013390045.1). Lineage (NCBI taxonomy): Eukaryota > Metazoa > Chordata > Aves > Passeriformes > Picathartidae > Picathartes > Picathartes gymnocephalus. The sequence continues at coordinate 187,258 of WEKY01021120.1, read as the reverse complement.
GTGTAAACCATCGGAGGACATTGGAGAAAATATTCTGGATGCCATTTCAAATGCAGTGATCCGCATGGGCCACAGGAAAATGAGGTAAAGCAAAGAATATGTCTCAAGAGAAAAAGCTCAGAACCAAAAGTTAAATCATTAAGAATGAATAAATATAAAGACAAAGAAGCACAAAAAGGTCTGGAACCATTGACATACACATTCTTACAACTTGGCATACGCAGATAATATCAATCTGACTGTTAGATGCCTTCCTACAAGTAAAGAAGCCTTGTTCTCAAGAGTGCAGATTAGTACAAGTTTAAGAGCAATCAATCAAATATGCACAGATATACACCCAACTGTACAAATCCTTATGGCTTGTTAACCTCAGTGTCAGAAGCAAACTCTTAATATACTGTTTTGGACTTAAAGGATGCTTTCTCTTGTATCCCAATAGATGAGCAAAGCCAAACAATCTTTGCCTATGAATGAGAGAATCCTGTGACTGGAAGAAAGATACAGTTGGACAGTGCTCCCTCAAGGATTCAAAAATAAGCCCACTTTATGTGATGGTTTTGGCAAAAGAAGTAGAACAATGGAAAAAAGGTAACAGTGTTCCTCTTTTACAGTGTGTAGATGACATCCTAATTGGAGGTGACAAGGGACAAACCTTGTGATCGTAAGTGACCTTAAGCCTGCAGAATTTTTTGGGACTTGCTGGAATTTCAAGAAAAAAGGCAAGACCAATACCTTACCTTTAAGGTATCAAAAGGACTATGAGCTCTGGGAGAAGGGAAAAACTAGTGATATTCCAAATTGCAGCTCTGAGCCCTGAGAATGTTGAACCAGTTTTAACAACATAAAGGATGCTCATGGAAGCACTGGCTTTAGGCCTTTCAGATACGACTAAACCCTTTTCATGATGTGTGCATGAAAGGCAACAAGTAGCCTCTGTGGGGATGACACAGCTTCTTGGAAGTTGGCAGAGGCCAGTGGCATCCTGCAAGCAACTGCATGGTCACCATGCTTTTGGGCCATAGCAGCCACCCTAACAATGCAGGAGGCCCAGAAATTCACTTTGGGATGATCACTAAGTGTGTTAGTCCCATATGCCATGCTGGCTGTTTGGAATCCAAAGGGACACCACTGGATCTCTCTAAGCTGACTAGCAACATACCAAGCTGTGCTAATGGACCAGGGAGAGAAGTAGTCATGTGTGTGACATCAACTTTAAATGAATTTTGCTCCCTACTGAAAAGCAAGGACCTTTTCAATATCCTGCACACTGTGGAGCAGGTAGATGCCAAGTCAAGCAGATTTAAGGAATGAACCTTTACAGGAACCAGGCAAAAACTGTATGTTGATGCCAGCAGATTTGTGAATACAGGGGAGTTACCCTTGGTGGGATGGAAAATATCAGTATCCCTGAGAGTCTGTGTCAAGGACTCCCAGGATGGCATTGACCCACAGACCATCACCCCACCTCACTCACTTCTTGGTCATCCAGCTGCCTGACCTGCGGAGCAGCTGGGTTTCAGCGCCTGCATCACACCCAGCTGCAAAGGCAGGAGCCCCCACAGCTTGGGGACCCCCTTCCAAGAAAATTCCACATCCCCCTGACAGCCCCATTTTCCACAGGGTTGTATTGCAGTGAGTGCTACAGAACCATGAACAACACCTGCTCTGTCTGCATGGCCCCCCTGAGCTACCCGGACTCTGGGGACGAGGAGATGTGAGCAGAGGGGTGCCGGGAGCCCACCCCGAGCCTGGGGGGCTGCAGCAGGTGGGGGGGGCTGCAGCTCACCCCTGCCCTCTCTGTCCCTGCAGGGACTCCAGTGATGAGGAGACACCGGGGCTGTGGCTGGGTGCTGTGCAGGCACCACGGGGCCAGGAGCGAGGGCGGCAGCTGCTGCAGTGCATCAAGGACATGATAAAGGGCTGGAGACTCCCCTTCAGAACGGCCACCCGGCCACAAGACCAGCTGGAGGAGGAGGAGAGCGAGGGGAGCGACATGGGCATCAGTGGGGTGGCCAACAAGAACAGATTGGTCTGCAGGTGAGGGCGGGCTGTGGGGGTAGCAATGTCCCCTGTCCTCCCCAGCACTGGGGATGCTGGATGCCAACACTGCGCTCCTCTCTCCCAGCAAGACTCCAACTACCAGCAGCAGGCCAAGAACAGTGAAAGTGAGGGCAAGAGCCCAGTGACAGCAGGATAGTGCCATGTGGCAGCAAAAACACGGGCCCAGGTGCTGGGATGTGGCTGGACCCCCACCAGTGCAGCAGAAGCTGACAGCCACTGGGTAGGGAAGGGCTGGTAAATAAATCAGCCAGTCCTCAAGGCACCAAAGTCCTGGTACTCTGAGTTGGCATCCACAATTCCAGGATGGTCCTGACCTTGTGATACCCTCGCTCTATCCTTGCTGTGACCCGAGCCTCTCAATGCCCCCCAGCCGCCATCCCCAGCACCTTGGTGTCACCATCTCCATCTCCACTGTGCCTCTAGCCTCTACACATCTCTGTCTCCAGCCCTTATAGCGTTCCCATTCCCATCCCTGTGGTGCCCCCAGCCCCATGCTGACCCCCACTCCTCGATGTCCCTCTCCCCACACATTGTGCCCCATCCCTTCCCATACCTGTGGTGCCCCAAACTTTCAATGTCCCTGTCCCCAGCCCCACAGTGCCCCCAGTCCCGAGCTGCTCCGGGGTGGGGGTGCAGAATGGACAGACAGCTGGACGCGGGGGAAATCCCTGCTTCTCCGTTTATTACCAAGCAGCCTTTGTTTAAAAAAAAAACAAACTAACACAAACAGACATACAGACAGGCAGAGGCGGCCCAGCGGGGCGGGGGCCACCTGCCTATGGTTTGTTTGGTTCCTGACACCAGAGAGGTTCAAGTAGCCGAAAAGGTTCAAGTTCACCATAAGGCACTTTAAAGCCATGACGGGAGCAGAGTCCCCCCGGCCCCATCACCCCTCCCAGCACCCCATGGTAAATGTGGAGGCCGGGCAGTGCTGTTGGTTGGCAGCAGAGGGGCTGTGGGAGGGAATATATTACATCATCTTTTTAAATATAGATAAAACTCTTATTGTAGACGAATAGTGCCGGTCCCCTACACCCCCGGGGAGGCTGCGCCCTGCGGGGGGCATGTGCAAAGGAGAGAGGGGTGACCGTGGGGGACCCGGCCACCCCAGGGAAGGGGGGGGGTCCCACAGGGCCGGGGGATTTCAAAAGGGGGAAGGGTCCGGGGGGGGCCGGGGCTGCCCCACACCCAGGTGGGCTCACCCGAATAGTGCAACCAAGAGAAAGCAGCCGGGAGTGCAGGGGCGAGGGGGGCTCGCCGGGGGGGGCTGCTCGGAGTGGGGAGGTGGGGACA
>WEKY01021120.1:170182-183876 GCA_013390045.1 Picathartes gymnocephalus | reverse complement strand
AGCTATGCACAGCGCAGGGCAGTGCCCCCCCCCCACACTAGGGAGAGCATGGGGGGACTCTCCCCCACTGGGGGGAGGGGGCCTCGGTTCGTGAGTGCCCCTGCCCGGTCCTGGTACCCACGAGGGGTTTGGTGGGGAGACATCCAAGTCCCAATCCCCCCATCACCCAACTGGGCATGACCACGTGGGCCCGGGCATGGTGAAGGGTGGTAGGGGCCCCCCACCCCCTTGTGCAAATCGGCGGAGGGGATTTTCCCCCCTTTGCATAACTAGGAATGAACCGTGACGGGAAAAACAGGAACAGAAACCCAAGTGGGCACGGCACAGCTCGGCATGGAACAGCATGACACCTGCCATTGAATCGGCCCTATGCCATCTCCACCGGCATGGTGCCATCTGGCTGCGGCCCTTCCTCACCCTCTGGCTCCTCTTCCTCCTCCTCAGGCTGCCCTGGAGCCCAGTAGCGGGCAATGGAGAGGCGCAGCCCCTCTAGCCGCCCATTGGAGAGATCAAGGCCAGGAGACCCAGCGGATGGTGGAGGTGGCTCATCGCGGCGGCGGCGGCGGGTCCGCACCTCCAGGCAGTTCTGGCCCTTGAGGTGTCGCTGGAGGTGGTCGTCCTTGGCAAAGGCCTTGTGGCAGAGGTAGCACTCGTAGGGCCGGGCGCCTGTGTGCAGGTGCATGTGGTTCTTCAGGTCATAGCTGTGCAGGAAGCGGGCACTGCAGTGCTGGCAGGAGTAGGGCCGCTCACCTGTGTGCTTCCGCATGTGGATCTTCAGTTTGTCATTCCTGGAGTTGGGACACACAGAGGGATATTGGCATTGAGTAGCCAACATGCCATCCAACCACAGCGGGGAGGGCAATGGTGCTGAAAGCCCAACAGCAGGAATGCTCTGCAGGGCACAGGGGTCTGGGTGCTTGACGGGGCAGGGGACCATTGTACAGCTGCATGGCTGAGAGGCAGGTGGGTGCTGGCAGGGGGGATGCTGCTGGGTACCCTGGCTGGTCTGGCAGCACTTACATAGTGCAGAAGACTCCCCTGGATCTGCACCACAACCATGCTGGGCTGGCAGATGAGGTGTTAAGGGTGCCATCAGGTATCAGGCCTTCGTTGATCTGGCAGCACTCACAGAGTGCAGAACACCCGACTGACCTGACTTCAACAGCAGATATGGCAGAGGAGCACCACAAGGAATGCTACTGGGTACCTTAGGTCAGTCCAGCAGTACTAATGAGGTGCAGAAGGCCCCGTAACCCCACTGCACCACAACAGAGCTTGCAGGGCGTGCCATGGAGGATGCCACTGGGTACCCTGTATTGGTCCAGAGCACTCATGGGGTGCAGAAGACCCTCTGAATCTGCACTGCACTGGCAGGACTGGCAGAGGGGTGCTGTGCAGTATGCCACTGAGTACACCCCAGTTTGGTCCAGCAGCACTCAAGGGATGCAGAAGACCCCATGGACCACGCCAGGCCTGTGGCCAGGCCCTGCTAAGACTGGCACGGGGAGTGCTATAGGGGATGTCATTTGGTACATGTCAGGCAGGGAGAGTCCATCCAGCAGCACTCACCGTGTGAATCGGACTCCGCAGACCTGGCAGGCAAAGGGCTTCTCGCCTGTGTGTGTGCGCATATGGCGAGGCAGCTTGCCGGCGCCATGGATGACCTTGTGGCAGACAGGGCACTCCTGGGGCATCTGTGAGCGGCGCTTGCGCACCAGCTTGTCAGGGCTATCCAGCCCAGGCGCCAGCGACTCATGGTGCAGCGAGCTCAGATATGCCATCAGATCAGGGTCAATGGCGTCATCGTCAGAAGCGGCCTCCTCAGGGGACAGGGGGGGCTGGTAGGGGAAGGGGAAGGGGTGTGGGGGCAGCTCCTCCTCCTCAGGCAGCTCAAAGCTGTCATAGGGCAGGGGCAGCCCCTCAGGCAGAGGGGGTGAGGGCAGTTGGGAGGGCAGCGGGGGGCTGCCAGAGCCCTCAGCCTCAGTGGGTGGCTCCTCGGCATGGTTGTTGAGCCGGGCACCACGGGCTTGCAGGAACTTGCGGGTCTTCTTGCTGCGGCGGGGGGGGGGGCGGGGGGGGGGTGGGGCAGGCACCTCACCCTCGGGGAGGGTGGAGAAAGCCTCCAGGTAGCGGCGGGCACGTTCGCAGTCACTGTCATCGGGGCCAGGCGCCTCCAGCCCACTGCCCTGCAGGATCTCCACACAGGCAGCAATGACACAGGGGATCTCCAGTAACCGGGCAGCACGCAGCACCTCGCCCATGTTGGCGCTGCTTATGGTCAGCGTGGCTGTGTAAGCAAACTCCAGCAGTGCACTCAGTGCCTCTGGCCCCACAAAGTCCAGCTCACAGACCTCCTGCCCTGGCCCTGGCCCTGCGAAGAGCTTCTTGAAATAGCGGCTGGACGCAGCCAGGACAGCACGGTGGGTGCGGTACTCCAGCCCCTGCGTCTTGATGGTGACGTCGCAGAGCAGCCCCAGCTGCCGTTGCTCGTTCAGGCAGCTCAGCAGCTCGCTGCTGTGCTCAGGGAAGGGGATGCCAATGAGGTCGTCCTCTGGGCTGGCCATCGTCCTCACCTGCAGGAAGGATAGGGTGCTGCCTGACTGATAGAGGAACAACCTGGGAGACAGCACTTGGAAGAAACACTGCAGCTACAGCATTGCTGTCACGAAGCCAGGGCAAAAGGAACCCTCCATGTACATGCTGGGTGGCACTGGGGTTTCAGTGGGATGCTAAAGTGGAGCAGGCTTGGGACCCACGATCTGCCCTCAGTCCCCTCCATGCTATGTAAAGGTTGGTGGCCACAGGCCCCCCGCCACAGGCCCCCCACACTTCCTCCACTACCACCAGCACCCAGCCGCCTGCGCTGCCACAGCAAAGGGGGAAATCTCAGCATGGTGCCTTTGAACAGCACCAAGGTGCAGCGCTTCCTGTGCCAGCCCACCCACAGTCCCCACAGCCCACTGTCATGGCGGGGCACAGCCAGTGGCTCCCAGCAACCTCAACCTGGGAACGTGGGCCTCACTGGCAGCAGGCACGGGTGGGCGGGTGAATGCTGGGAAGAGCACCCTAAGGGCCAGGGGCCGCCCCACGGAGCCCAGCTGGGCTGGGAACAGGGGCCACACTTCCTGCCACGGCAGATTAGGATCAGCACCTGTGCTGCCAGTTCCTGCCCCCGCTCCTAGTTGGGACTGGGCCCCCTCCCTCCCCCTGTGCCCCAGCCCGGGGCCACTCCTCGCCCAGCCAAGCCCAGCCTGCGCCAGTCAGGCCTTTCCCACGCTGCAGCTGGCAGAGCTTGTCCTCAGCCCTATATCCAGCACTGCTCACGCTCCCACTGTGGTCCTCATGGTGCACCACCAGGTACCCCCACGTGTTCCTGTGGAGCCAGCACAGGTGGGAAGGGGGAGCCCATGACCCTTACAACCTGCAGACAGGGTGCAGGCAGCAGTGGCAGCTCCAGGGCTGCAACCTGCCCTGTGACACCATGCCCAGCTATGGCCATTGTGGCCAGCCAGGCTGTTGGGTGACACTGGCACTGCTGGATGACAGTGGGATGGGAGTCTAGCAGCGTCAGCCTGGGGGAGACAGAGGTGGGTACCACCTCTGCATTGTGGCTCTTGATGCTGCCAGAGTTGTGCCATGCCAAGTCAAGCCATGGTGGACAGCGGCAAGTGGCACTGGCCATCGCCAAGCCATGCCAGGCAATGCTGAGCCATACCAGGCCCATCTACCCCAAACCCACCACACTGTGCCAAGCCACACTGTGCCGTCAGCAGGCAGGCGTGGGGGACGTGCCCCCTCTTGCCCATGGAGGGGTGGTGTGGCCGACGGCCCCCGGCACAGGGGCCCATCCCCAAGCCGGCCGCTCCCTGCGCTTGGGCAGCTGCCAGCTGGGGCTGCCTCGGCAGGCAGCTGGGAACGGCCCCGGAGCAACCGGCTGCGGAGCCGCCCCAGCTGCTGCCGAGCAGGCCTGACCGGCATGGCAGGCAGCAGCCGCCCCTGAAACTGGGAGCCAGGCAGTGCCGACCGCCTGGGATGCTGGCGCCAGCACCCTTGGCCAAGCCCCCTGCCTTGGCAGGAGCCCATCCCACCACCGGTTGGGGTCCCCTCTGGCTGCTGAGGCGGGGGTGATCGGATTAGGGGTGATTAAACCATCAAGGCCCTGGGAGCCAACAGGCAGTGACAGCCCCCAGTGGGATTAGGCAGGATTAGCTGCAGGGACAGGATTAACCAAGGGGGCAAGTACCCCATGCCATGGCTTGGGCAGCTGGAAAGGGATGACAGGGATGTGGCACCTGCCAAGGGTAGCCCAGAGCCCCACAGACCCCCAGGACTGTCACAGGCAGTGGTCACAGGATAGGATGGCACTGTGTCCTCCAACACTGCCTCCCCCAGTGATGGCACCAGGACAGCCTCCCTTCTTCCGTGGTCCCCACAGCACCTCCAGCCCCACAAGACACCTGGGCACAGGGCACTCACAAGACTGATGGCACCCATTGGCACGTGCCTGTGGGGGTGTCTGGGCACAGGGCAGCAGCTGAGACCCTGTCATATCCCAGCAGGTGGCATGGTGCTCTGAGGGACGGGCACGGGCACCAGCCTCACCATGTCACCGTGCAGATGGACACAGCCTCAGTGCTGCCAATGCCACAGAAACCGCCAGCATAGGTCTGGTAACAGAGTTGAGACCTCTGTGAGCAGCGACAGGACCTGATGCCAGCAGACACGGTTGCAGGGCTGGGGTAGGGTGGGGGCGAGGTGGTGGTGACAGGAGGGGGATTTTCCATCGCACCAAACCACCCGCTACGGCTCCTTTGCTGACACCCCCACCCCCCCGCACATCCTCCTTACTGGAGCGAAGTCACATGCTGAGCGGGTGCTGCCGTCGAGGAGATCACCGCAGTGATAAGGAAATGGCAGAGGATGAGGTGTGAGGGAACTGGAGCCACCCCCGGGCCCCCAGCATTCCCTGGCTGGTGCTGGAAATGATGGCTGGGAGGGAGCAGGTGGTGATGCCCATGTCCTCGCCATGCCAGAACTTTCTCAGTTACGTCAACGCTGCAGCTGGGCACATTTCAGCTGCAGCAGATGGGACTGAGGAAAGGGGGAGTTGCTCCCCATGTTGAGGTGGCTCCCATGCAGGGCGGGTGGCAGCAGGAACAATGTCTGCCCAGGTCACTCTGACATCCCTCTGCCAGCCCATGCTGTCTGGAACAACCATGGCCAGGCTCCACCCACCTGCCAGCTCCCTTCACCCTAGGGGTCCAGTCACCTAGGCAGAGCTATGGACAGTGAGGTGGGGCCCCTGCAGCACCCATCCTGCAGGGGATAGGCTGTGTCCCATGCCACCAAGCCAGGATGGCACCCTGGACGAGGGCACAATGCCAGCCTGCGCTGAGCACTGGGCAATTACTTGGGGATGGTGTGAATTGTGAGGTGGAAAGGGGTGTCTAGGGAGGATCTCCCGACCTGCTTCCCCATGGGGAAGGAGGGCAGAGGTCCTGGGGAGCACGGTCCCCACCCTGGGCTGCTGCCAAGTGCGCCTGCTTTTGGTCACAAGAGTCACAAATGCTGTCGAGGGACTTCACAGCCCCACTGGGGAGAATGAGTCACCCAGGAAGGAGAGCACAGTGCAGTGTCACCCTGGCCCCTCACCCTGTGGGGCCCCTCACCCTTTGGGAACTAGGATGTGGACCCAGGGGTATGGGCTGTGCAAGCCCCCCACCCTGCTACTGCCCTGCCTGAAGCCAATTGGGAGCAGCAATGGCCCTGGTGCCGGATGGTCACAGTGTGGAGGGTGGCGAGGCTGCAGGGCAGAGGCTACACAGCCCCTCTGTCTGCCAGCAGTGAAGGTGTTGGCCAGAGTCTGGCTTGGCTGGTGACCCTGTAGCTGACATGTCGGGGGTCCCATTGCTGGAGGAAGTGGGGAAAACACCACTTCTCTTTGAAAGAAGAAAAAAACGAGTAGAAACAAAAGGAAATGGTTTGGAGCTGAAAGAGGACAAACAGTCCTCCACTCCACAGCACTGAGAGTGAACTCCATGGCACTGCTCAAGCCCCCTGATACTGGCCAGCTCACCCATAGAGCTCCCAGGCACAGCCGTGTGCTGCACAGCCATGGGACATTAGCCATCGGCATTGAGAATGGGGTTGCAGCACTGTGGCCCAGGGCTGCCTCAGTGCCCAGCTAGCACTGCACCTGAGGCCCAGTGCCAGCCCAGCACAATGGCTGCCGCGGAGGCTGGGCACAGGCATCCCTGTTAAGGTGGAGCAGGACTAGCGACATTGCCAGAGCCACTCCTGGCATCTGTGGCAGGGACGAGTAGCAAAGTCCCCGTGCCACCCACCCAGCCTGCTGGCACTGTGCTGGCATCCTGGCCCCCTTCTTCTGCCAAAACCTACCCCGCTGCCACAACCAGCTGTCTGGTATTGCCACTGTAGGGTGTGGGTTCTGCTCTGTCAAACCAAAGTGACCCAGATCTCGCCACTCCTCCCGTCCCATCCCATGCCGTCCTGTCCCGTCCCGTCCCATCCCATCCCACCAGCAGCAAGGGTGGTGTAGGGCTCAGGCAACACCAACATCCCACAGCCTGCTGGCGCCGAAGCAACTGGCCCAGATCTCCTAGTGCCCAGTGGTACCACACTGGGTCTCCACCACCCTGGCAACTTCCTCCACCATACTGGCCAGTGATGGCAGGGTGGGTGTGTAGCTCACCTGCCCCGTGTCCTGGTGTGGCTCAGCGCTATGTCGCGGCCAGGCTGGCAGCCCGCGAGTGGCAGGGAGGAGAAGGCACGGTGCTGTGTGAACTTGGCCCAGCTCCCCGCTGCACTCGAGCTCAGGATCCCACCTCAAAAGGAGTCGACGCCCACACCCCGGGTCACGCACCTCCCAGCCCCGCTTCCCAGAACACACATGGCATTAACTCTTTGCGGCCGGCACTGTGCTGTGGGGCGCCAACCCGGAACCAGGCAGGGTTCCATCCCCTGGCCCACTTCCACGGGAGAAAATTCCCAACACTGCCAGGACAGGCAGCCCGTACCATAAGTATGTCATCCTCGCCACTAGCATTGTCACCAAGCTGTCTGCCCCTGCCCCCACCCCGTGCCGAAGCATCATACAGGCCCTCACCTTCTCCTCTGCCCCAAGGCAGGGCGCTGGGTGCTCGCCACTGGCTGTGGCCAGCCTGGCCGAACTGGGAGGGCGCCTGCGCTTGGCAGGAGCAGGGCAGGGCTCGGTGTAGCATGCTGCAGCCTGCCCGGCCAGCTCTGGAGCCACCCCCTGGTCCTATGGATTCCTGTCCTGCTCTACCCTTGGACCGGGTTCCTGAGGTCCCATGGGTAATGTGGGAAGCAATGACGGCCCAGATGGACTATGCTGCGTGATCCCCTCCACTCCCTGGGCAGGGGCACTCGTGGGCTTCCTGGCCAGGCTGCAGATTCATGCAATCCCCCCATAATTACACCCTCTGTGTCCCCAGCTAAACAGCAATTAGCAGCCTGGAGAGTGCACCCCACACCCCACCACCAGCACCAGCACCCGCCCAGGCCACCCACGCCAGACCCGTCAGGGGCACCTGCACTGCAGCAGCCTGGCATGGCCCCGGATAGGCTCCAGGCACCGTGCTGGTGCTGTGGGTAGCAGGAGGCGAGGCAGAAACAGGAAGAGCCCCACACCAGCTGGGCAGCAAAGGGCCTCTGGCCCAGCCCCAGCAATGCTCACGGAACAAGCTGTGTTGTGCAAGAGCCCATGGGCAGGCAGTGGAGAGAGCGGGTGGGCAGAGGGGCATCGCCAGTGTGCCCTCTGTGGTATCCCACCTATCCCATCACTGTGGACCATGTGCAGGGCAGGAGCCAGCTTTGGTACCACGGGTTGCCCAGTGCCCGGAGCACAGGCAGCACACAGCCAGCAGCAGCAGGGTTGTGGGCAGCATTGCTCACTGCACTGCCACAATGCTCCAGGCTGACCAGCTGCCCCAGTGGAGGGCACAAAAGAGGGCACAGCCCTGGACAGCATCTGTGAGAGGGAGGACGGGCAGGAAGGAGGAGGGATGTGGCACCTGCTGCCAACCCTTCCCCTGCCCTTTGTTCCCCATAAAGGAGGGGAATGGCGCCAGTTCCCCCTGGCCCAGGTGTGCCAGGTGCTAAGGGCGGGAGATAAGGTGGGCGAGGCGGGCAGGGAGGGGCATGGCACGGCATGGGCACGCCGCCCTGAGTCAGGGTTCCTACTGGTGGCCAGGATGGAGTGAGTCACCGCGGCCCCCCCACCCTGGGGGTGTTGCAACCACCCAGGTGCTGGCCACAAACTGCTACTCACCCTGGCTAGGGGGCACCAGGCTGCCTGCCTGGGGGACCAGGTGGAGAGGTGCTGGCCTTTGGAGAAGATGGGCTAACCTTCATCCATCCATCCAACCATCCTCCTCAAAGCTCCACCCTTGCCTTGGCCAGTGGCACCCTGACCAGTGTCACTAATGATGGGACATGGCCTCATCCCAGCTCCTCTTCCAATAGCAGGATGGGCAACCCCATCTCCTGCATTACTTCCTGACACAGAGCAGCACCCCAACCTGCCAGGGCATAGGGTGCCATGGCCACATGCTTGCCCTGGACAGATATGGCCAAGGGCATGTGGCCTCTGTGTGTCACCTCTGTCCTTCCCAATGTGCCAAGAAGATGGCTGAGGCACAGGCAGAAACATGCATAGGGGAAGGAAGGAAGGAGGGAAGGAAGGAAGGAAGGAAGGAAGGAAGGAAGGAAGGAAGGAAGGAAGGAAGGAAGGAAGGAAGGAAGGAGGGAAGGAGGGAAGGAGGGAAGGAAGGCAAGGCTCTGCCAGCCACCAGCCTGGAACAGGCAGGCTCAGCTGCAACTGGCCCCAGGGTAAGCTGGCTCTGGAGTTGCTGGCCCTACAGCAGAATCACAGGAACCCCTTGGAGGGCAGCCAGACCCCCTGGGTCTCACTGTGCTGCACAGCCCCAAGGGGCTCCCCCAGCTGGTGGCATCTCCTACTCAATATGCAGGTTTCATGTCCTCACAGCACCTCGGGGACTGAGCATCGCCAGTGGCACAGGCTGGGCCCCAATGCTCCATCCTGGCACCAGAGTGGTGCTGGTCCTGGTGGGGTCACCTGGCAAGGACAGTGCCAGCCCACAGCCCCCCCTCCACACCCTCCAAAATAGCCCAGCTTCCGCCCCCACGGCAGCTGCCTGCTGCCAGCTCCCTGCTGCCCACGGCTGATCCCAGGGAGGAAAGGGGGGCACGCGATTTTAATCCCCCCCCCGACCCCCCCGAGCCCACACAGCATTGCCAGTAAGGCCGTGCCCGCCACAGTCACGCCGACCCACATAGCACCACTGCTGAGACCCCAGCCAGCCCTGCACCAAGGGAAGGGCGATGGCTCCATGGCTCCACAGTGGAGCAGGCATGGGCAGCCTCTGTGGAACCCCTCTATGGGACACGGGGCTGTCCCCAAGGCCTACTATGATATCCATACCACACCAGCTGCCTTGTGCCACCTGAGCGGGACCCAAGGACCATTCTCTTCCTTGGCCCTGCAGTAGGACTGACAATCCTCCTGTCCACCCTTGCTATGGCTCCAAGCCCTGTGCCCTGATGGTTGCCCATGGGAGGGGAATCACAGTAGAATTGCTGGGGTGCCACTGTATCCAATATATGTCAGCCAACACAACCACACTCTCCACCCTGCTGGTGCTCAGGGTGGGCAGTGCCTGGCACCCACTTTGCTGGGGACTCAGTGCCTGGCGACAGGACCCCCTTACCCTCTACCCACTCCAGTTGCTGCCCATGGGGCCTGGCGACATGACAGAGACAACTGCGCAGAGTGGAGCATGCAGTGCAACCAAGGCTGCCGGGAGAGGCCAGAGCTTGCCTGACCTACTTCTCCTTCCGCATCACCTGCTTTCATTTTCCCTCACCCTGGCTGGTCCCCCTGCTTGCCTATGGCTCCATCAAGTCATGCCACTAGCTCTGGGGATACAAGTCACCCAGGCACCACGGCTCCCACTGCACCATCCTGCAACTGACCCCCACAGCCCTGGGCACGGAGCACGGCCGCCTGGCCGCGTGCACTGAAGGTCACCGGCCACAGCTCCGGCACCACCACCCCCCCTGCCTGCACGGCTACCCAAGCACCATCTTTCTGGCACTAAGCGAGTTTGACGGGTCTCACCAAGGTCCTCTGACCGCCTGGGGCTTGCTGGGGTGTGGACATGCAGCTCTCAGGGCATGTCAGGGACGCCAGTGCTTCCACTGGGAGCCAGGCGGGCGCCAATCCGCCAGACGGGGCGGCCGCTCCCACCGGCACCCTGCCTGCTCCCGCCGTGGAGTTACCATGGGAAAGCAGTGGTGGTGGCGCAGGGGGAGCGCAGGCTCCCGGGGGCTCCCGCCAGCAGCCCACACGCTGCCAGGAGAGATTTCTCCCTGGTTTCATCATCCGCTGCCTGCCCTGAAGGAGAAGTTCCTGCTTGATGCATGGGGCAGCAGCCACCCCTCAAGGGCTGGGGTGCAGCAGGGGCTACGCCGGTCCCGCACCCCCTGCTGCGCCCACTCCCCGCCCCCGACTGCTCAGGCCTGTCCCGCTCGTGCCACGTGTGCACTGAGGGTGCACGGCACCAGCTGGCAGAGCCGTGCTGCCACAGCCTCGGGCTCAGCACCACAGCGCTGGGCGCAGCCTGCGCCCAGGCAGGGGGTCTTGGAGCATCCCCAGGACACAACACTGATATGCCCACCCCACACCTGTCACCTCCCCATGCTCACCTCTGCACCCATTCCCGGCATGGGCACTCCCAGCCCTGCTACCCCACACTCTCCGCTGCACCAGAGCTTCCCCTTCTCCAAGCACCCCCTTTAAGTTCCTGAGCTCAGTCCCTCCCTCCGCACCCAGCACCAGAATCACCACTGAAGCCTTGAGTCGCTGCAGTTGCCGCGTGCCTCCGGCAGTGCCGGGGATCCCAGCCTGCTCCCCACTCCCACTAGCCCAGCCGTGGTAGGGGAAACCGAGGTACGGTGCGACTCACCCCACGACAAAACTGACACTGTGTCCCCTCACCAAGTGAACGCAGCCGCGGATCGAGGGCGGCTGTGGCCCAAGACGTGGATCTGCTCCGGCGGGAGGGTAAATACCGCACCCCACCCCGGGCAAACAGCGGCCAGGGGCAGCCAGCCAGGGGGACGAGGACAGGTATGGCAGGGCTGGGCGCACGGGGCAGAGTCCGCCGGTGCTTGGCAGGTGCTACTACGACACCAATCCCAGTGGGGACCACTGCACAGCCGAGCATTGAAGCACCCACTGTTGCTGCCAGTGTGCCAGGTCCGGGACTCACCAGCGTGGCACAGCGTGCCGGGACACTGGGATACCCTCCAACTCTACCAATACCGGTGTAGAAGGGGCTCCCTGAGTTGCCTTCCTCCTGCAACGGTGCCGTCCCTACCCGGTGCACCAGACGTGCCGCCAAGCTGCTCACCAGGTTAGGAAGCAGGGGTGGCAGCACCAAGTCACCCGTGGGACACCTGCGGGGGACCCTGGCTGGATGGGGCAGCACCGCAAAAGGACCACAGCGGAGCCTTGGAAGCCGCCCCAGCACGCAGCGGGGAGCCGATGTCACAGATTTCCCGCAGCCCCGTGCGCAGGGACCGGGAACAGCCCACGAGTGACACCCCCGCCCCACGGACGACGTGTCCACCGGCTCCGGCAGCGGGCGGGGACAGAAGGGACGGTGCAGCGATTCGCGCGCCAACCGTGCTCGCCCGCAGCATCCCAAATCCACGCGACTCACCACAACCGGGCGGCAAAAGCGGTCGCCGCACCGGTCCCCGTCCCGATCCCGCTGCCGGTGAGTCGGTACCTCCGCGCAACCCCCGCCGGTGGGTCAGCCCGCTCCCACCCACCGCCACTCACCTGTGCACCCCGCCCGAGCAACAGACCGTCCCGGGGCCACAGCTCCGCCTCCGCCTTCACCTGCTGCTGCCGCGCCCCGCCCGCCCCCCGGCCACTGCCGCCGCCACCGCCGCCACCGGGACTCCAGGAAGCGCCCGCCCCCGCCTGCTCATTGGGCAGCGCGCCGGCGGTCACGCGTCCGATTGGTGGGGTGCCCCGCCCATCAACTCCGCCACACCCCCCTGGGAGGGCGGAGGTCTGTCGGGCCCCCGGGACCGGGGTGCGCGGGTGGGGGGCAGCTGAGTTAGAGGCCGGTAACGGGATCGGGCGGGGGTCGGTCCCTGGTCTGGGGAGGAGAGCACGAGATGGCTCCAGTGCGGCGTCACCGGCGCCGAGCGCAGTGCCAGGCGCCGAGCGCGCCCCGCCCGCTGCGACCGCCGAGTGCCGGGGCCGGCACGGCACTGCCCGCTCCGCCCTGCGGACACGGGGGGCGGGTAACCGGACATGGGGGGGTAAGAACCAAGAAATGTGCAGGAAGGAGAGTTTCGAGTGCCGGACACGGGAAACGGTGCATAGGGTGAGGTAGGGGGATGGAGAGCTGGGCTCGGAGAACCAGGCACCGAGAAGTGGGCACCGGGGGACTGGAGTGCCGGGCACAGGGGGATGGAGAGGGGGACACTGAGAACACTGAGAGGGACACTGAGGTGCCGGGCGCCGGGCAGGTGGGGGCGCGGAGGACAGCCCCCTGTTCTCGGCGGCGCCGGAGCGGGGTGCGGCGGCCCTCAGCGGGGTGGCTCCTTCGCAAGGGCCTGGGCGCGGGCCCCGCGCAACCTGTTTGGTCGCTGCCGGCTTAGGAAGGCAGTGGCGGCCCCGGGGCTCACCTCGGCTCACCCCGGCCCCCCCGCGCCTGGCTCGGAGAGCGGCCACTGCCCGGCGCTAGCGGAAAGTGTGAGGAGCCACCGCCGCCCCAGGGCTGCCAAGGCAAACACGGCCCCGCGCAGACGTTATGTCAGTGGGTGGGGGGGCCGCGCCGGGGCCGAGAACCGGGCCCCCACCCCTTCGCCAGACCCCGGTACCGGGCACCTGCCGCCGCGCCTCGCCCAGCCGTCTGCTTCGCTCCCCACCAGCTCCGTCCCTGTGTCCGTGCATCTGCATCCCTGTCGAGGGTACCGGCCCGCCAGGCTCCGGACTTCCGCGGGACGGAGGGGGGAACCCGCAGAAATACCTCACCCCCGCGCCGCTGCCACCGACTCCCGGCTCCATCGCTCCCCGCCCGACCTCTCGGGCCAGGGTTCGCCATAGCCGCTGCGCTCTGCCACTGTCTGCGGCTGTGCTCCCGGTGTCTCTCCCTCCCTGGTTCACCCGAAGCGACGCCGACGGCACGGTCACACTTACCTGTCGCGATGGGGCCAAGACCGAGGCCGGGCGGGGGCCGCGGGCTCAGCCGGGCCGGCGGCGTGGCAGGAAGGACCGGGTGGTCATCGCGGCCCGCGGCAGTTGCCTGCAGAGGGCACTGCTGGTTCCCGGAGCCGAGCCCCGTGGGCGGCACCGATACGCGTAGGGACACGGAGGTCTCTTGGTGTCGGTGGTACCGTTTATTTGGGTTAAAAACGGCAGACACGACTCGGGCAACCTGGGATCCCCTCGGTTGCACTTGCTCCCCCATGCTGCCAGAACGGTTGAAGGATCCCCCGGGTCTAGCACCCAGCTTGGGTAACCCTGAACTGGCCCCCACTCCAGGAGTGCTCACCTGCTCCCCCTTCACTCCACCTGCCGCACCCCTCTCCAGCCATGCCCATTCACTCCC
>WEKY01021120.1:141871-170132 GCA_013390045.1 Picathartes gymnocephalus | reverse complement strand
TGCCCCCACCACCCCTGGCTGCCACCCCCCAGGCCTGGCCCTGACAATGGGGACTCCTGGCTCATGCTTTGCTTGTTTTGAAAAAATAGATAAATTAATATAAACTTGAACACTAAAATAATAAAATAAAATTATTAAATAACGCCCTGTGTCACTGAGAGCCCCATGGCTGAGGGAAGCAGGTGCTGGCAAGGTGGTGAGCCATACAAGTGGGGAACTACATCCAGTCAGCACTCAGAGAGTCCCCAGAGCCAGGATGATCCTGCTGCAACACAGCCCTGGAAGACACAGGCTAAGAACAGTAGAAGGGCCCCCCAGCTTGTGAATCTGCTTTGGGGGAGCTCCCTGGCACCCCCCACCAGCCCCAGCCTCAGTGTAGCTGGTTCAGCAGGACCTCAAGCCAGCACGGGCAGGAGGTGATGAACTGCCAGGAGCAGCAGGGTCCCCAGCCCTTGGCAAAGCTGATATGGATGCTGAGGGTGTCACAGGGTCCCTCCCCAGGTAGCTGCCAGCCCCCTCTGTCCCCTGCCCACTCATAATCGAACACTTTTGCCGAGTAGCCAGGCAGCACCTTGAGGACAGTGAGCCCACAGGAATCAGGGGGCCTCAGGTGGGCGAGCTGATGAAGATGGAGTGCTCACTGCGGTTGTACACCCAGACACCACCTGGCTCCTGGCTCAGCAGCAGCCCCTGGCCAATCTTGCCACGTGCCCGCTGGACAGCACAGCTGCGGTAGGCAACTGGCAGCTGGGCCAGGCAAAACCGGCTCCCCACGGCAGCTCACAGAAGACATTCACTGATGTCTCATGCACGGTGTAGAGGCGACCCACGCGTGTCCGGTACTCCCAGTAAGCCAGTTTGCACCAGCAGCCATCCTTGACAGTGCTTCATGAGAGGCTGGTGTCTGGCAGGGGACAGCAGAGCTGTCAACACCAGGACATGACTAAGCCAAGCAGCTGGATGGGCCAAGGGGAGTGGGCACAGAGAGGGTATGAGGACAAATGGATGGACGTGGCACATCAGGGATGCCTCAGCACAGGCTCCTGCACTGGGCGTGAGCCTCTGGAGCTGTTCTCAGTCCCCGACTACACTGGTGAAGGTGTGGGGGAGGGCTGTGTGGGGGGTTGGTCCCTGGGTGCAGGGGAAGGGGGGGCAGTGGCAGCTGGTGGCCTTGGTGACCAGCAGCCAGGTAGGAGGTGGGGCTGTGTGCATCAAGGCACATTGTGTGTGTCCCCATAGGCAGCGCTTCCTCCAGCACGGGCCCTGGCACTGCCAAAAATAACAGGAGCTTCAGTGGGGGCCGGGGGGGGGAGACTGGGCCCAGGCTGCTCTCCCAGCAGGAACCCCTCATCCCATGTCAGAGTATTTTCCTCCTGCTGGGAGTGACTGCTGGCTCCATTCCCTGATTTTCATGTTCTGTCCCCTCTGATCTCTGCTTCTGACTCAGAGGTTCAGCCCTGCCCAGTGCCCTCCTGCCTGCTGGGTGTGGCAGGGCGTTGTGGAGTGTGGTGGGCCCATCTTGCCGCACCAGTCCCCACTGTTGTAGCTGAACTCCAGGAGCTGAGTGCTGGGGTGCTGGGGCTCTTGTGACCAGGAGGGACAACAGGATGCTTTCAGGTAGGGGGGTGGTGGGGTTTCTGCAGGGCAGAGAGAAGAAAATGAGAGGCTGGGAGTGCATCCTGCCCCATTGGAGCCCACTGGAACCCTGAGCCAGCCCCAGAGAGCAGGGGTAAGAGCCTGGGTGGGCGAGGCAGCCTCCAGTGTTTCCACCAGCACTCACCAGGTACAGCCAGGTGGCTGAAATGATGGGGGTTGCAGCACAGTACAGCCAAGTCCAGGCATGCCCCCTGGCCCCCAGCACAGTAGCAGAGGTGCTTGAGCTCATGGGACTGGTGGAGGTCAGGCCAGCAGAAGAGGCAACAGAGCAGGACTTGAAGGGGGAGTCCCTGCTTGACCCCTTGTGGGTCCCCCCGTGGTGCCAAAACACAGCTGGACTCCTAGGCACCCTGGCTCTCCACTACCTGCACCAGCAGCTCCAGCTCCTTGTCCTTCAGCTTCTTGAAGAGGGCATGCGCTGCTGGTTGGAGGGCACTGGCGCCATCCTCAGGGCTGGCTGCTGCACAGTGCTGCTGCCACAGCCCCCGCACCAGCCCAGCATGGCGTGAACAGAACATGAGGTGGCCATGGGGACCACCTGGAGGATGGAGACAGGTATCACCCGCTGTGCCCTGAGAGGGCTGTGGCTCCAGGGGGTCCCAGTGGGGACCCTGCTGCATCCTCCTGTGTCCTCCCAGACCCCTGGCAAGGCTGCTTTGCCTGGGTTTGCTGCTGCCATCCCCACCATGAGGGCATGGTGCCACTTCAAGGAATACTGGCATCCTCAAGGTCACATCAGACATGACCCCAAAAACACCCCCCACTGCTGGGGAACCTGCCTGTGCTGAGACAGCGGGGCGAGGGGTCAATATGCTCCTGCCCACAGCACCCACCCACTCCCCTCTCACCCTCCTATCATGGGGCTGGGCAAGGGGTCCCGGGAGAAGAGGGGTGCACTCACGGTGGGTGGCAGAGGTAGTTGAGAGGCTCCAGGGCAGTGCATGGGGCTGTGCTCTCAGGGCGGCCAGGACTGCTCTGCCTGCCACACGTCACTGCCTGGACTTTTTCCTGTGCCGGGACACTCTCCCCTCCCCCGGACCTTCCCATTTGGGGAATTCATTGATTTCCCTCATCGCAGCCAGCCCTGGGGCTGAGCCACCACCAGGGCCACCACATCAGGGCTACCATGCCAGGACATGGCAGGCACCAGATGTGTGGGCTCCGATGGTTGGGGATGCCCAGCACCATGCTACCAAGGCAGCTGGGCACAGCCAGGGGGCCAGACAGCACCACAGACACCAGTGCACAACCACAGGGCAGGGTCCAGCTGAGCAGCTGATCTGGGCAGGTGGAAGCTATGAGGCACAGCGGCAGGGCACCATCGTGGCAGACCCCATCCCTACTCATGTCCTCACAGGGACCATTGCAAGGACCACCTAAGCCCCTTGCGATATCTTGGGCAGGGGGTCCTGTTGCCCCTCAGTTCTTGACCTGGCCAGGGCCCCCCCGTGGGCAGCGGGTGAGGGTGGGAGTCTGCTCCACAACAAAGGAGCTAATGTAAACGAGACCCTTATCCCGTGACAGGCCAGGCTTCCTGCTCCTGACTTCCCGCCGAGATAAGGGAGGCCACACTGGCGCCAGTGCTGCTGCTGAGGACAGGGTGTGCAGAGCTTTCCCTGTGCTGGAGCCAGGCACCAGCACAGGCAGCCACGCTCTGGTGCCACCAGCCATGACCTTTGCTGCAGCTCCCAGCCAGGCTGGGCCCATTGGAGATATTTTGCTCCCCACAGACTGAAACAGGAAATGGCCAGGAGTGAGGGAGCAGGCAGGAGATACAGGAAGAACCTCAGCTCCCCACTCCTGCCCCTTGGCCGCAAGGCACACGGGGACCCTCAGTCCTGGACAGAGTGCAAGGGGTGCACCAGAGTGCTACCCAGGGCTAGGATTAGAAGGTTTGGGGGGACACACAAACACACACATTCCCAGAGCTCTGCCCAAACAGATGCAGCCAGTCAGGCACTGCTCAGGTTTATTGGGGTCTCTGATTGGGGGGAGCACAAGCTGGAACACAGTCTCAGCGCCAGACATCCGTCAGCTCCATCAGCACAGGGGTAATAAGCACAGTCCTGGGGAGGGAAGAGAGGCACAGGGGGTAAGGACCCGCTGACCAGTATCAAGGCCACATCCTCTCAACCCCCAGAATCACCACATCCAGGCTCCCTGTCTCCCCTCAAGCACCATGACCAGGCTCTTTTCACTCCAGAGCACCACAGTTGGGCTCCATCACCCCCAAACACCATGGCCAGGCCCCTGCCACGTTCCAAGCACCATGTCAAGTCAAGCTGCAGGCAGATCACTCACCCACAGCACCAGGGCAGGCAGGAGCTGACAGAGAGAGCCCTGTGACACTGGGGGGGCCCTTCCCTAGTCCAGCAGCTCACGGATGCACGAGCTGCAGAGGACGTAGATGCATTCCTGCAGAAGCCACAGCAACCAGGAGCCCAGGCACAGCCCCAGGGAGGTGGCAGTGGGTGCCGGCAGTGCCAATGCCTGTATCATGCCACTTGCTGGGGAGTACCCAGCAGATGGGCTGCCACGGTCCAGAAGAGGTTCACGGCCCATGAGGAATCAGCAGCATTTGACATGGTTAGAGAGGCAGCAGTGCTGACATGTGGGGCCCTAGCAAGCACTGGAACCTGCTACATTCTCCGCACTTCCAAAGTACTGGGTGCAGGGAGGGGGCACAACCTGGGGACCCTTTTGTTCCTCCCACTCCTGCCCCATGGAGCCCTCAGGGCTTGACAAGGCCACATGCCAGTGCAATGCAGACTGCAGCAGGTTTATTTAGTGCTGACAGGCAGCAACTTTATTCAATGTCACTCCCAGCAGCATTCCAGTGGAGCCTCCTAGAGCGTGGTCTTCACTGGCGGGAGGTGCGCTCATCTTCCTCATTTTCCAGCTCATAGGCAGGCCGGTAGCTCTCCCGGCCCTGGGCATCAGTATAGCGTAATGCTGGGTTCTTCTGTGTGTTGGCCGTGCTCCCCAGGGACGTGTAGCTGCGGAGGGAAGAAGCAGCTGCAGGACTGCACCCAGGGCACTGGCTGTGCATGTGAGGAGGGCAGCACTGGGCACTCACCCCTTGTCATAGAGGATACAGTAGGGGACAAACAGCTTGCGCAGGAACTCCCAGATGTCCCGGTAGGTCCAGTCCTGCAGGCAGAATTGGGCAGGGATTGAGGCAGAGGCAAAAGGTTGCTCCCTTGCTCCCCAGGGAAGCAAGCTGGACCTTCCTGAAGAGCACTTTGGGAGAACCAGATGGTCATCAGAGCACCACTGTCCCTTCCAGAACCCCCCCAAACAAAGGGAAACCCCCCAGCAGGCAAGAATGAGCCCTACCCAACAGTACTCAGCAGCCTCGCTGCAGCAATGGGCACCCCACAGCTGCACAGTGGGGCAGCAGACACTCTGGGAGAGCGAGAATTGTGAGAGAAGCTGTCCAGGATGGAGGTGGATCACTGCTGGTTCCCAGCCCCATCACATCCCCAGTCCCATCAGGTCCCCCTGCCAGGCCCTGTGGCCACAGTCCTGGCCCCAAAGCAGGTGGAGGCCACATACCAGCAAGGGGTTCACCCGCATGTAAGGGGGCCAGTCAGGGTCTGTCACACACATGGGGGTCAGGGTGCATGAGTAAGGGTCCGTCCGCCGTGTTCCCATCAGGACAGCCTCCAGCTGTGGCTGCTGCTCTTTCAGGTGGGCCAGCGCCTCCCGAATGGAGCCCTCCACAGTGCAGAGCTGGACTCCGTACCTGCGCAGGCAGGGTGGGCAGCTGTCTGCAGGCTGCAAGCAACACTGCACACCCTCTGCTCAGCAGCTCACCCCACTCTGCCTCCTACCTCTGGACCGTTGCCTGAATGAACTGCTCCATTTCAGGGAATGGGGACACAATGCGAATGTAGAGCACCTGCAGCCTCTCCTGCCTTGCTGGGAACCGCCTGCAGAGAGACCCAGTGCAGCTGGACTCTGACCAATGGCAACTGGAGACAAGGCAGCATCCAGTTCCCACCAGCTAGACCCCAGTCATTCCCCCAGGGTGGAGCAAGCAAGAGCCCCAGAGCCCTGGCCAGAGTCTGCAGGACCCCTCAGCCTTGCCTCAGCCTGGAGCCCCGTGGGTGGGTACCTCTGCACAGCAGCATGGACGAGGTGCAGCAGGGCTGTGCAGTCCTTGCCCCCGTTGAAGCCCACGCAGAGCTGGACCAGGCTGTACTGGTCCAAAGCCTCCTCGATGGTTCGCAGAGCTGCTGCCACCTTCTGCCCCAGGGCCGAGCCTGACAGGACAGGACAGTTGGTGCCTGCCCGGCTCATGTTCCCTCAACATGGCCCCAGGGCCTACGGCACTTTGCCCTCTGGATACGTCTCATATCCAGACACATACTGGAGCCATTGCTGGTAGCACAGCCAAGAGCTTGTTCAACCCAGAGATCTGGGCCACAATGTGACACCGATCATGAGGACACTGGGGAACTGTGGCACTGCTGCTACTACTACACACTATGCTCTCAGATCCTGCCACCACTAGCCCTAACTGACGTGACAGGTCCCATTCCCACCTGTGTGCGATGAAGCCCACTGCAGCTGGAGCACCCCTCAAGCTTCCCAGCACACCACAACAGGCAAGCTCTGCTCCCAGGCTGGTGGTCCCACTGTCCCAGCCCTGCTAGGCTGCACAGGAGAAGCATGGAGGGAGAGCTGTGCTGCAGAACCTTTTCCTAGTACCTGACTCAGCCAGGCCATAAACCTCCACAGCTGCTGGAGAGACACAGTCTGTCACCAACGGCACAGCAACGCCTGGTGGCAGCTCCTTCATCAAGAAGCAATATGCTTCCTCCAGATCCTGCTCCGACTCTGAGTCCAGAGTCAGCTTCATGCGGTAGTAGTTGCTAGTCCAGTCTGGGTAGGAGCCCAAGCTGACACGGCCCCGGAAGGTGGCATCAGCCCAGTCCAGCATGGGTGCGATGAGCATCTCATCGGATGCCACATAGATGGTGCGGGAATGGAACTGGGTCTGTTTGCTGTGAAAGAGGTGAGCAAGGCCATCCAGGGCACGCTCCATCAGTGCTGGGATGCCGGGAAAGATGTAGACATTGCGCACACTGACTAGTGGGTACTTGAAGGTGTTGCCAGTGTGCCTGTCTGTGCCATAATTGAGGCGGGAGGACTCGGGGACACGAGCCAGCTTCATCTCAGGGCACTGCACCTCCGTCTTGCCAAAGAACTTGTGCACCAGGGCCACGAGCTCAGGATGGAGGACGACCCTCTCCCCAAAGGCTTTAGCCACAGCCTCGAAGGTCACATCGTCGTGCGTGGGGCCGATGCCCCCGGAAGTCAGCACGTAGGTGAAGCGCGAGGCAAAGGCGGCCACCTCACTGGCGATGGCCTCCACGTCATCGGGCACCACCGAGATCCGGGAGACATTCACGCCAAGAGCACGCAGTCGCCGGCACATGAAAAAGGAGTTTGTATCCTGCGTGTAGCCCTGAGGGGAACGGAAACGCCCATGACGGCGGTGTGCTCCGGCCCGAGGCGCAGGCCCCATCCCGCCCCACCCCGGCAGCCCAGGCCCACCTCCAGCCGCACCTTGAGAATCTCGTCGCCGATGACAATGATGCCAGCGGTGTTGGCGGATCCCCGGGCCACCGCCGCCGGGCCCGAAGCAGCCATGGGGCGACAAGCGGCAGGGCGCAGGAGCCCGCCCACTCGCCCCGCAGCCACCAGCGCCCCCCACATGGAGCCGCCCGGCCACCCCCGCAAACAGCGACACCGTTCGGCGCGCTCACGGGCCGGTCAGCACGTCCGTCACGCGGCCTTGCCAGCACCCATTGGCCGAGAGGCGGAACCTGCAGGGGCGGAACCTGCAGGGACGGAACCATGCAAAAGGGAGGGGCTGTCGGCGCAGCTCCGCCTCCATGGCCGTGCCCGGCGGGCGGGGGCACGTGCACCGCCCCGCCCCCCCCTCCCCCTCCGGCGGGCCCTGGGAGGCCGCATCTCCCTCCCAGTCCCCGGGAACCCACAGGATGGGCTCCGCGGTACCGGGACCCCCTCGCCCTCCACCCCACCCCACCTCACCTTCCCCCGGCACTGCAGACAGACAGCTCCCAAACATCACTTTATTGAAGCTTTGGAGGCATCGCAACGGGAAGGGCCCCCGGAACCAGGGCTGGGTCGCCAAAACGGCACCCGGGCAGCACCTAGGGGCAGGGGGTGAAGCCCCCTAGGAATGCCGAGGAGGAGGAGGAAGGTGCTTTCTCAGCGTGGACGGGCTGGGAGCTTCGGCAGACAAGGGGCCACTCACTTCTCTGGCTTCTTGGGCAATGGCCGTCGGAAGAGCAGGATATGGGGCTCTGCGGGGCAAGAAAAGGGGTCAGGCCGAGCCCCCTGGGCGCCACCCGCTCCCCCGCGGGGCTCACCTGGCTCATGGATCATGTAGTGGACCCAGCCCTGGCTCTGCTGCACCCCCAGGTTCCGCCACTCCGACTCCGAAAGCAGGTGGGTCTTCGGCACCAGCTTGGCGATGTCCTTGGGCAGCATCACGTGCCTGCGCCCCCGCACCTCTCAGTCAACACTGGGGCACCCCCCACAACCTCTCATTCCCCAGGACTGAGATTCCCTACTGGGGAGCTGTTAACGGGACCAGCAGCGTGACCCGATACAGAACCCTTACCGGGACCCCCCGTGTTACCAGGGTAATTTCCCTCTTGCGTTACCAGGGAGCCATGACTCGCTCACCGCTCCCCTCCCACTAGCGAGCCGTTAATAGTTTCTCCACCCCATCATTTTACGTTATCGAGGCATTTCTCTCCCTCGCCTCGATAAACCTTAACCGAAATCCCTGCATCCTTATCAAGCAGATGTTACCGAGACCCCTTCCCGCTCCGTACCGGTACTCAAACTCCTCATCATCGTACTTGTCCGAGTAGTAGATCTGTTTGTGCGCCATGACGGGCCCGCGGTGCCCTCCCTCGGCAACCGTTGGCGCCTCCGCCCCCCGCGGCGCTTTCAAACACCGCCGCCTCACGCGCCTATTGGGTGGCGCAGCACCGGCGGCGAGGCGGGGCGGTTGCCCATTGGCCGACGCGCGCGCAACGCGCCGAGGCCGTGGCGCCGCTTCCCGCGGGTCGGACGCAGCCTGCGATTGGCTCGTGGGTCACGTGACATGAGCGCAGCGGGGCCACGCCGGAGGGGCGCGGGCCGGAAGTGGGTGGCGGGGGGTGTGTCTGGGGGGGGGAGGGGGGGGCGCGGGACCGGCGGAGAGCGGCGTGAGACCCGCGCGTGACCGATGGTGCCCGGTGAGCGCGCGCCGGCCGGGGTGGTGAGGGTGCGTGCGGCTGGAGGAGGGAGGACCCGTGCAGGGGCCGGGATCCAAGGCCAGGCCCCGCGGTGCCCCCGTGGCCGCAGTGCCGCCGGACTGAGGCCACATCACTCGCCGCCGCCGCCTTCCGCGGAGTGGAGGTCCTGCCTCAGCCTCCCCCGAGACGCCGCCGCTCCCCGTGGTGCGAGGGCCCAGCCGCCCTTCCCAGCTGCCTCGATTGCCCACCGTAGGGGAGCCTAGCCGTGGGGCAGGCCCAGACCCTCCTATATGCGGCCCGACGAGGGCTGGAGGAGCCGGTGCCGTGCTGTGCTAAGATCTTGGGGTGACCCACCCTACGTGGCAGGTGCCTGTGGTTCAGGTTTGCATCGCTCCACCCCGTGCTGGTGCGATACACGGGAAGGACACCAGCTGTAGAGGTGCTCCAGGGTCTGGGGAGAACCAAGACTGGCATGACCGCCAGCAGGGACGGGGCACCGGCTGGGTTTGGAGGGTTCCTCGGCCTCTGCGGTGGTGGAGTCTGCCTTCCTGCCATCCTGCCTTCTGTATTTCAGAGTAAGGCAGCAGTGAGTACCTGGAGCAGACGCAACTGTTGTGGACAGGGGTAGCTGTTCCCTCTTGGAGGTCTGTGTCTGCTCTCCAGCACTGTATTTTGTCCGTTTGTTGTTGAATCTCTTAAATGGGGTCACCCACACAGATTATAGATCATGGACAAGGAAACGTGACCTGCGGCCTGCTTGCCACATTGGCACTGCAGAAGTCTGTGGGCAAAGGGCACTTCTTGCCAGTGCTTGCCAGGGGTGCCCTGGTCTCAGCCTGTAAGAGAGGGCCTGAAGAAGCCATCTCTTCTCAGCTAAGCGGGACATGAGGATCCACCCACTGCCCTTTGGTGCGGGAATGCCTTGGGTGGGCCACCTGTGGAGCTGTGCAAAGCAGTGTCCCATCCTCGGGAGGGACACAAATGGGCTTCTGTAAGGCTGAGCACCCCGGCTCCAGGTCCAGATGCTGCTTGCCTGCCACCATCCATCAGTGCCAAATGTCCAAAGGGCCCAAAGGGGTACAATTGCTGCCAGGTAGTAAATCAGGTCTGCTGCCCTGCACTGCTCCTCTAGCCTGGCCTCGACTGCCTTGGCTGGGCAGTGGGAGTGAGAAGAGCAGCAGCTCTGGAGCTGCTGCTGCTTTACTTGCCTTGTTTTCCCCTCGCAGAGCTCCCTGCCTTTGCCAGCTCACCCTTTGTAGACTTTTTCCATGTCTTCACTGCTCCCCTGGGAGGAAGGGATGCAGCCCTGGGGGCTCTGTCTATAATTTTGCATCAGGGTGCTAGCTGAGGCGGTGGAGGAGGGGGCAGCTCTGCCCCCCTGGGTTGCCTCCACTCTCCCTCCTGGCTTTCCAGTAGTGGTTTTTGGGCTGGGCAGGGATCGGCTCCAACACTTGCATTGGGTCACAGAGTGAGTGACTCTTGGCCCTCAATACCATTTGCCAGTGTGGGCAGGGCCCAACCAGTGTCAGGCTCAGCCTTGTGTTCCTGTCCTAGCGCATTGCAGCTCCATTCTGTCTCCAATGGGAAGAAGGTGGCTTCCAGGTTTTTCTTACCATGTGTGTCAGCAGCATGTTGCACGGCAACCACAGCCCCATCCACCTGTGGACAGCATGGAGGAGCAGGGTTTGCTTCTTGGCACCATGGCCCTCACCTCAGCGGGCTGCGACAGGGCTGGCTAACTCCCTGTTTGTCCCTGAACCGCAGGTCGGAGTGCCAGACGAGAGGGGCTGTGTATCTCTGCTCCCTGCCCAGGGCCTGCCCTGCCCTCCACCAGCGATGGAGTATGTGGTAAGGACTTCGGTGGAGGGCTAAGTGCCTTTGGTGGTGGATCCTGCCTGCCTCCTCTGCCTTCTGGGAGGGCTCCAGCCTCTTCTCCAGATCTCCGCTGGCATCTCCTAATCCCCTCTTCAGAATGAAGGAGAGGTTGCGTGCAGGAATGCATAAATGTTGTTTGATGCTGCTGTGATGCATGGGGGAAAAAATCAGCCATTGGCTGGATTTGAGTGTTCTTTGCTTCACCCCTGCCCTGGACGTTCAGCATTGGCTGCAGTTGGACAGAGGGGGTCTCCTGCCCAGGGCAAGGTTTGTATTTGTGGCCTCCTGCACCTTGCTATGATTTCTTGCCAAACCACTGGCATGTTCCAGGCCTCTGACTCAGCTCCCAGTTTTTTTCCAGAGAGGATGTTGGTAGTGGAGCCCTGAGTGTCCCCACTGTGTTTCTCTTCCTTGCCCCAAGCAGTGTGAAGTTGCAGTCTCAGGTGCCTGAAAGTAGTCCACATACCTCTGTTTCTCATGATCCATTGTCTTTCTGTGGTGGCAGGGCACATGGAGCAGCTGGGCTAGGACGTGTCTGCAGAGCTCCTTGGGGGCAGTTGTTCCAGCTGTTCTGCTCATACTCTGCTGCAGGGGCAGGAGCTCCTGCGATCTGCCTGGCAAGGGGAAGGGCTGCAGCCTTTGGGGTGGGGCTTGGGGCTGCCTGTTCAGGCAGGGCCAGTATTCTGTGCCTTTGCATACCTCCAGGTTTCCCTTCTGCATTCATAGCCCACTGGGAGGGAGCTCTGATGCCCTGGGATGGACTCTGGGGCTGAAAGGGCTGCGATGGTAGCACTCCAAGGGCTGGGAGCAGCAATGCATCTTGTCACAGGCTGTTGAGTGATGTAGGCAGACTGGCCTCGAAGGTTCTGAGAAAATCAGTAATTACTCTAGCTTATAAAAGCAGAGATGTGTCTGAGCATGGGCTTCAGCTGAGAGGCTCATCAGCCTTTTGCTGCCTGTAGGTGATGGCTGCCCCAAGCCCTGGCGTGGTGGGGAGGGGCCAAGGAGACACTCCTGGCCCCTTGCAATTCCCTCCTGCTCTTATCCTGGGGAAGCATCAGGGCTCACAGAGCTGCCATGCCGGGCAACCCCAGGCCCACATGAACCAGTGGCCAGTCCCTCATGGGCAAACCCCACTGCCCCACGGCCACTTGATGCTGCCCAGCCAGGCTCCCCTGGCAGCAGGGCTGCACTGGCCCCTCACCAGGCCAGCAACTTCCTGGCTCTGGGCTTCCTGCCTTTCTTTAGAGGAGTGGTGCTGTGGCCACAGGAAAGTCACAGTGCCAAACAGTTTTGGGCCCCTGGAGGGGACAAGCACCTTGTGGAACAGCCAGCACAGGCTCTCTGTGCCTGTGGGACCACCATGGCTGAGGTGTGAGGGCTGGCGTTCACAGAGCTAGTGTGCATGGCCAAGGAGATGTTTCAGTGATGGGCCCACTGTCATGTGCCACAGCCCCTCGCATCACGTAGGTTGCAATTTCCAGCCCTGTTCTGGCTTTCCTTTCCCTGTCCCCATGGCAGTGTGCCAGGCTTTGTGAAGTGGGGCAGGCAACTGCCAGTGCCAAGCAGTGCTGGGTGAAGGCTCCAAGCAGGGAGAGCCCTTTCCTTGGCCTGGATTTACCCAATTTTGGTTTGGTGGCCAGGGCACCTGGTAAGGCTCTGGCTTGTGATGTGTCAGGGGTTGTGTTCTGCCTGAACTCCTTGCCTCATCCCATAGGTGGTGGAGGGGAAAGAACTCTTGTCCCTTAGTGGGGCCAAGGCTGTGGAGGGCAGCACCGTCGGGCTGGACCAAGTTCCTGCTGCATGCAAGTGCATCAAGGATAGCAGAACAGGGGAGACCTACCCCTGAGCCCCCTGATCCACAGGTGGGAGCTTTGCCCAGCTCCCCGAGGTTGAAGGGGCTAACTTTTGCCCCTGGCACATCTCGCCGCCCACTCCTGCTAGCTCCGCCTGTGACCTTGATTTTTCTGCTCCAGATAAGCACTGCGTCCCCACCCCTCGCCGGGAGCCCCTCCTGCACTGCACCCCAGCCCCAGCGCAGCCCCTGCCGCAGGCAGAGCCTGCCCCGCCGCCTGTGAGTCAGCACAGCTCTTCCGATCAGCCCAGCCGCAGCCCCTTCATCTCTTCTCCCGGGAGGAACAGCTGGGATATGGGAAGCAGCAGCGATTAGCTGCAGCTTCCCCCACTGGCTCCCACCACGGCTAGGGGTTCGTGCTGAGCCCTGCCTTGCCCAACGCACAGCCTACCTGTATCCTGCTCCTGGCTGTCCTCCTCTTTCTCCCACCAGCCCTCCAGGCAAGATCTGTGCTCTCAAAGGACTGCATGTCCCTGTATTCCAGGAAGGTGCGAGCACCGGTGTCATCTCAGCATCGCTGCTCCCCACCGGCAGAGCCCGGCGAGCCAACAGCAACTGCTCACCACCGGCACGTGGATTGCGTGGTGCTGGCTGCCGCAGAAGGACCTTGTTCGCTCCTGGACAGTGCTTGGAGCAGGGCTGGGGTGGGCTTGGATGCGCTCTGTGTCTGCCTCGCCTCCGGGCTTTAAATATTCATGCTTTTGATTTCCTCTTAGCTGGCAGCAACACAGGGGCTGGAGTGAGCTGTGGGCCAGAGGGTGGCTGTGCTGAACCCAGCAGCAGGGCAGAGGGAGCTGGATCTAGCCCTGGATGAAGACAGTGGGATTTGTTGCTGGCCCAGTGTTGGAGTGGCAAGGGGCTTGAGAACCTCCAGGCTGGGGACAGAGCATTCTGAGCTCCCCTCCCTGTGCCAGCGGCTCCCTGAGGTGTCACTGCAGCCTCATTTCCTCCTTGCCCTCAGTCTGAACGGATCTGCATATCCTTGCTGATACCGATCACAATTGATCGGCTGTGCCTGCACGGTGCCGGGCAGCCCCTGGACCCGCTGCCCCGCATCCCAGGTCCAGCTCTCCCTGCCAGCCATGCTAGGCTGACGTGGACCTAGCACAGAGCTCAGCCGAGGCTTCTGCTTGGGGGCAGCTTCCCAGTGACTGCAGGCACTCAGACTCTCTGTGGGGCCCTTGTGAGGCCCATCTGGCTGCATCCACTCTACTGCCACTCTGGACAGGGTGGCTGTGGCCCTTCTCACCTGTCTTCAGCATGGATCTCCTGCAAAAGAGCAAATACAGCCACCTGCGGAACGAGTCTATCTCCTCTCCGGAGGAGGCCATGGGGGGCCTGGGAGTCCTGCCCTCTCCAGTGGAGTCCCTTGCAAGCATGCTGTCTCTGCCTGGCTCCCTGTCCTCCTCTTCCCTCAGCCACACTGCACCTCTCGGGGAGCTCTCGCCCGAGTTGGAGGAGAGCCCTACCACCCTCTGCTCCTTCTTCCCCAAAATGGCCAACCTGAAGCTCTCCAATCCTGCCAACCTGCTCAGCTTCCGGGGCTCTTCAGCCAGCAGCAGCCCAGGGGAACCTGCTCCCCCTGGGATGCCAGCACTGGTGCCAGAGGGTGCTGCCAGCCCCGGCTCAGCGAGACCTGTCACTGTCTGTTCCCAGGATATGAACAAGCTGAGCTGTGGGAAGAAGACGCGGGTGGAAGGTGGCCAGCTAGGGGGTGATGAATGGACCCGCCACGGCAGCTTTGTTAATAAGCCCACCCGTGGCTGGCTGCATCCCGATGACAGGGTCATGGGCTCTGGGGTCTCCTACCATGTCCGGGTGAGTACTGGGGAGTGGGGGAGAGTGGGAAGGGTCACTGGGGATTTGTGGACCTCCTGGTGATAGGATGCACCATGCGCTTTGGGGGAGGGGTGTGGGACAGGGCGGGGCAATGGGCAGTGGGATTCCCGGGGCAGTTACTGCTGCAGAGCTGGGGTGCTTGAGGCCCCAGCCCCCTCCCTGGCTGCATGGGAGGCAATCTCCATGACTGGCCAAGCTCACCTTGCTCTCTTGCACAGTACATGGGCTGTGTGGAAGTGCTCCAGTCCATGAGGGCTCTGGATTTCAACACCAGGACACAGGTCACCAGGTGAGCTCTGCCTCTCCCCAGAGGCTGCTCCTTTTGGGGAGGGTAAGGAAGTTGTCTGCGCCCTACACAAGCCCCTGGTAGCATGTGGGGCTTTCAGTGGGGGCCAGGGGCCTGCTGCAGCCCATCAAATGCTAATACCAATGCACTTTACCCAGCCAAAGAGGCCCAGGTGGCACTGCGTGAGAGCTTCCACTTTTTCATCCTGTCTCCTGTGCTGATCCCCATGTCCTCAGTCCTGTGGCTGGGGGCTCTTGGGGCAAAGCAGGCACTGTGTGGACTGACATCTCACTGTACTACCTGCAGGGAGGCCATTGGGCTGGTATGTGAGGCTGTGCCTGGTGCCAAGGGAGCCGTGAGGAGAAGGAAGGTGAGGCCAGGGTGGGGAGCTGCTGGGGGAGTGTGCATTGCTGGTTTGGGCACAGGGCCAAGGACCAGATCTCAGCCCAGCTGGCAGTGCTGTGCTAGTCAGTCCAGGGCTCTGATCTCCCAACTGAGGCTTGGGCCAAGGCCAGTGATGAGGACAAGGTGCCCATCTCTGTTGTGGAAGCAGTGGGATATGCCTTGTCCTCCTGCTGCTGGGCTGTCTGGTCTGGGGAGCCCCTTCTCCACACTACCATTTGCCCCTAGCCCTGCAGCCGCTCCCTGAACTCCATCCTGGGCAAGAGCAACCTGAAGTTTGCTGGCATGCCCATCACCCTGACCATCTCCACCAGCAGCCTCAACCTCATGGCCTCAGACTGCAAGCAGGTGAGAATGGGGAGGGGTTGGGCTGGCTTTGGGTAAGCGGGAATCCTCATGTACCTCACCCCAGGTCTTGCTGGGGCAGGGGATGCCCCCAGCCTCCCCAGGGAATGTCTGGATGGACTGTGTGATGAGTGCCCACCTCCCTGCAGTCCCTGGGGCTGAAGAGGTGGGAGGAATATCCCATGTGCTTTGCGGGATCTCTCCTGAAGATGGTGAGACCCATCCCCTTGCCTGGGGCCACATCTCCTGGTTTTGACCCCACCCCTGGTGATGTCTCAGTCCTTTTCCTGGTGGTCTGTGGCTCATAACCAGGGCTCTGGAGGATTTTGAGCCCCCGTGGCGGGTCAGCTCTGGGAGGAGTGGGATGTGCTACCCCTAGGTGGGTGACAAGAAATTTCTGGCTGTGTCCAACAAGCTCTCCACCTTGCAGATCATCGCCAACCACCACATGCAGTCTATATCCTTTGCATCAGGGGGAGACCCGGTGAGTACGCACGGTCCCCATCCATGCCGTGTGGAGGGGCCTCTCCTGCCCTCTCCCGAGGTCTCGGGCCCAGTGCTCCCCTGCAGCCCTATCTCACTGCTGCTGTCTCACCCACAGGACACAGCCGAATATGTTGCCTATGTTGCCAAAGATCCTGTCAATCAAAGAGGTGAGGGTGCTGCAAGGGTCCTCAATTCCAAAGCCCCACTTTGGAGGTGTTTAGGGGGGGAAACTGGGTGACCCATAAGAAAGCTCTGGGGTGTGCAGGGCAAGCTCAGCGGTGAAGAACCTTAGTGCTGGAGTTCCACAATCCCACCCCACCGTTTTCTACCCAGCCTGCCATATCCTGGAGTGTCCTGAAGGCTTGGCACAGGACGTGATCAGCACCATCGGGCAGGCCTTTGAGCTGCGCTTCAAGCAGTACCTGAAGAACCCTCCAAAGCTGGTGACCCCCCATGACAGGTCAGGGCAAGGTTGTGTGACAAGGAGGAAGGTGGTTTTGGAGAGGGGATGCAGCTGTGGCTGCTGTCACGGGCTTATCTGTGCTGTGCTCTTCCAGGATGGCAGGGTTTGATGGCTCTGCCTGGGATGAAGAAGAGGAGGAACCAGCCCCAGACCACCAGTACTACAATGATTTCCCTGGCAAGGAACCTCCTATTGGGGGGATCGTGGACATGCGGCTGCAGGATGGGGCTGCTCAGACCCCTAATCACTTGGGTGCCACACTGGTGAGGCTCTGGGCATGTCCTCTTGGGGAGGCACCATCTTATAAGGGAGATGTAGGGACCCTGACTGGGCCGTGGATTCTGCTGGAGGTTATTCGTGTCTCCCTGGTGTCTCTAGCAGCCTGGGGTGTGGCGAGCAGAAAGGGGGATGAGCAGGAAAGGGGGTGGGGGCTCATCACTGCCTCTCCCTGCAGCCTGTTGGCCAGTCATCCGGTGGGGAGTATGACCCCCAGAAGCAGCATGCTCCTGCGCAAGGTAATGTAATGGGTGTGGCCAGTCTCCATCCTCTTTCATGGACCCTGAGTGCTCTGATGGTGGGCACTGCTGGAGGGCCAAGGTGGGCTGAAGCCCTGCTGACCACAGTGCTCCTGGTAGCAGGGAGAGAGAAATACTCAGCTCTGGCAGGCACATCTGGCCGCACAGACCTGTTTGATGACCCGTCTTACGTCAATGTGCAGAATATAGACAAGACACGCCAAGTTTCAGCTACTGGTACCCCAGCCACAGCCAACGGCAGCACACAGAGGGACCTTTTCGACATGAGTGAGTGGAATGGCAGCTGCAGCAGGGCAGTGGATAGGTGGCTGTGGGCTTGGTCATGCTCCCCCTGCTCCTCTCTCCTTGCAGAGCCTTTTGAAGATGCCCTGCGTGTGCCCCCATCTGTGCCTGTGGGGCTGCCCCCTGGCCAGGTGGTGGCCTCCATGGAGGAGCAGCTGAGACAAGAGCCCTGGTACCATGGGAAGATGAACCGCAAGGAGGCTGAGAAGCTGCTGAAGGTGAACGGAGACTTTCTGGTGCGGGAGAGCACCACCACCCCAGGCCAGTATGTACTGACTGGCTTGCAGGGTGGGCAGCCCAAGCATTTGCTCCTCGTCGATCCTGAGGGAGTGGTGAGTCCATGTAAGGGCCTGGGGATAGAGCTTGGGACGGCTGGGGGGCTCCTAGGGGTTACAAGAGCCACCAGAGCATTGGTGTTCTGCACTATTCATCAGGGGACAACTCTGGGCTTGCTTTGGGGATAGAGAGGGCCTGGTGGAGCATGGGTGGGAGACTGCAGCCCTCAGGTCTGTGCCTAGCCCATGCCATGGAGGGTGGTGGCTCTGGCCTCAGTGGGCACTGACAGCCTCCCGAGCACCCCTTTTCTGGCCCCCCAGGTGCGGACAAAAGATCATCGCTTTGAGAGCGTGAGCCACCTCATCAGCTACCACATGGACAATCACCTGCCCATCATCTCGGCTGGCAGTGAGATGTGCCTGCAGCAGCCAGTGGAGAGGAGACTGTGAGCACCTGGGGGCCCCAGTGCACAGCACCCCGAATGTGGAGCCCTCTGGCGGTTTTCCATGCCCCAGGGAGTCCTCAGACTCTTCTAGGTGCTCCTCAGGGGACTGAGCATGGACTTGGCTGAGGACAGGGCCTCTCTCCTTTCACCACATAGAGCTGGTAGCCATGGCGGGGCTCAGGCTGTGCGTGCCTGCAGGGTGGGAAACTGTTCTTGCAAAGCCCCTGCCCCTCCAACTCCAGCCTTTGCAGAGCAGCTCAGCTCCTACCAAAACCAAGCCCTGGTGTCATGCCACAGCCATTCTTGTGCTCACCAGCATGGGCTCAGGACTGGCAGGGCTGAGCCCCCCTGAGCCAGAGGCAGCCTGTCCTTATCTCTGGCTGCTGGGCCGAGGAGGGGGCCCACTGGGGGCTCTGCTCCCGTAAGCACGAGGCCCTCGACTGTACCGGATCACTTTATGTGTTAACTGTGTGCCTTGACCCCGCAGGTCCCACACTCTTATGCAAGGGCAGGGCCTGGTTACAGAGCCTCCCCAATGCTCCCAGCACCCTGTACCCCATCCGTGACATGCTTGTGCTCCAGGACATGCGCCACCACGTCCCATTCCTCCCTGCCCGTCCCGGCTGGGCACGGACAACTCTGGCAGCCCCGGAGGGTTGGCGGGAGGACGCCCCCCTGCATGCACAGTGTAACTCCCCCCAAGCCAAAGCGCAGCCCAGCCCCTGGCCCCGCTATACCAAAGGAACTGGCAGTTGCATTAAAGTTGGTATTTCTCTAGGCCCTGGCTGGTGTGAGCTGGGGGGGTCACTGTGGGCGGGTGGTTCCGCCCCGTGCTCCCCTACGGGCGCTACAGTTCGTCCTTTTTCCTTCCCTGTCCTCAGGACCTCGTACGTGGTTTGTCCCATCTGTTCCCTTCACCGTGCCCCCTCCTCCCCCTTACCATCGCGCTGCACTTGGTTTGGTCCGGCCGGGGGGTGGGGTGGGAGTCTGCGGTGATTGATGCATCTCGCGCACTTCGCTCCGCCCCTCGCGCGGTGTGATTGGTCCCGCATGGGTTCCGGTTCCGGTCGGGCCATGGCGGCGATGCGCGCGCTGTGAGGGCTATGGCGGCCCCGCACGCAGAGAAGCTGGAGGGAGCCGTCCCGGCCCCGCCGCCCCCGCCGGGTCCCCCGCACCCCGCGGGCAGCGCTGCCGCCGGCGGGCCCGGCCGGAAGCAGGGGAAGGCAGGTGAGCGCGGGTGGGCCGGAACCGGGGTGGGTGGAGGTCGCCCCAGCCCCGCTGACGCGGCCTCGCTTGTCCCCGCAGGGCTGCAGATGAAGAGCCCCGAAAAGAAGCGGCGCAAGTCCAACACGCAGGTAGGGCTGGGCTCGGGGCGGCGCAGGGGCCGGGGACGGGCCGCAGCAAGCCTGACCGCCACTTTCTCCCCGCAGGGCCCTGCCTATTCGCACCTCTCGGAGTTCGCCCCGCCGCCCACTCCCATGGTGGACCACCTGGTGGCCTCCAATCCCTTCGAGGATGATTTCGGGGCCCCCAAGGTGGGGGCGGCCCCTGCCCCTTTCCTGGGTAGCCCCGTTCCTTTCGGCGGTTTCCGCGTGCAGGGGGGGATGTCGCCGCAGGTGCCCCCTGGCTACGGCGGGGGTCCCCAGCCCCTGCGGAGGCAGCCCCCCCCTTTTGCCCCCGGGCAGATGGGCCCGGCCTTTAGCATGCCCCCACAGAATCCCAACTACGTGCAGCCGGGGGGCTTGACCTTCGCCGGGCAGCCCTTCAGCCAGCCCCTTGGACAGAACTTCAGCCCCCCTATGGGGCAGCTCATGCAGGGGCCTGTTGCGGGCTTCGGGCCTATGATGTCCCCCACTATGGGGCAGCCCCCGCGGGGAGACATGGGCCCCGGGCCAGCCCTCAACCCCCCCGGGGGGCCAGCAGTGGCTCAGCGCTTCAGCCAGCCCAGCAACCTCTTTGGACAATCGCCCATGCAGCGCCCCGGGCAGAACATGCCACCTCTGCCCCCCACAGCTAGTCCCTTTCCTGGGACAGATCCCAGCTTCCCGGCTAGCAGCGAAGAGGGGGGCAAGAACCCTCCCCCCAGCACCTTCACCCAGGAGCAGCACTCAGGCTCCCCTGCCACCGTCAATGGGGCACAGCCTGGCTTCGCCCCCAACAGTGCTGGCCGTAGTGCCAGCACCCCTGAGAGCAACAGCCTCCCACTGCCGCCCCCTGGCAAGGCCCCCAGCACCTCAGGGCACCAGCCACCACCAGGGCTTGTGTACCCCTGCGGGGCCTGTCGCAACGAGGTGAACGATGACCAGGATGCCATCCTGTGCGAGGCCTCCTGCCAGAAGTGGTTCCACCGAGAGTGCACGGGAATGACCGAGAATGCCTACGGGCTGCTCACCACTGAGGCCTCTGCCGTCTGGGCCTGCGACTTCTGCCTCAAGACAAAGGAGATCCAGTCGGTCTACATCCGGGAGGGCATGGGACAACTGGTGACCGCCAACGATGGCTGAGCCACCATTCAGCTGCCATGTACAGCTTCTCCCACTGATATAGGACCAAACCCCCATTTTTTGTAGCTGTTGCCCCCTGCCAGCCAGAGAGGCACTGCCATGCACTGGCTGTGGCTGCTCACCGGGCACTGCCTGCCACCGGGACCCACCAGGGGATCTGGAATGGTGCTGGCCATGCCGTTGCCAGCCTTTGGCTGTGGGCAAGGCTCTGGCCCCAGTGCACCGGCTTTGTGAGGGCTGAGGATTCCTGGTGCTCCACAGTGCGGCCCCCAGTTAGGTCATTGCCCTTGCAGGGGGTACCTCCTGGGCTGTGCAGCGGTCCTGGTGCCCCCTTCCACATTCACGGGGCAGTCCTGATGCCCCCTGCTCTGGTGCTCGGGATGGTCCCGGTACCTGCTCCCCACCCCAGGTCCGTCCGATTTAGCCAGTCGTTAATGGAAATTTTTGTACCGTCGTTATAAAACTCTTAAACGCGTGTATCGGTGTCTGTCCGAGGAAGGTGCTTGCGGGTGTCGGTGTCTGTCTGGTACCGGGTCGGGGGGCGCCCTGGGGTGGGGTGTTCGGTTCCGGTGGGGCCGCGCCCGCTGTTCCCGCCTCCCGCGCACCTCATCGCGGCGCTCCGCTGCGGGCTGCGATTGGCTGCTCGCGTCACGTGCGCGCCCCGTCTCGGGGGCGGTGGCGGCCCCGGGGAAAGTTCCCGGCCGAACGCGGCGGGTGCAGGTACCGTCCGGGCCGCGGGGAGGTGGTGCCCCTGCCAGGCTGGAACCGGCATCGGGACGGGGCTGAGGGGCGCGGGCACAGCTCGGACGAGGCCGTGGGAAGCGGAGAGGAGGGAATTGTCAGCGGTGGGGCCGTCACCGCCAGGCCGGTTCTGTGTTCCGGCCGGGGGAGGGGAAGAGAGGAGCGGGGGCTGCTTGAGATCCCCGTCCGGTGCTGTCGCTTTGCTGTGGGGCGGTGGGATCCCGACCGGGGCCCCTGTTTCCCCCACGCCAGGCCCCTCGTCGCCCGTCCACCTGCTGGGCGGCATCACTGGCTAAAAATACCCCGCGGCGACAGCTGGTGTCAGTGGGGTGGAGCCGCAGAGCCGGTGCACCGGGACGTCTCCCTGAAAGCCCCAGAGTCACAGGCTAGAGGGACTGGCTGGCACCTGGACCATGGCTCTCCCGGTCATATCCAGCTGGTACTGGGAGCTGGGTCATGTTCTGCTGTCTGTGCGTCTGTCCGTCCGTCTCCTTGCAGGTACCGCTGGACTGTCCCTATGGCAGAGAAATTGGACCCCCGAGATTCAGAGAGCAGCTGGGTGCTGGCAGGCAGCGAGGTGAGGGCTGGCATCCCCCAGAGCAAATCCTCACTGCTTGAGATCTCCAGGGCAATATCCTAGAACTGGGGACCCCATGCCTTGGGGCCCCTAGGGCAGTCTCCCAGAGCTGGAGACCCCCAGGCAGACCCTCCCAGAGCATATCTGGGGCTGCAGGAAGAGTGGGGCACATGGAGGTTGGGGCTAAAGGTGTCTTGCTATGTCCCCTCTTCCACTAGGGTCTGCCCATTGACACAGTGGGTCCAGAGCTGGACTCAACCTCCCACGGGTCTGACCATGAGGAACCAGAGGAGGAGGATGAAGGCACCCAGGACACAGTCACAGGCAGGCAGCCACCATGGGTGTGAGGCAAGCCTAGTGTCACCTTCCTGTTCCACTGTCTCATCCTCATGCTCTGCCTCTCCCCAGCTGTGACCACCAACGGTGCCACTACCTTTCCCAGCCAGACCTTGTGCCCTGATGGCAGCAGGCAGGGGGTGAGTCAGAACCAGGAGGCTGGGACTGGTGGGCTGCTCCCCCAGCAGGGACACCCCGTGTGCCAGTGCCTGTGTCGGCAGGACCCAGAGGAGTGTGAGGACTCCAGGGCGTGGGCAGTGCCTGCCCTGGATGGTTTTGCAGAGCCCAGCATGTTGGAGGGTGACAAGCAGGCAGAGCCGAATGCTAAGGCTGAGCCACAACCCTGCCCAGGCACCCCCCAAACAGGTCAGGACCTCACAGGGGACTGGCCTGGGGGAATCTGTGATGGCAGTGTTTAGGTGCAGACCCTCCCTGGAGGTCCCCCCCATCTCCCCCTAGGGCCAACAATGGAGGACATGTGTTGCACCAGCGGTGACAATAACACGGAGGGGCTGCGGTGGCGGCAGGGCCACAAGCCCCATCCTGGGCCCCCCACTGTCACACCTGCCCCACACCAGGGGACACCAGACACTGGTGATGATGGGCTCAGTATGAGCAAGTATCTGCTGGGTGCCTTGGCATTGGTCGCTGTGGGGCTACTGATCATCACTGGTAAGTGGAGGTCCCAGTGGCTAAGGCCCCAGGGACAGGGTGGGATCCAGACATCCCCCTCATTGTCTCCTCCTCTCCCCAGGTGGTATCTATGACATGGCAGATGGTGAGTACAGGCAACTAGCCCACCCAAGCAGGGGGACATCTTGCAGCAGTGTGGACATTCGGACCCATGTCTTCCTCTGCAGGCCCTGTGGAGACTGTGGAGAGCTGGGACTTGGCTGCTGGGGAGCAGGAGTCCATAGACAGCAATGTAAGGAGGGGTCTCGAGCAGGGCTGAGTGAGGGCAGAGGGTGTCCTCAAAGCCCCCAGGGCACCCAACCTTCCTGTCCTCCAGGACTCGCAGCAGAAACCCCTTCTGCCAGATGCTGGGGGCCCCCAGAGCATGCAGTCCATGAGCGAACTCCTGGACAAGCTGGCCAAAGAGAACCAGGAGATCCGGCTCATGCAGGCAGAGCTACAGGTTGGTGCCCAGTGCCATGTCCCAGTGCTGTGTCCTGGTGTGCTCTCCCAGTGCCACCTCTTTCACAGCCCCCCGCCCCAGGCCCACAAGGAAGATCTGCGGACGCTGCTGCACAGGAGTGAGGGTGAGGCAGCAGCAGCTGGAGCACAGCAGCAGAGTCTGGCTGCAGAGAACGTGCAGCTGCGTGCGGCGCTGGAGCGGGAGGTCACTGCACTGCGGGAGGCCCAGGCTGAGCTGCGGTGCCTGCAGGCCACAGGGGCACCAGGCAGCCCCAGGGAGCCAACAGCAGAGCAGCCACGTGCCACAGGTGCGCCAGTGCTCAGCAAGGCTGCGGCATGGCGGTGTGGCAGTCTGCATTCATTGCGGCAGGAGCTAGCAGACACCCTGGACCGTGTGCAGGGCTCTGGGGATCTCAAGGGGCTTGTGGAGGAACTAAGCACCCTGGAGCAGCACCTCGCCCAGGTGCTGGAGGCAGAGGGGTTGGGGTCCTTCCCCACACCCTGGAAGAAGCGAGTCAAGGTGGAGAAGGAGAGCAGGTGGCACAAGCAGCGTGGTGCCAGGGGGTCCCCCCATGAGCAGGAGAGGAGAGAGCATGGCAAACCCCACAGAAAGGATCCCCGAAACCCCCGTGAACACAAGCCAGGCAAAGCCTGGGGGAAGCTGTCTCACAGCCACCCCCAGCATGGTTCCCATGAGTTGCCCCGGCTCAGGCGGTACCGGGCACCACAGGGCTGCTCTGGAGTAACTGGCTGTGCCCACAAGGAGGGCCAGGATGTGCTTGGGGCTGCACTGGAGCCGGTGCAGAAGGTGCAGTTCCTGCAACTGCTGGAGAACTTCATGGGGCAGCTGGGCTTGGGGAGGCACTTCAGGATGCTGGCATCGCGGCTTGATGGGGCCTTTACGGCTGACGGTGTCTTTGCCCACGACCGCCTGTGGTTTTTCGATTTTGTGGATGATGTGGAGGAGCTGCTTGAGGAGGTGGCATGGCAGGAGTGGGGCAACAAGGAGGCAGTTGATGTCTTCGAGGAGTATGTGCTGCATCACTACAGTGGGTGAGCTGGGGCGGGTGTTGCCGGGGTTCCCCAGGGATTTCCCCCTTCTGCACCCCATCACACCTCCCCTTCTCTTGCAGCACCTCCAGGAACGTGTGAAGCCAGAGAGCCCTGAGGCAGCATGGCATGCGTGGGTAGAGCCAGGGGGGCAGAGTTGTAGTGTGCCAGCACCCCCACACAAGGGCTCCCCACCTGCTGTTTATGGGGTTCTAGGGGCTACCATTGCACCCTGTAGGGCCAAGTAGGGCCATGTCCCCAAACAAATGCACTGTGTGATGCTGCACTGCCACCATGAATAAAGTCACTGCTGGGCAGAGCTGTGTGGGTGTGGGAAAAATGAGGGTGCTGGGGGCGAGGGGGAAGGAGGGTGCTGAGGGAAGAGAGCTGGGGAAATGGGGGTTCAGAGGAGGAGTAGGGCGTGTAAGGGGAGAGCAGAGGGCATTGGAGTGCTGTGGGCAAAGGTGCTGTGAGAGGGAAGGAAGGAGTGCAGGGAGGAGGAAGGGCTGCTGGGGGAGAGGGGATGCAGATGAAAATGGGGGACAGAGAGGGATATGGTGTGTTCTAGGGGGAGAGGGTTGCTGGGGGAGAAGAAAGGGTGTTGGGGGCGCTGGGGGGAAATGGCGATTTAGAGGAGGAACAGTGAAGAGGAAAGGGGAGTGCTGGAGGAAGTGAGGGGCAGCTGAAAAAATGGGGTGCAGAGGGGGCATAGGTATGTTGAGGAGGAAGGGTGCTCGGAGAGAAAAGGAGGTACTGGGGGAAATGGATGCTGGGAGAAAGCGGGGTGCAGAAGAGGAATAAGAGTTGTTGGGGGGAAGAGTGCTGGGGGGATCCAGTCACTGGGAGGAAAGGTGATGTTAGGGGGAGCATGGTGCTGCGGAAAGGGAGCTTCAGAGGAGAATGGAGAGTGTGAGGAGGAAGTGGGGGCGCTGGGGGAAGGGGAGGACAGTGGCGCAGAGGGTCGCTGGGGGTACAGGATACTGGGCGGGGCAGGACCCGCTATATCCCCTCGGGAATTCGCGGGCACCCTCGCTGCGATGCTTGCTCTGCCCTGGAGGCGGCGCCGTGAGACGGGCGTCCCGCCGGAAGGCGGAGTCAGCGACCGGAGGCGGGGACCGAGGCGCCCATGGCGGTGCCGCGCACAGTGCTGCTGCTGAGCGGGAAGAGGAAATCGGGGAAGGATTTTGTGGCCGAGGAGCTGCGGAGCCGGTACCAGGCGGGGCGGGACTGGGGCCAGTGGTGTGGGCGGGGAAAGCACGGGGTGCGGGGATGGTACCGGAGGACAGAGAGGCCGGGACTTGGCCGAGTGGAGCTGGTGCCACTGCCCGTCCCGTTTACTCCTCTCCCACAGGCTGGGCTCCGATGTCTGCACCATTCTGCGCCTCTCTGGGCCCCTCAAGGAGCAGTACGCCAAGGTACCGCGGCTGCGCCGAGCCGTGTCACACCCTGCCGGGCTGTGCCAGGACACCTCGTGCTGTGCTGTGCCATCCTGCGCTCATACCGTACCACACCTTGACATGCAGTGCCACACCATCCTGAGCTGTGCTGGGCAAGGCAGTGTTCTACCGCATGCTGTGCCGTCTCACGCTCATACTATACCACACTGAGCCATGCCGTTCCACCCTGAGTTGTTCCAGGGCGTGTGCTGTGCTGTTCTGTGCTTTCCCATGCTAATGCTGTTCTACTCCATGCCACATAGTGCTGAGCTGTGCCCAGCCCTGCCGCACCGTGCTGTGCCATCTGATGCTTTGCCATGCTGTGCTGAGCTGTGCCATGCTGCACCACACCAAGCCATGTCAGGACATGCTGCACCAAGTTGTGGCATCCCATGATCATGCTGTACCCCATTGTGCCAAGCTGTTGCACACTCTGCTGCACTGAGCCATGCCATTCCACCATGCTGTGTTGATGCATGGCATGTCACAACAGCCATGGCTGTGCCATGCCATGCTCATTAGCCCAGCCCATGCCTACTGAACCCCCTTCCCCACAGGAGCATGGTCTTGACTTCCAGCAACTCCTGGATGCCAGCACCTACAAGGAGATGTTCCGTCAGGACATGATCCGCTGGGGTGAGGAGAAGCGCCACACCGACCCTGGCTTCTTCTGCCGGGCAGCAGTGGAGGGGGCACTGCAGCCAGTGTGGGTGAGTTCTGGGGAGTGCACAAGGGCACTGCAGCCAGTATGGGTGAGTTCTGGGGAGTGCACAAGGGCACTGCAGACAAAGGATGGGTGCTGATGGAGCCCCTGCACAGGTGGTGAGTGACACACGGCGCCTCTCGGATGTGGAGTGGTTCCGGGATGCCTATGGGGATGTGGTGCAGACTGTGCGGGTGGTGGCTACTGAGGAGACAAGGAAGAGGAGGAACTGGGTCTTTGTCACTGGTGAGCAAGTGAGGGGCAGCTTCCCCTAGTGTGACCCCAAAACGGGGGTTGCCCAATGGGCACAGGTCTGCTGCCTCCAGTGCCATTCCTTGGCAGTGGGAGCAAGAGGCTTTGGATCAAGGCCCGCAGCTCTGGGGGGTGAAGCCATGGTGGGGGGTATAGACACACAGATCCTGACCATCCTTGGGGCCTCCCTGGGCTCTGTGCTGCCAGGGGTGGACGATGCTGAATCTGAGTGCGGCCTGGACCAGGGAGTGGCCTTTGATTGGGTGATCACCAATGATGGGGATAAGGTGGCCCTGGGCGAGCAGCTGGAGGCGCTGGTGCAGTCACTCCACAGGAGCCTATAGCTCCATGTCTCTCCACTGGGGCTTGGGGACCACATCATCGCGTCCCACAGCCCCTCAGCATCTCCCCCTCCACCTCCTGCTAATGCTTCCTGTTCTGGAATAAAGCTGAGAACTGCTGCCACACTGGGCCTGTGTCTCATTTCTGGGGAAGTGACACACAGGTGATGCTGCCTCCCCCCCGCCATGGGTTTCCCAGCTTTTGGGAGGCAGAAGTGCAGTTCAATACCTTCAGTCCAAGCAGGGGGTCACCAGCTGAATGTTTCATGGTGTCTTTTAATAAGGTTTTAGCAGCCAATTCCCTACAGATTATCTGCTTCCCAAACTCATACAGTCATATCTGCTCCTTTCCTGCAACAGCTGGGGACGGTGGGGGGTGGGGGTGGTGGTTCCTGGGTGGGCTGGGGGTTTTAAGGCAGGATTAGGGCCCTATATATACATCTATATATCCCATACTTGGGGTCTACCCTTACCCTGACCCCGACCTTGGGGACATCGTGACACACACACTGCCCCCCCTGTGTGACCCATCCCCAGGATGAGAACACCTGGTCCAGCTGCTGCTCCTAATCTCCAGCATCTATAAACAGATTAAGGGATTATATAAAAGGAGGGGGGATGCCCATGGGGGAGTCCAGTGGGTTAAACAGATGAGGGGTCGTTCGGGACCTGTTCGTCGGGGTGCACTGGTACTGGCGCCTGGTGCAACCCGGTGCACTACAAGTCCCGAACGACCCCGCAGAGATGCAGGAACCGGGGGTGTGATGGGGGGGGAGATAGAAAGCGGGGAGCGGGCGGGGATGATGTCAGCC
Organism: Picathartes gymnocephalus; assembly: GCA_013390045.1. NCBI lineage: Eukaryota > Metazoa > Chordata > Aves > Passeriformes > Picathartidae > Picathartes > Picathartes gymnocephalus. The sequence goes on along the minus strand of WEKY01021120.1, from coordinate 142,217 downwards.
TGCGGGGAGCCCCAGCGTGGCCAATGGCGCTGCGGGGCCGGGCCAGCGGCAGCGGCGGGGGCGGTGGCGGCGACGGCGATAGCGGCGAGAGCACGGAGCCCATTCATGATCCAGCGAACGGGGCCAGTGGCAAGTAAAGCGGAACTGGTGCCCTGTAAAGCGGCGCCGGTACCGCCGTCATGGAGACATCGGGGCATCTCCACGATTCGGGCGTGGGGGACTTGGAGGAGGATGGTCGGTGTCCCTGCCCGTTACCGGGGGATGAACGGTCACCGCCGCCGCCCTCCGCTCTGCCGCCGCTGCAGCACAGCCTGTTGCACTCCTCGCCCGGGTCGTTACGGGCCCC
>WEKY01021120.1:93949-141742 GCA_013390045.1 Picathartes gymnocephalus | reverse complement strand
CAGCCCGGCCCCTTGTTCCATCGGCGGCACAGCAATCCCTTCACCGAGATTGCCATGAGCTCCTGCAAGTACAGCGGGGGGGTGATGAAGCCCCTCAGCCGACTCAGCGCGTCCCGACGGAACCTCATTGAGGCCGAGCCGGAGGCACAACCCCTGCAGCTCTTTGGTGCCGGTGAACCCCCTGAAATTGTTGTCTCACGCGAGGACAACCATGCGCCTGCCACCCACCGTCCCACCCGCCCGCCTGCCCGGCCAGCCCCCACCACCTTTGCCAAGGGGCCCAAGCGCAAGGCGCAGAACATTGGCTACCGGCTTGGGCACCGCCGGGCTCTATTCGAGAAGAGGAAGCGCCTCAGCGACTACGCGCTCATCTTCGGCATGTTTGGCATTGTCGTCATGGTCATTGAGACCGAGCTCTCCTGGGGACTCTACTCCAAGGTACCAGCGGGGCCAGGGGTGTGTGTGTGTGGGGCTGGTGGCACCAGCCACCAGGTGGGGTGAGCATGGAGCCATTTGCCCCATTTAGTATCCCATAGGATAAATATGGAGTTATTTGGCCCATCTGGAGTGGAACACGGTCAGACAGGCTGGCTGGTGATTGACAGGATGTTCCCAGAGCTTTAGTGGATGCCGCAGCCACAGGTGTTGGACAAGGTGTCCACCTGGCTGGAGGTGCGGGGGCTATTTGCTGGTGGGTGCTCTGTCGAGTCCTGCCCCATGCACTTGCAGCAGCAGGCACCGACCCACTGAGGTCTGTGGTGCCTGTTGCTGGCATGGCTGTGCACTCCTCAAAAGCACTGTGCCCTCGGCGGTGCAGCGAAGCACCACCTCCCTCCTCCGCCTCCTCCTCCACACCCCTTCCTGCCATTTTTTTTCCCTTTTNCCCCCCCCCCCCCCCCCCCGTCCTTTCCAGCTCCTGCTCTTGGGCTGCGCTGGTTGGCAGTGATATGAATAACTCTTTGTATAGACAGACATCTGTCATGTTATTTATACTTATCCAGAGAGGGGAAGGCATCGGCACCCCCACCAGCACCCATGGGCGTCGGCGGGATGGCACTGCTGAGGGGGCTGGGGTGCAGCCAGCGGGGGTCCCCATGCCATGGTGCAGTGGAGAGGAAGAAGCAGGGTGGGAAGGGGCTGCTCGCCACTTCCTGCCATTATCTAGCATGGGCAGTGGGGAGGGCAGCGTGAGCAGAGGAGGTGGAGGAAGGGAGGCATGTCGCTGGGGGTCCTGTGGGTTTGGGGGTCCCTGCTGCCTCCCCACCCAGGTACCTAGTGGGGAGGTTCCTGAGCCCTGTCTTTCCATGGCTGCCAGGGTCAGTGGGCATGTAGGGGCTGCAGACAGCAGTTCCACTGTTCTGTCTGAGGCAGGAGCATGCCTTGGTGCCAAGCTGGCATCCCTGGCACCCTTGCTGAGAGAGAAAGATGCTTCAATGCCAGAGCCTTTTTCTGGTGGTTTCCACTCCCCTTTGGCAGGAGCAAAGCCAAACCACCATCCCCCACCTACATCTGCTACCTGTTGAGTGGCAGCCATCCTCACGGGCTCCATGTGCCTGCATGCCTGGTGCCAGGGGTTCTGTCCACCCTTACCAAGCTGCTAGCAGCACCGCTGCCATGCTCGCTGGCCCCACCAAGCTAAGCTGCTGTGTCAGCTGGGGAAGACCCTGTGAGTCAGCGCTGCTGCCATGCAGCAGCTGTGACATGCTGCTGTGCCCCTGCCCCACTGTGACACAAACAATTGTGCTGACAACCACAGGGTGCAGGAGAGTCCCTGGCTCCAGCCTCCGCAGGCCCTTAGCCAGATTTGCAGCAGTGGGTGACTGTGTGTAAATCCCCCCCACAACAGCCCCTGGTGAGAACCCAGAACTCACCGGCAGGGATGTGAGCACGAGTGTGGCAGTGCATGTGATGAGGGCTGGCTGCCATTGTGCATATGGGGATGTCAGCGCAGCTCCACCTCTGCCCCATGACCCCAGCCATGCCACTACATACAGCCAGAGGGTGCCAGGGCTGAGCTGGGAAGCAGGGACACACTGGCCAGGGTTTGCCTGCTCCCTGCCTGTCAATCGATTGTGGGCAGGACAAGGCCTCTCCTGCCCACAGGACAGTATTGCTGCTCCCCACCACCTGTGCAGCACCACCGGAGTGAAGCATCCTGCCACCCACGTGGTGGAGCCGGACATATGCCAGGGGCACCAAGGTCTTTCCCCACTTCAGCCAAGACCCCATGTTGTTTGCCGTGAGCGTGGGATCCAAGAACAGCTCTTCCTGACAGGTCTGTTCAGGCAGAAGACATTGGTAAATGTCGTGTAACACTTGCCAGGTGGGGCAGTGGGTGCCCATGCATCACGCAGGGTTTGTGCCCCTTGGAAGGGTCTCATCAGAGACACCTTGGCATGATGCTGCCCCGGAATTTGTCTGTTAATAGTAGTGTTTAGTCCCAGCACTTTTCTTAGCACCACCTCTTATATCCACACAATTGCACAGCCAGAGCCAAGTTGTTAACAATGCAGTGCCTCCTCCACAGCAAATAGTCCCTTCTCTGTGTGCAAACACCCTGTGGAGATGAGGAACAGTGGAGAAAGGGAGCCAAGCAAGGCCAAAGCCAGCCCAGCACACTGGGGAGCCAAGGATAGTGTGCCATGAGTATGCCAGGTCTTAGCATGCCATGAGTGTGCCAGGCCTCACAGTGCTGGGGCTTGGCGTGTTGGGGATGGTGTGGAGGTGTGGAACAGGTGCAGTAGTAAGGTGGGTTGGTTTGGAAATAACATCTCAGTGAAGGGCTGCCAAAGCCCTAGCATCAGTGGGGCTTGATTGTGGCTGGCACGCACATGAGTTTACCAGTATCCAAAGGATACAGTGAATCCTGCTTTTCCCAGTAGGGTCCTGGGGACCCGCTAGTTCAGCAATCAGTGAATCGGGGACTGGATTAATTTACATAAGACTAATTAGCTGGAGGGTCTAGTTAGATACCATACTAGTTTGGATACCATAATACTGGGGTCAGGCTAGATGGGGCCAGGGCGGTGGCGTTGCACATCTGAGAGGGGAGGCTGGGAACTGCACTCAGCAGAACAGAATTTAAAAGAGTTTTGGAGAGAGGACACATGGTGCTGGTGGTACCAGTGGTGCCAGTGATGCTGATGGTACTTACTACTGTGTCAAGCTGCTTCGGGGGGAAGCTGAAGCAGCAAAAGTGCCATTGAGGATGGAGATAGCAGGTGTTGGGGGGCAGTATTTTCTTTGGGGTGTGGAGTCCAGAGCCAGCAAAATCCCACAGCTGTGTACCCCTTAATGCCATCCCTGCTTTCACCCTGCAGGACTCCATGTTCTCCCTGGCCCTGAAATGCCTTATAAGCCTCTCCACCGTCATCCTGCTGGGCCTCATCATTGCCTATCACACACGGGAGGTGCAGGTAGGTCCTGGCATCATCAGTACCTAGTGAGGGGCTGCTGGGGTGGGCTGTGGGGTTTGCCAACCATGTGAGTGGGGCACAGTACCTGGACTCACATCCTGCTCCATCCTGGAGCCTCCTTCCTCTTTGTCAGGGTCTTGAGGGGCAACGGGGCAGTCAGGCAGGCAGCGAGGAGTGTGTCTGAGCCCCAGGTGCCTGGCAGGTATGCTGGTGGCTGGGGGAGACTGTAGCCAGGAAGGGCTCAGGCTAGTCAAAGTGCCAAGGAAAGCCACAAAATCCTTTCCTAATCAGGGCTGCACACTCTTTTCCTCCCAGGAAAGTTAAAGGACTCCCAGTTTGTTCCAGGAAGGCTGTGCTTCCCTGTGCAACCTAGCTTCGGCACAATGCCAGCCTGCTTTGGGCATGGGAGGAATGAATCACCAGTCAGGAGAAGGAGCATCCTGGGAAGGGATGTCTGAGCCCCTGGCCCTGAGTGCACCATAATCCCACCTTATCCCTCTTGGGGCTGGGGGACAGAGGAGCTTTGCCATATAGGGGGCTGACAGCAGCATCGTACTCCCTGCCTGCCTCTGTCCTGGCAGTTCCCACTCCAGCTCAGCCTGCCCGCATGGGGACCAAGCCTGGGGGTGAGTTACTCAAGGCAAATATTTGAGAGCTCTGGTTCTTGCTGGAATAATATTTACCCCGGGATGACGGTGGTTGGGGTCAGCCGGGTGAGCCATGTCCCCGGTGCTCACTGTTTCCTCCATCTGTTGTTCCTGGCAGTGGGTTGTGCAAACATAACTTCCACCCAGGCAGCACACAGATCATCCTACCTCTCCTGCCTTGACCAGAGCCAAAGTTCCACTGCTGTCCCTCTGCACATGGGGACTGAACCTCACCATGGAGCCAGCTGCTCTGCCAGGCCAGTTACACTGTCAAGACAGGAAATTAGATGCGTTTGACTTGATCTGCTTCAAAGTTGTGCTGGCTGCTGGTTGCCCTATGTGTTATAAAGTGTTATAGAGGAATTGCTGATAATCCAACTGAAATGGAATGGGGCTGCCAGAGCTGTAAATCCTCAACTTCTTGTACCCCTTGGCCTAGATGGGGGTCTGTGCTCACCTGGCCATGGCACTTGTCAGGCCTCCCAGCCTCTGGGAAACAATGACATCAGCCTCTTCCTTCAGGATTCCCTCTTCCTCTCTTGCCCAGAGAAGCCATGGCTGCCTCATCACTTGAGGTGTTCAAGGCCAAGTTGAATGGAGCTTGGAGCAACCTGCTCTAGTGGAAGGTGTCCCTGCCCATGAAAGGGGGTGGAATGAGATGAGCTTCAAGGTCCTGTTCAACCCAAATCAGTCTGTGATTCTATCATCCTACTAATTGTGTTAATTAGTCCTTTGGGATACTTGAAGGTCTTCCTGTGCCTCACTTTCTCTGGGGTTGGGGCATCACTTGGCACCCCAACAATGTCTCTGGTGCCTAGGGCAGAACATGCTGTCCTCTGTCAGCACCACATTATCATCACAACACACGGACAGCAGTGCTGGCAATGCTGCCAGCTCCCGCCAAGGTGTTTCAGGGGGGCAGAGACCCCTTGTCCCTCTGCTTGTAGTGCCTGGGACTGTTTATGCTTTTGGTGAAACTTTAGTCCCCATGAGGTGTCTTGGTAGCTTTTCTTGGGCTTTGTTTGTCTGGAGATGTGGTGGCCGACACTCGTGTTCCTTCCCCTGCTGGAGCCAGTGATGCTGGATATGTTGAGGAATGCCCCTTTGGGTACCACCGAACCACACTAGGTTTCCATGGAAACCCACATTGATGCTTTACAGGTACAGAACTGAGAGGGGCTGGCTCAGAGGAATCCTGCCCAAATCCTCTCTTGCTCCTTCCCTTCTCTGGCCTATGGCAACCCCCCACCATGCAGTCAAAAGGCTCCTGCCTTTTTCCGCTTGATAATTTGTTTATTTTAACACCCTTTTCCAGGAAGGAATAGGCTGTCAGCTTGCTAAATGCCTGAGGATCTCCCTTGACAGCTTGGAGCATTTTTGTAAACAATTTCTCAAACAAAGCAGCTAAAAGGAGCAGAGTTTTCCCTACAGAAAGGGAGGTGGCTGGGACAGCCACTCCGTGACTCAGTCCCAGTGGCTCGTGCCATCCCCAGGGAGAGCCCCAAGTGCCTTACTCTGCCAGCGAGGCGGCTGGCACAGGTGCACTGGGGCCTCTGGCAGGGCAGGAGGGTTGTTCCCAGGCTCAGCGCCAGCTGGGGCCATGCTCCTCATCCGCTGCCCTGGCTGTGTGCAGCCCTGGATCCGTGAGCAAGCCAGCATCGTTTCGTGCTTGCAGGATTGAGGACGCGGACAATAGCACCAGCTGCCACATCCCCCTGGGATCCCTTCCTGGTGGTTTCTTTGCCAAGTGCTGCTTGCAGAGAAGCCCTGAGCACATCCCTGCTGCTCTGGGTGATAGTGATGTCCTCGTCACACCAGGGAGAAGCCCATGGCAGCCTCAGGACAGCCCTGCTGGAGCAGAAAAGGGTGGGTGACTCCCAGGGCTCTGGTGGCATCCCAGAGAGGCCAAATGATCTGCCATCTCCCCAGCTCCTGCAGAGACCCCAACTCCATCCCTGATGGTGGGAGAGGAGCTGGTGTACCCAGGATGAACATCAGTTGCCATGACAACTGAATCCCATCTCCGCCAGCAGCTGGATGCTCTGACTGTGGCGTTCACTGCCCAGATATTGCCCTGGCACTCAGGGTGTGATGACTGTCAGTGAAATCAGTGCAGCAACGGGAGCAGAGGACTGAGGTGGCTCATGCTGGTGCTCTGTGGCACCATGGCTTGCCCATCTCTGTGGCCTGGATAAGGGGGACATTCTGGGAGATGGGCTCCTGCCAGCCAGATTTCGAGTGAGCTGTCCCCATGCTGTGCCTGGGTGTGTGCTCAAGGCTAGGCACCTTAAAGCTTTTGGCATCCCCTGCAACATGTCCATCCCTGACACACACTAGCAGGGCAGCAGAGAGGTTGATGGTGGCTCATTCCCATGTTTTTCTTCTCTGTCGATCCCCAGCACTTCTAGCTGAGCCACACCCAGCTCCTCCTTGGTTCTGGTGTCAGACCCCCACTGCCTGTGGAGGGAGGGATGCCAGTGGTCAAGTCTGGGGCCACTAGTAACCTCATGGTTTTGCATCTTGGTAGCTCTTTGTGATCGACAATGGAGCTGACGACTGGCGGATAGCAATGACGTATGAGCGCATCCTCTACATCAGCCTGGAGATGCTGGTTTGTGCCATACACCCCATTCCTGGGGAGTACAAATTTTTCTGGACAGCTCGCCTGGCTTTCTCCTACACACCTTCTCGGGCAGAGGCTGATGTGGACATCATCCTGTCTATCCCCATGTTCCTGCGCCTCTACCTGATTGCTCGGGTGATGCTGCTGCATAGCAAGCTCTTCACTGATGCCTCCTCACGCAGCATTGGGGCACTGAACAAGATTAACTTCAACACCCGCTTTGTCATGAAGACACTCATGACCATCTGCCCTGGGACAGTGCTGCTGGTCTTCAGTATTTCCCTTTGGATCATTGCTGCATGGACAGTTCGTGTGTGCGAGAGGTGAGAGGGTTTTGGGATGCGTGGTACTTTGGGATTCATGGTGGTTTGGAATGAGCAGTGGTTTGGGGTATGTGGCAGTTCAGGATGCTTGGCAGTTCAGGGTGCTCCACACTTCAGAATGCTTGGTGGTTTGGAATGCTCAGCTGTTCAGGACTCACATAGGCTCAGGATGCATGGAGGTTTGGTATGCATGGTGATTTGGAATGCTCAGCTGTTCAGGACTCACATAGGCTCAGGATGCATGGAGGTTTGGTATGCATGGTGATTTGGAATGCTCAGCTGTTCAGGACGTGAGCACAATGAGCAGCAGTTTGGGCTGTATGGAGGTTTGGGGTACTCCATGGTTCAGGATGTGCAGTGGTTCAGGATGTGTAGCGGTTCAGGAATGCATGATGATGTGCAGTGGTTCTGGATGCTCAGCAGTTTGTGGTTTGGGATTCATGGCAGTTTGGGATTCTCAATGGAGATGTGATGTCCCAATACCCTGTAGGAGGGATGCAGGGCTCTGGAGCCTCAGCAGCCATGGGTTGCCTCCACTGAGCCCTGTTGTTACCAGATGATAAATTGTCTACACAGGCAGGAAGCAGAGCAGGGTTAGCCCTGTCCTCATAGTGCAGTACCTGGGCCATGCAGGGTCCTTGTGCAAGGGGACAGTGTGTGGTGCCAGAAGCCCCAGGAGCATGGGTGGGGAACATGGAGAATGGTGGAAGCTGGGAGGCTGTGTATGGGGAGGGGCCAGAGGTGCTGATGGTAAGTGACAGGGCCTGGCTGAGGCTCTAGCATCACTGCAACAGACTGCCATGACAACACTGCGGTGACAAACCCACAGCCTGATGGCATCATGCCAGCATCAGCGTGCTAAGCACTGGAGTTGCTGTGGCGACCAGCCTGGTGGGTATCACTGCACCTCCATCTCTCAGGGACCTGCCACCACTCTTTGTCTACTGAGGGAACCAGGGGCCTGCGGTGGTGGCATCCCAGTGCTGTGCCAGAAGGTTTTCTCCACAGCCACAGTGCAGGGTGCCAGCAGCAACTGGGGAAGGGAGAGCAGGTCCTCCACAAGCTGTCCTGTTGTGGCAGCTTTGTGTCATCCTTGGAACTCAGGTGTGAGGGGTCACACCAACTGGCACCCCAGGGTTACCTGGGACACCCAGATTGCTTCAAGATTGCTTGCAAAGTGAGAGGAAGGCCACCGCTTCTCTTCCCCAGGGTGGGACCCATTGCTCTGGTCATGCTGCAAAGGGGCATTAGGGCAGCTGTAAGTGCTATGGCAGTAGCGTGGGACGGCACACTGAGATTTTATGAGCTTTTACTGGCTGTGTTTACTTTCCTGCCTCCCGTAATGATGCTCTCCTTATGAGCTGGATCCTCAGGCATTGCCTAATTGTGTTTGAGAAATTGTGGTTTATGCCTCCTAAACAGGGAGCAGGTGGACAGGCACTCAGGACACACACGGGAGGGTAATCCCACACCTGGTGAGGCTTAGACTGGAAAATGCAGTAAAGAATTATTAGAAACAAAAAAAACCCCCAGAAAATATGCAGACAAGGCACTGCAGATCATCGGCACCGCAGTTGCCATCACCTCCCTCTATGTACAGAGAGGCAGAAGGAAACCCAGGTGGGCTGGAGATGCGTCAGTCCTGGAGGATGCAGGACTGGGGGAATGCAGAACCGCTGGGACATGCTCCATGTGTGAGGGATGCAATATCCCTTGTGCATGCATTAGCTCCCACAAGGGCTACCCAGGATGTGTTCCCCTGTCCCCTCTGATGTCACTGGCACTGGAAACCAGTTTGCTGTGGTTTGCAGGACCATTCCCAACCAGCACCCACTGGGGCCAGGCAGCTTAGAGGTGGTTGTGCCTCTCCGAGACATGGTTCTCGGGCTGGCGTGGCACGGCCATGCACGTCTCCTCGACACTGTGCTGTGGTCTCCAGTGTCTGTGGGCGCAGCATCCTCCCGTGCGCGCCGCGGGGCCGCACCTCTCCGAAGGCAGCGAGTCGCTTAGCAACCTCGCCTGCTCGCCTGGCCACCGCGCACAGCCGCCTGCGGTGCCGCCAGCGCTGCCGGGCCCGCCCGCCGACGGCGCGCACGTGTGCTCACACATGTGCTTGTTCGTGCAGCCAGCCCGCCCCTGGGACGAGGATGCAGCCAGCCTGGAGCACCAGCTGGGGCTGCTCAAAGCGATGGGGTTGGTTCAGCCGAGATGGTGCTGCCACAGTGGCATGGCATGACATAGCAATAGGGTGATGCTCACAGCTGCCACAGTGCTGAGGGTGGCTGTGGCCTTAGTGGGGGCAGGCAGACAAGGGGACAACAGAAAGCAGTGCTGGTGTCTGACTAATTGTGGCAACTGATTGCATGAGCAGGTGCCCTCTCTTTCTGCCCACACCAGCCGTGGCGCATGCCAGTCCCTCTGGTTTATCAATTCTTGCTCAAAGTGCTTCTCAGAAGAGAAAATGTCCCTCTGTCCAGGAGGCCTGTAACCCCTTGGTTGAGTGTGATGCTCTTGGAGTTGTCCCCTCAGGACATTCCATCCTGCGGGATGAGGCGGGCTCAGCTCTCCTCAGGACAATACACTGGATGGGATAAGTGTGCACGCCCCACTTCTGGCGCTGGAATTTTGGGGAACTCCGCTGTGGTAATGGGCCCTAGCTCCCCTGACCAACCCTGCCCAGAGTGAGCCCCTCACCATGGCTGAGGGTCCTTTCTCCTGCACCATGATCTCATTTGAGTCTCCAGCTGAGGGAAAAACATTTCAGAAGAGGAGAAAACCCAACTGCTCTGGGAGTGATGATCTTGGAGTTGGGATTGCCAAAAGCTCCATCTGTTTTCCCTCTCTGGATTCTGTGAAGAGGCTGGGAGAAGCCTGCTGGGGAGGCAGGAGAACAACCATCCTGTTCATAGTGGGGTAAAGGCACGGTCTGCCCTTGCCGACTTAGGGCTGAGTCCCGCTGCAGACTTGGCCAGGCCCTGCTCCGCTGCCAGGAGTCAGCACTGCATCCCTCGGGAAACATACCTGCATGGCTTGGCTGTGCTTGCGCCAGCCCTGGGGAGCTGGAGGCAGCTGGGGCCCCTGGTTGTGTGTTTGCTGGAGGAGCCACAGCCAATGTCTCGGACAGCCAGACTGGTCATTGACCTCACATCTCAGCAGGGACCTGGAAAATTTGCAGCATTCCCAAAGCTGCAGCCACTCATGTGCTGTCTCTTGAGTGTGTGAGCTGTTCCCCTGTTCCTGAAAGCCAAGTGCATGCCAGAGGCTCGATAGGATCCATCCCTAGCAGTTCTGCTGGGGCTGCTGACAGCACTGTCTTCTAGGGCAGCACAGCCCAGGCTGCAGCACCAGTAGCATGCAGGGAAGGATGCCAACGGTGGGCTGCTGTGGTCAGGGGCTTTGCAGAGCCACAGCTCTTTTTGCAGCCAGTTCTCACTGCAGCACCACATGACACCAGGGACACACAACGGGACTGGGATGTGGTGACAGGTCTGACTGAAAGCAGAAGCCCTTTACACTGAGTTTTTGCTCTGATTTTGTCCATGTGGGTTTTCCAGTGCCAGAAATTGTACAACCACTGCTACTATGGCACATCCTACTGTGTTGTTAATCCTATACCCCAGCACACCCCATGCTGGGGGAGCCACTGTGCCCAGGTACCCCCATTTCTGCCACATCCATCCCTGTCCTTCGCTGTGGTACTGATGTGTGTCTCCTTGGCAGGTACCATGACCAGCAGGATGTAACCAGCAACTTCCTAGGTGCCATGTGGCTCATCTCCATCACCTTTCTCTCCATCGGCTATGGTGACATGGTTCCACATACCTACTGTGGGAAGGGAGTCTGCCTGCTCACTGGCATCATGGTAAGGGCCATGCCAAGCTGGTTGTCCATTCTATGGGTTCTGCCTGTCTCCATTGCAGAGGCGAGACCACTGGATTTTACAGGGACTTGTTTCCCAGCTGTTTTGTCCATGTACAAGGCCAAATGACGTCAGCTCTGAGGTCTCATAGCCTGGAAGTTGATAGAGTTGTCTCAGCTGATGAATTTGGGATAGATTTGGACCCACGTTCAGTAAGGGTGGAGGGCCTTTGATGGAGTCAGTGATATTCCCAGGGAGCAGAAGGGCACCTGAGCATCACTTGGCCATCCTGGTCCACACCATCTGGCTTCCAACCCCTGCCATGGGTTCCTGGCCGAAAGGTCACCATTCTCCAGGGCCTCCAGCATACCTGCCCCAAGGTGTCCACAAGATCTCCTGGCTTGTGGGACTTTCCAGCCAGGGCTGCTGAAGGAGCAGCTGGGGGACCTGTGGCCACACCTCCTCCACAAATGCACCCCAGCCATCAACACCCTGGCTCTGCTCACCTCAGGTCCAGGCCCTGGGGATGGAGCCATCCCAGCTAGGGCAGCCTGAGCTGACACCCATGAGTATTATCAGCTGGGGAGGCTCCACCAACAGGAGCCTCCCCAGCTGATAATTAATATATTAATTCTATATTATCTGCAAGTCTTTGATCTGTCTTGGGTGAGAAAAGATGCAGCAAGGTTGATATTACTGATGGGAGCCAAGTGAGGGAGAAAATCCCTATGGATGGGGGTGATGCAGCAATTGTCAGCAGAGGAGAAGCTGCTGTCTCAGTCGAGGGGATTCCAGTGCTGCAGGCTCCCAAAGCTGTTCCTCAACCAGTGGTTACTTTGCAGTGAGACACCATCTGGCAAAGTGTCTCCCAACACCCAGTGCCCCCCCACCCCTGGGAATGGAGACCCCTATGTCCACTGGGGTTGGAGGCTTTGCTGGGCTTCCCCAGTCAGCATCAGGGGTAGTCGCCCTGCCAGGAAGAGAGGGGTGGTGGGAGTCAAGAGCGTGCAGCAGGACCTTTGAGGATGCTGAAGGATTCAACCCCGGGTATCAGGTTAATTAATGACTCTTTATTAAATTAAGGAGAGCTTGCCAGCACTCTGCCAGAGCACTAGGGGGAAGCAACAGCTGGTATGAGCAGCAGTGGGCAGAGCTCAGGAGCACAGCAGGGAGGTTCTGGAAAGAGCACCTTGGCACAAATGTGCACCAGAGATGATGGCTGCCACACAGATCTGGCTCTAATTGCAGGGATAAGTGAGTTCCCAGCTGCTGCAGTTGGGATACATGTCAGTTTCAAGGGTCCTGATTTGGGTCCCCTTCTCTGCTCTCACCCACATTGCCTGGTGCTTCCCCATGACTCTTCCACCTCAGACCTCTCTTGGGAGTGGAGGGCTCCCCATCCCACAGGGCACTGGCACGGGCAGATCTCTGGCCCACAGTGGCACAGGCTCACCACTGACCACTGCTGACCTCGTTAATAGGCCTGGCCTCTTCCATTAGTTACGTGGTCCATCATCAGCCACTCAAGGACACCCAGGCTCTGTAATATGTTCTTGTTAGGATAATGGGGAGGACATGTAGCTTTAGTTAATTAGTGGATTGCAAGGATGAGGGTGGGAGTGCGGTTGTTACAAGAGGGTGACAAACTGTTTCCCCAACTGATGTCCCTGCACAGGGTGCTGGATGTACAGCACTGGTGGTGGCTGTGGTGGCCAGGAAGCTGGAGCTCACCAAAGCAGAGAAGCACGTCCACAACTTCATGATGGACACACAACTGACAAAGCGGGTAAGGTGCCATGGGGGACAGCAGGAGTGGGGGCCATGTTGTGTGCCAGGAGCTGGGGATTTGGGCTACCATGGCAGGAGGAAGTTGTCAGCATCTCTGGATCCTGTGGGTATCACAGTGGAAGAAGGTGTCAGCATCTCAAAGTGAGGGTACAACAGGAGAGGAAGGTGTTGGCATCTGTGGATGTGGGTCCTGCAGCTACCATTGTTGTCCAAGTGCTGTGGATATAGCACAGGCACAAGTGTTACGCTGAGACAAAGAGCACCAGCTCTGTTCCAGGGATTTAGGTGATGCTCCCTCTGGAAGCATACTCCCTTCTCTTCCAGAGCATGATCTCACTTCTCTTGGTGTCAGGAAGAAAACTGGATTTCAGTGATTGAGCCCCTACCACAGATAAGAAACACACTGTGAGACTCCCCTGAAGAGGGACCCAGAGCCTGCAGTGCGGCGTTCATGGGGTCACTGTCACACCAGGGTCTGGTTTCACATCCCTGGTAGCATGCAGGAGCAGCAGGAGGTTGCTGGTCTCGGCAGCCTCATCATGGCAAAGCATTGGCAAACCAACAGTGGCATGTCATATAATGGGCTCTGCACACTAGAATATGTTTTAGAGGGGATGGTGGCAAAATGAGCATCAGTGCAGCCCTTGGAAAAGCAACCAGTGGTGGGATGCAACCAGGGCACCACTTCACCCCAGAGAGCAGAGCCCCAGACAAAGCTCTGACATCCCAGGAATAGTCAGGAGCTTGGTGTGACCAGGCTGGGAAAGCAAAACAGCTGGTCAGCTCCACTCCACTGGCCATCGCTATGGATCTGCAGGCTCCATGCCAGGCAGACGGCAGCCAATTTCTCCTGGAATGAGCAGCTGAGCTGTGGTTTAGCTGGAGAGTCTGTGGAAGTCACGTCCCAGTGCTAGCAGCACAACTGGGGCCTGCCAAGATTGGCAGATGGGTGCAGCGGTCAAGGAAACTTTGGGATTTTTTTCTTGAGGCTTATGGTACAACTTTGTGTGTAGGCAAAGGGTCAGGTGCTAGAGCATGATGTGGGTGCACCAGGGGCCAATAGCTCTGCCTTCTCTTACTCCTGCTTGAACTGCCCATCATCCCCTGCAACAGTCCAGGAGACTGTGCGGGTGCAAAGCTGAGCGCCTCACTCCAGCTGGGGCAGGTCAAGTGCTCCTGCAACACTGGTTCATGGCAAAGGCAGACCAGTGTCTCTGTGAAATCCCACGTGGCTGGTGACCTGCAGCACCTCTTCCTTTTCAGATCAAGAATGCAGCAGCCAACGTCCTGCGGGAAACATGGCTTATCTACAAGCACACCAAGCTGCTGAAGAAGATCGACCATGCTAAAGTCAGAAAGCACCAGAGGAAGTTCCTACAAGCCATCCACCAGTAAGAGGCTGTGCAATGGGCTAGGGGCAGACTGAGCTCCAGATAAACCAGAATCCTGTCCCTGGCAGGGGCGTGGGGACAGTTTTCCATTGCCTGGGATGCAGGCAGGTCTTCAGATGGAGTTTGAAAGAGGGAAGGGAGTACAGCCATGTGCTCTTTCCTTCTCCCCAGGTTACGGAGTGTGAAGATGGAGCAGAGGAAGCTGAGTGACCAGGCCAACACCCTTGTCGACCTCTCGAAGGCAAGTCCCACAGGGACCCTGTGGGTTGGCCAGATTATCTGAGTGTTTTTCTTCACTTGGAAAAACTAAAGCAGACTTGGCTGACCGTGAAATGCTCCAACGCAGTAAATGTCAGCAAGGAATAGCTGCTGTAGGATGGCTGCCCTTGAAAAGCAGGAGGAGAAATACGTACATGAGCCAGGGGTTCCCTGCAACCCTTTTTTGCAAGGGATACCGCTGCTCAGCAGCACAGGGCCAGCAGAGTTTCCTTGCTTTGATGGCCAGGGCTGAGCCAAACTGCAGTCACAGAATCCTTGGAGAACCTGGGGTGGGCTGAGATGGGGCAGCTCTCAGGGCAGAAAGGGGTAAAGGGGTGACCTCTGCTAGTGGCAGTGGCACTAACCCCTCCAGCCATGGTACTAACCCAGCCACTGTCCCCTGTGTCCCCTCCCTAGATGCAGAATGTGATGTACGACCTCATCACAGAGCTAAATGACCGCAGTGAGGACCTGGAAAAGCAGATCAGTGGCCTGGAATCCAAGCTGGAGCAGCTCAGTGCCAGCTTCAACTCCCTGCCCCTGCTGATGGCTGACATGCTGCGCCAGCAGCAGCAGCGCCTGCTCGCTGCTGTCCTGGAGGCCCGGGGGGTTGGAGTGCCGGTGGGCACCCCTCAAACACCTCTCTCTGAGAGCCCCATTGGGGTCAGCTCCACCTCCTTCCCCACTCCTTACACGAGCTCAAGCAGCTGCTAAAAACGCAGCCCCTCAGCCCCACCGTGGACAGGGGCAGCATTTCCACACAGATCATGAGGTCTCTGTGAACTTTCTTCTGGTCCTTGAACTGCTGCAGGACCCTTCAGCTGGAGCCAGTGGGACCAGCAGTGCCGAGCAGTGCTCGGAGCTTTGCCAACGCCTTGGTATCGGGAATTGCATCCCCGTTCAGGTGCCTCTACACGTGGTAAAGGAAGGGGACAGAAGGTGATGCCTTGGGCCAGCCTGTGCCATGGCGTCTGGTGGCAGACAGAAAACCCACGCTCAATCTCAGGTCTTCACATTTGAAAACAAAACAAAACAAAACACCAATTCAGAAGGACTGAAGCAACGGAGACACCAGAGGGAGAGTTTTTCTCCCTGGGCCACTCCCCTCGCCCCCTGCCCCTCTCATGATTGCCAAACCTCGCCAGGCAGATGCCAATGTGGGGGGTTCGTTATGCAGGATCTGGCTGACGCTGCCTATGCTCCATCCCATCTCCTTGCCAGGACCCACAGGACAGCTCCCTCACATTCACGGCTGGGTGACAATATCTGGCTGTAACCTTCCTGGGGAGTTCTTTGGAGCTGTGAGTGTTTTCTACCCAGGGAAGAACAATGGACACTTCTTCTTTCTGGTCCTTAGTGTCATATCCTGCCAGAGCCAGGAAAGCAGTGCCTACAGCATGCAGGGCCAGCAGGGCTGCCTCCAGCTGATGTGTTGGTGGCCAGTGATGGGGCTGGCAGGCCAGCCCAGGTGCTGGGGGGGTCTCCAGGTGCTCACATCACTGCCTGCTGGGAGCCTCCCAGCAAAAAGCCAGTGGGCTCTTTGCAGCAGTCTCAGAAGTGCTGGATGAAACACTCCATTAGCTCCAACTGTCTCCACTTGTAGTGGGAACATCCAAGCTTGAGCCCAGTTGGCAGTCTCGAATCCACCAGGATCAAGCAGGAGCTCACTGGCAAGTGATGTGGTAGCAGGGGCAGGTGCTTCATCTGTTTAAAATAAAGCCCATCGCCTTCATGCCACTTCCGCTGGGTTTGGTGGAGGGCAGCAGCACTCTCTGGCACCATCTCAGCAATGGCACTGCTGCCCGTGCCTGTCAAAGTGCAGCACCTCAGACTCCATTATAATTTTTTGCTGGGTTTCAGCTTCCTGAGGTACCCTTGGCATCACTTGGCTGCTTCTGGAACCAGCCACTTTCTGTTTTGCTTTCACCATTTCTCCCTTTTTCCTCCTATTTTCTTCCCCAGTGTCGTGTTCTGGCTTTCTTGGATCCTTGCATGGAGCCAGGCTTCGACTTTGAGGTTGGTGTTTGCTGCCTTCCATGAAAACTCAGCAGAGATATTTATATATTTTTAAACAGATGAACTAATCCTGTAATTACGCTGCAATATTAATTACACCTCACCGAGCAGTGTCAGTAATTGTAATCAGTCACTGTGTTACTCCAGGTATACTCAGCCTGTAATGTTCTCCTTTGTAACTTTTTCCCTTCCATAAATAATGCTGGATTTTGTGCTCACGTAGGGGCAGAGACACACCACATTCCCATAGCACCACCCCTACACCCCCAACGCCGAAGAACTTCTTTGCTGCCGGTGGTATGAGATGGTTTCACTCCTTGTGCCCTGCAGCTGGAAATACACAGAAAACAAGCAGTAGTTAGTGAGGAGTGCTGCCCCCACGCTGGCCCTGGGAGGAGAAGGAGGAAGAACGTGTAAGGTAACAGCAGGAGCACTGCAAAATGAGCTCCCCGTGCTGCAGAGGTGTTGGTAGCAGGGGACCAAACACGGTCATCCCTGTTGCCTTCAAGTAGGCACGTGCCCATTGTTACTGGTCCTTGGCCAGTGGGAAATATGAGGCTTCTGGGAATGAGCTGCTGTTCCAGACTCTTGTAATTAGTATCACTGACATCCCATGGATGGCTGGGAATTCACTGCTGCCTTGGAAGCCCCCCATGATCTGTTCTTAGCCCAGCTGCTGCTCCCCATATGCCTATGGGTGACCCCTGTCCATCTTACCCTGCAGAAGCTACTGCTTGTCTCTGTCAGGAAGTTCCCAGCATAGCAATGGAGAAAATGTTAGAAATTCTGAGAAAGAGCCTGAAATGCAGCATTTTCCCTGGTCTGCAGGTAGCTAGTGGAGAAAAATGCTTTCTGGGCCTCAGAGAGGCACAAACTGGAATGACGCTGTGCATGGGGCAAGGTGTGAAGACATGTCCTGGGGCATCAGAGAGCCAGAGGAAGTATTGATTCTCAAAGATCAGTATTGCCAGCAGGAACCCAGGAACCTCCCTGCCAGGATCATGATCAAGTCTGGGAAATCCAACCAAGTGAGACAAGAGCAGGTGCTGTCAGCTCGCAGGCCCCAAGGCTGGAGGTGGCAAGGACTACAGTGAGAGTGTTGGGATTGCAACTGGAGCAAGAGACCTTTGTTCTGGGGCAGAGCAGCTGCTGCTGCAGTGGGATTTCAACAGGGCTGGAGCAGTGGATCCCTGCGTACCCCACAACCTCCCTCCCCTGGCCTCTCCACAGCACAACCTGCACTACAGCAACCCTTCTGCCTGGGACCTGGCAGTTCAGGATCTGCACCCTATGCCCTGCACCTTGCACCCTTCATCCCATGCACCCCCACCCCTATCCTACCCCTGAACCTCCCATTCCACACCCCTGAATCCCCATCCCAATCCCCAAAGCCCCTATCCCATCCCACACCCCTGCCAGTTCTTCAACACTGGTGCCAGTAGCCCTGATCCACTACCCCTGGCACTGGACTCCACCGTGGCCAGCACTGAGATTAACCCCCTGTCCAGCCCCGCTGCCAGGACCGCAGAGCCGACCCAAGGCCACAGTGAGGGCAGGCATGGTGGGGAGCCCCCAGTGCAGTCCAGCCTGGCATGCCCACCCAGAGCTGCTGCCCTGCTCCCTGACAGCAGCTCTTGGTCACCAGCAGCCTTGGCTGGCACAGCCCCAGTAAACAGCTCCAGTAAATGCTCCCCAGCCAGTCCTGTCCACACACCTGAGATGATCACTTTGGATACCCTAAGGGATATCGGGACAAACAGAGAGAAGAGCTGAGATCAGCGACCAAGGTGGAAGAACAGCACAAGAGGAAAATTGCAGAGATGCTGACCTCCTGCAGCTGGGAAGCATCTGATCCCACACTCCAATGGGGCCAATCCCCAATGCCCCTCCAGGACCCACCTAACCCAGCCAGTTCCATTTTTGGCACAGTCCTGGGGACTTTTTTTTGCTCCACGACTCTCCTTCCTGTGCTGCCTGCAAGGAACTATCCTAGAAACACCAGAAAAATTCCATGGTCTCTCTGCAAACTCATGGATCTTTCTGTTCAGACTTAAAGAGCTTTGACCTGGGTTTGCATCTTGCCTCTGTACTGCTCGCTTCTTTTTTAATGATAGGGGAAAGCATAATAGTTTATTTTAACTATGAAATATATTGCTATATTATGATGGTTATGGTAACTTTCAATTATGATTTTGTACCCAACACGGTTGTTAGCAGGCAGCAATACCAGGCTGCTGCCAAAAATGTCTGTTTCTGAGTACAGCTACTACTGCCAGTGAGGATGGGGGACAGGGAGGCAGGGAGAGATGCAGAACCCGAGTCGTTACCCTTTATCTCCCTTGTATTCATTCATTCATTCCCATTACTTGGAAGCTGACCTCTAGCAGGTCTGGATCTGTGTGTAGCCCAATGGCACCAGAGCTTTGCTTCTACCTAGAGAAAGCTCAGGCTCCCCTTTTTTCCCAGGTTCTAGAAAGCCATTCCCCCTAGGTTGTCTCCTCCAGCAGAAGGAGGGACTCCTCTCCCTGGGCACAAGCTCTGCAAGAGTCAAACTTCCCCTTTTCCTCCAGGATGGAGGCTCTTGAGAAAGCAGTGGTGCAGAGCACATTTTCATAGAATTATGGAATCGTTAAGATTAGAAAAATCCTCTAAGAACTTCAAGTCTAACTGTTAACCCAGCACCACCAAGCCCACCACTAACCCATGTGCCCAAGTACACAAATCTACATTCCTCCAGGGATGGGGACTCCACTACTGCCCTGGGCAGCCTGTACCAGAGCCTGACCACACTTACACACAAGAAATTTTCCCAATATCCAACCTAAACCTCCTCTGGCACAACTTTCAGGCATTTTCTCTTGTCCTTTCACTTGTTAATTGGGAGAAGAGACTGGGACATGTCCAGTTCACATTTCACACCCTGCCCTGGGGAGCCGCAGCTTCTGCTCAACCTCAGGGTATGATGGCATAGGAGGACAAAACCCTGAGCATGGAAGAGAAATGAGACGAGGTTGCAGGGACTGCTTTGTCTCAGCCTTCCAGCTGGGAACAGGCTGCCCAGAGTTGTGTCTGCCCCATCTCTGGAAGTGTTCAAGGCCAGGTTAGATGGAGCTTGGAGCAACCTGGTCTAGTGGAAGGTGTCCCAGCCCATGGCAGGGGGTGGAACAAGATGAGCTTTAAGTCCCTTCCAACCCAAACTATTCTGCGATTCCATGATTCTGTGACTCTATGGACTCCTCGAGCCTCAGAGAGCATCACTTCCTTACCTCCACCCCCTAAGCTGCTGGACCTGATCCCTACTGGATCATAAGTCTTAAACTGCTCTTTGGCAGCCGCACTTTATCCTGTCCAGTCTTCACACACAGAGCATAACCTGTCCAGGAATGAGCAGCACCTATGGGACCAATTCCTGCTGCTTTTGTCCAGAGAAAGTCTAAAAGTCCCTACACTGGCCCTTCCTGATCACAGCTGCAGCCACTGCCGTGCTGTCTCTGTTACCACTGTCAGAGCTGTGCTGGTCT
The DNA here is from genome assembly GCA_013390045.1 of Picathartes gymnocephalus. NCBI lineage: Eukaryota > Metazoa > Chordata > Aves > Passeriformes > Picathartidae > Picathartes > Picathartes gymnocephalus. Next base: position 121,900 of record WEKY01021120.1, on the reverse strand, counting down.
CACCCTTCCAGGCCAGTCCAATGCAGCAAAGCCCTAGCAGCAATGAGCTGCCATGAGATCTGGAGGCTCCTTGCTGGACCCAAGACCTGAAATCTCCCTGCAGAAACCAGCTCTGATGGAGGAAAGAGCTGGTTCTTCTGAGAGGCCAGGGCTGAGCTCCTGCTGCTGCCAGCTAGGTCTGGGGCTGCCAGGGGATTCCTGGTCCTCTGCACCACTCCCCCCCCCTTGGGCTTCTCCTGCCCAGCATCTCCCAGGCAGCTCAGAGCCCCGTGCCATGGCCACCAGGTATGTTTGGTGGGGGGCGGTGGTGGTGATAGCTCAGCAGTTTGGGAAGATTCTGCTGCCAGGCTCTGTACTGGTCTGAGCTTCTTCTCAACTAACTCCAAGCTCCCTCCTAAAAGGTATCTAAAGGGTTCAAGGTTGTAGAGAGGGGCTTTTGCAGGAGAGAGAAAAAGCTTCTCTATGGCATTAGTTATTTCCCTATGGGATGAGCCACCTCAGAGCCCCATGAGGCACCAGGCAGGGCTCCAGAACCACCTGCCCAGTAGGTGCTCTTGGGTGGGGGCCCTGGTGCTCTGGGTGGTGCAAGCTGTGCACCCAGCTCTGCTCCTTCTTCCACCCAAAGTGTTCTTCTCCCTGCTGGGGTCTCGGCACTGCCGATGCACCTGCCAGTGGGAGCTGCTTGCATGTCTCTGTGGTCAGGATCCAGTCCCAGGCTTACATTCCTCCTTTAGGGCCGGTCTCTCGGCTGGAGGACAAGAGTGGGGACTGGCCCATATGACAACAGCCCATCCCCACAGCGTTGCCATAAAGCCAAGCTGTACCCAGAAACAGGCATGTTTTAAACTATGGCTTTAACCTGTTCACTGTAAAAAGTGCCTTGGACTTTAATCCGAAGAGGTCAGTATCTAGAAGTATTTACCTGTGCGGGTGTGTAAGGATGCAGCTCTCTGTGCAGAGTTACACACACAAATATATGATCTATACGTACAGCTATCAGTGCCTCAGATCCTCTGTTCCACAAGCTGTGAGAGCTCTTTTCTTTCTGCCACTGGGGCCAACTGTGCAGTGATGTTGGAAGCATTCCTGACACAGGAACCCCTTGCTGAAGTGAAACTTTGTGCCACGAGGGTGGTTCTGGGTGCAGTGATTCCCCTCAACAGTGCTGAGCTGTCCTGTTCATCCCTGGGAAGCAGCTTTGTGCTTCTCAGGGTCCATCTGCGCAGCTTGGGAAGACCCCAGTGAAGGGGATACATCCCTGTTCCCTTGTGCAGATGGAAGCTGAGGCTGGGGTCATATCTCTGGACCCCCTAGGCCAGGAGCTGCTAGGCACTTTGTAAAACCAGGGGGAACCCCCAGATGCCTTGTTTAATGGGAGCAGTGAGGGGTTTTCCAGACACCTGCTCCCAAATAGGATTTTTGATTCCCATGTTCTTGGGCTGTGGCTCAAGAAAGGAGTTGATGGCATGGCAGATGCTCTTTCCTCTGGCTCTGCACTGAGGCTCCCCATGCTCACCCAACTCTGCTCAAACCTCAGAGCTGGGCGGCTCCCTCCAGTTCTTTCTTCACCTCTAAAAAAACAAGGATAAAATTTGTCTGGGGTGCAAAGGACACACAAATATCTTTCCCAAAGTGAATGCATTGGTTGGGATAAGGGGAAGATGGATCATTTCCCAATGAGCACCACTCTGAGCCTTGCTCAGAGCCTGGCAATGGGGCACTGCTGCTTTCAGCTCACTCTGAAGATGGCAGGCTGAGGGACTGGTGCCCCAAATTCCATTCCCATATGTGGGCTAGAAGGATACCAACAGGAACAACTCCCCCAGCTAAACATGGCTATGGGTGCTGTGGAGCCAGCAGAGAAGGAGGAGGAAGAAGGTGATGTGCAGTAGTTGAATTGTGATGAATTGATAGATTGGGCTTTTTTAGTTTTGAGCTAATACCTCTAAGTCCTAAAAATACCTCCAGCAGTCCAGGGGACTCTGTGATAGGTGATTAAACCCTTGGAGCTTCATTTCCAGGATTAATGGCTTAGTGCAGCAGAGCCCCGCTGTACAAAGGCAGCTGTAGTTCTGATACTACCCATGAAGGCAAGGCAAAATGTGTTCAATCTTTATGTGCAGCATGAAATCTGTTTTTATTAATGACTCAGGATTAAAGTTTCTCCAAAGAGAAAGGTAATAATGACCATAGCATGGATCTCCACCTCCCTGCATCTGCCCTTTGCTTTCCCAGTCCCAGGAGTGAAAGGGAGGAAGAGGAGGATGCCGTTGGTGTGAAGGTCTGGGCATCTTTACCCAGCCCAGTGCAATGTGCCTGCATCAGCACTGGAATGTGCAGTGAAAGGAGAGGAACTGCACTTTAGAAGAAAAGAGAAAAAAAAGGGGGGAAAAAAGAAAAAATAAATAGCTATTGTTTTGCTAAATAGTTCCTTACAGATAGAACTTTTTATAAACAGTGGGGAACTACTGGCCTTCCACAAGGTAGAAACAAACAGCTCCATAGGGCACAGGTTTGAATCAGCATCTCCCTGCTGGGAGTGAGCAGGATGTGGGAGGCAACTCCAGGGGGCGAGGGAGGGGCAGGCAGGGAACAGGGGCTTTGGATCAGGCTTTCCCTCTGTAGGCATGCAACTGCTCTGACGCTGAGCTACAGCCTCTGTATGCTGGCATTTCCCCAGTCAGGAGCTGGGAGTCTCACTCCCTGCAGAGAAGCTTTTTCTTCCAAGGGGATGGGGTGGGTGGTGAGTGAGGAGGAGATGTGACTTCCAGCTGAGCAACCCAGATCTGGTCCCCAGCTCTTGAACCCAGGAAGAAAAATGTTCAGGAAACCCTCTCCTGCACTTTCTGCAGAGATAAAATGAGGTGGGGACCTGTCCTGTAGCTATTTCCATCTTGGATGTGCTCCTTTTCCAAGGTAAAATTGAGGCTGCTCTGCTGCTAATTCATCTACCCAGCCTTGGTACTCCTGGCACCAACAGGCTCGTTCATTACTGTTAATTAGCAGTGCAGCGGTGTGAGGTCTCCAGGCCAGATCATGCCTTCCAAGCAGTGTGGGCAATATCAGCCAAACAGCTTGGCACCACGAAAAAAGCTCTTGAGTCCTCATAAGCCCAGAGAGGGATGCTCCCGCTCTTGCTACAGGCCATTCCAATGGAATTAGTTGACCACTGGTGCCTGTGACAGTGCAACTTTTGCAAGGTCCCCTGCCCAGTGTGGAGAGCAGGGCTGGGGCTGCATGCAAGGGCTGGCAGGGTGCTTTTTACCTTCTGAGCTTCTTGCTCAGCCACAGTGTTTGCATATCAGCTTCCTCTTCTCTCCTTGTAATTCCTGGGAGCACCCACAAAGGATGGAGCTGCCTGATGAGAGGCCAGGCTAGTGTTAATAGCGTTTGTGTCCCTTTGCGTGTTAAACAGATGGAAGAAGTCATCTCATCTTCCCAGAGACTGCTGGCCTGGTGCTCGCACCATAAGAAAGGTTTTTCAGCAGGGACTGGCTGGAAAATGACACTTTGCTACTTAAATTATTATTTTGGGGTTTTCTGCTAGGGAGTAGTCACTGCATTGGAACAACAGCAGCCGTCACAAGCCAATTGGTGGTGGGGCCTTTGCTACAAAACCCACAGACAAGTTGTCACTTCACCCATTATGATATTTCAATAGAACTAGCCACCCAGGGTCAGGACTGGGGTCCAGCTCCTGGGTCTGCTGGGGAGAAGCTGTGAGGGGACAGGAGAGGCCCCACAGCCACCCTGCACCAGCGGAAATCCTTGCACATGTCACAAGGACCAAAGAATTAAAACCATAAGGTGGCATTGCCAGAAGCATTTGAGATGTGACAAGGTGCTGCAGGGGATGAGGTTTGATATTGTCACCTAGCCTGTACCAGCCAGTGCAGTGCCTGTTTTCATGGAATCACAGACTGGTTTGAGCTGGGAGGGATCTTAAAGCTCATCTTGTCTCACCCCCTGCCATGGGCAGGGACACCTTCCACCAGACCAGGTTGCTCCAAGCCCCATCCAACCTGGCCTTGAACATCTGCAGGGGTGGGGCAGCCACAGCTTCTCTGGGCAACGTGTGCCAGGGCCTCCCCACTGTCACAGGGAAGAATTCCCTCCCAGTATCCCATCTAACTCTGTCCTCTGGCAGTGGGAAGCCATTCTCCCTTGTTCTGTACTTCCAGACCTTTGACCAAAGTCCCTTTCCAACTCTCCCGAAGCTCCTTTAGGCACTGGAGGGCACCAAGGTCCCCTTGGAACCTTCTATTCTCCAGGCTGAACTCCCAGCCCATCTCCAGTGCAGAGGTGCTCCAGCCATGGAAACATTTTCGTGTCTTCCTCTGGAATCTCTCCAGCAGCCTCATGTCCTTCTGTTGGGGCCCCAAAGCTGGACACAGCCCTGCAGGTGGAGGGTCGCCAAACCATGCAAGGTTTTGGACACCCATTCAAAACTTAAGAGGTAAAAAGCAGAGAAGTCATTTCACTGCAAATGAAGCTGAGCTCTTTCCCATTTTAAAAATAACTGGATTTGTGGGAGAAGCGGTGGGCAGATCCCCAAGTGAGGTCAGGCACAAGCACAGAAATCCCTGTGAAGTCTCAGTTACTTCAGTTAATCCCAGCCAAGTCCCTTGCTGCAGCTCAGTGTGCAACAGACACTGGCGTGGTTGGCTCTCCTTCATCCTGCTCTTGCTGCCTTGAAGAAAGTTGTAGGAGCTGGAGTTTGCTCCAATTCCCAGGTGTGTAAGAGGCACTGTCAGCTTCGCATGGTTCCCTGAGGTTCCTCTCCTCCCTCCATGCCAAGCTGTGCTGGTACAAGGCCAGGAAAGATGCTGCTTTCTCCAAAGCTGGCATTGAATGCTGGTTGAGTGCAACAGGTTTTGTTCTAATTAAAGAGGAATCAATTAGGCTGCAAGATATTCAGCCACCTGGTGCTTCTGACTATTTTTTCCTCCTCCTTCTCTTTTTTCCTTAACGTGCTGCTGCTGCCTCCAGGGAAGCCATGAATGAAGCAAGATATGTTCCAGTTTCTTGCTTTCTTTTAGATTAAAAAATGCTGTTTGGGAGGGAATCTGTGCAAGCCAACCAATTACAGTGCTGTACATGTCCCTGTGATCTGCAGCCAGCATCTCCTCTGCCATCCATTACTCCCTCCAGCCAATCCTCCAATGTCTCCATAAGCACATAGCACTGACTCTGTCAGCAGTCAGTTTGTGCTGCATGAAAAAAATTATCTGCAGCAAATAAAGAAAAAACAGTGAAAGAGGTGTAATGGCATCTCATGGGAGGCACAAAGGAGTCCTACATGCAAGGAAATCCTTCAGAGACCCAACTGCACCAGGCTTTTCCCTGTGTGATGGTCCATTAGAATCTCTCTGTGCAGTGAAAGGAACCCCCTTCTCCTCGCTAGTCGCCCTCCAAGAACAAACTGGGTGGTTCATAGTCTGTCTAGGGTCCCCATCTGACCTCCTGCAGCAATGCTTTGGCCATCACCTGAGTCAGTCAACACCTTAGTAAGGGAGAGGCTGACCAGCCTGGAGCCATGCCAAAGAGAGACCAACATCTGAAGCACAATTTGAGCGGCCAGTCTTCCCACAGCTCCTTTCCAAGGTGAAGGAGACCCTGGCCATCATGACACTGGGAGGGAGGAGCCCAAGGAGTCCACTCCAGGGGAGATTTGGCCACACATGCTGTGATGTCTCTAAAACCACATGAAAAGAGCCTCTGAGCATCCAAGAACTCAAAGTGAAGGCCATGCTCACCTACATGAGCCATAGAGGTGGCTGAGCCACAGTCTGCTTTCTCCTGCCTTTTTTCAAGGGTACCTTTTGTACCAGACAGAATAAAACCATGCTGCTTCCCACCACTGCAGCTGCTGTGGGAGTCAGCGCACTGGTTCCTTCTGCTGCAGATGTGCCAGGCCTTCCTGCCTTTCACTGCTGGGCTCCGCTGCAGCTTTGAGCCATACTGTCCATCTCTGGAGCACATTGATGCCTGAGGGGGATATCACATAGACAGAGCTGTCGGGAGTCCCCCTTCCCCTCTGCTCCTCACTAGGAGCTCTCAGGATGAGTAAGCCCTGCTTGATGTCTTGAGACCACAGACATGGCAGCTACTGGTTCACTCCTTTGCTGGGCAGCAAGGCAAAAGCTCGTGCAATTCCCTGGATAGCTCTGCTGCTTCCCTAGCTGGGAATCTCTCTGTTGGGAGCAATAGAGAGCAAAGAAGGGGGAGAAGTCCCTTTCTGGGAAGCAGCTCCTTGCTCTGGTGCCCATACTAAGGCCACAGGCTCAGAATGGGGCAGCACCTCCCATGCATTACCTGCTCCATATTCACAGCTACCATAAAAATCCATCGGAAGAAAATAAAGCATTTTTTCCCTTCTAGGGGAACTGATGCTCTGGAGTTATGGAGATTTTCCATGTCAGTTCCCAACTGTACATCTGCAGCCAGACAGGAGAAAGTGCAACACTTGGAACGACATGGGAACCAGCTCGGCCCAGTTCCTCACTTCACATATGAGGAGCCTGGAGTGTTTGATGGGCGCTTCTGCAAGGAGGCAAAACCCTAATTGCAACTCTTACCAGTAGTGTGAGAGCACAGCTTGGCCATGGGGCAGAGGGGATCAGACAGGCAGGTGATAAACCACCACTCCCAGGGCTGCCTTCCCTTAGAAACTACTATCAGTTTATTAAGAAGTGCAAATCTCTCATGTAGGAACAGGCTGTCTGCAGGAGCAAGGAAGTGATATTTCAGAGTGTCTGATAAAGGAGTTTAAAATGAAACTCTGCAGAACAATAGCCTGAGTTGAGAACTGGCATCCGAGCAGAAAGTCAGGTGGGGGAGCTATGCGACTATTTATTTCCTCTCTTTTCATTTCATAAGAGGGAAGCAAATCAAACGAGACACCTCAGGCATCTCCGGCTCATGCTGGAGGTTTAGTGAATGCTGCCACCCTGCGGGGAAGCCTCTGCTCAGCCTGGGGAAAGTGGGAGGTTTGGGGCAGCCCCCAGGGAAGCAGGGGAGCAGGATGAGCCCCAGCATCCAAGGGCAGGTAATGGAGCTTTCTCCACCCTCCACCAAAATCAGCCTGGCAGCCTCAGGTAAGCTGGCTGTCAGTTCCTTATCTCCACCACAAATTGACTCATTTTCCCATGACTGCAATCTCCAGAGGCTGCAGGAGCTTCTGTCATGGCCAAGCAGATGCCATGGCTGTTTAAATGCTGGGACTTCAGCAGCTGGAGGTCTCCTGGTCTTCCAGCCCATTCCTATGGAAACAGGTTGGGAGTCTGCCAATTTTCCATAAAGAAGGAGAAAGAAGAATGAGCTTGTATGGACGAAGTGCCTGTTTGTCATCTTCAGGGTGTTGCAATTCAAAAGGATACATGGCCCCACAGTGCCAGCAACACACGATTTCATGAGCAGCCTATGTCACACCAAGGCAGCGACAGTAGCACTGGAATCTTCCCATTCCATCTTCACAGCAGCCAAGATGAATCACATCCACCAAACCCAGGGCAAAGCTTAGGAGTGATCACCAGCAATTAAAACAGAGTGAAAAAGAAGAAAAATAACAGATCAAGCAGTTGGTAGTTGTGTGCTCTGTGTGCTGTGGAGTCATTTTTTGTTCAGTGAAGTGGGTGGGAGATGCTGCTTATATGGACTGAGACCCCCATGTTTGATGGTCTGCCATGAGCCTCATCTTTGTGCTCCCAGATCCTCCTAGGAACAAAGATGTGACAACTTCAGTGAGCATGTGGGGTTCTTTTTTAAGCAAGGAGTCTCTCTTACAGAAAAAAAACCACACCAAAACCACACTACGACACACAAGCCCCAAAATCTCTAAATCCAGAAATCATCTGGAAAAAAACCCCAAACCCTGAACAATCCACAACCTCCACAGAACATGAACAGCAGCTGAGCCTGGCAATTTTGGGGTCTGACTCACCATTTCTGCATCCTGCCACTACTCCAGGTTCATTGAAATGTCTTTGGAAAGCTGCAGGGAAGAGGCCACGGTGGGTATATGGTCCCCATCTGAAGGCACATACAACTACCACTCCACTGGGACACAGAGAGCTGCTGGTGAGGACCAGGGTGCTCTGAAGAGCTTGTCTTTGTATGTTTTTCCCATTCATGGACAAATGTAGGCAGATGGACCCCTAAAATTCATCCAGAACCCATGCCCGTCCTTCCCGGCTCCCTCCACACCCACCATCCTGGCCAAAGAGGGTCTGGGGACTCCCAGATAATGGTCCTGGACATGATAACTGCTCATGTGGTTGTACCACAGCAACAGAATTAAAGAATTACAGATTTGTTGAGATTGGAAAAGCCCTCTAAAATCACTGATTCCAGCTACTGATTCCCCATCACTGCCAAGGCCACCACTAACCCGTATCCCCAAGTGCCACGTCCACTCCATTTTTGAACACTTCCAGGACTGACGACTTCACCAATGCCATGGGCAGCCTCTTCCAGTGCCTGATCACCGCTTCCACGACGAAATATCCCCTAATATCCAATCTAAACCTGCCCTTGTGCAACCTGAGGCCACTTCCTCTTGTCCTGTCACTTGTTGCCTGGAGCAAGCACCCGACCCCGAAGGCTGGTCCATATGTGGATCTAATAGCTCGGCTCCCAAGCCTTTTGGTTATGATCCATACCCACGAGTACAAATACCACAGTGCCCACTGCCCAACAGGTGCTGCTCCAAGCCGCTGACAGCCTCCGAGCCGCAGGAACCCGGCACCCGGCCGGTGCAGCTCCCGGACTGCAGCCGCTCGGATCCCTGTGCCAGATGGTAAATGACACACGGCTATTGACGCGCGCGGTGGAGCAGCAGACAGGAACAATCTGTTCTCTGACCGTAGTTTTCTAACTCACGCGATCCGGATGGTGTTTGTCCGGGAAAGGGAGGATCCACCGGAAGCAGGGGCTATGCCTGGTTTGGGTTTAGGGAGGCGAATGTCTCCTTTTGCCTGGAAAGAACCTGGACAGGGTGGGATGTGACTTGCAGCATCTCTGGCATTAAAATCATGGATTAAAATGCGGATGAGGCGAGTCCCAGAGGAAGTGGGAAGCCTGTGGAAAAAGAGGAGCCCCGCTGGGGGAAACCATGGTGAGGAGCACAGGGGGATAAGGGAGCTCCAAGAGAGAAGGGGAGGCCTGGAGGACTTTTGTTATATAGCAGAGCCCCACCACAGATAGAGGGCCCATAGGAGATGGGTGTCCCACGGGTCATGGGGGGTCTATGGAGGAGGGGAGAAGCTCCCTAGTCCTGAGGACACCGTGGCACGGCGGGGCCCTGGGGGGACAGGGACATGCAGCGACGAGCACGGCGCACGCGCGAGCCCAGGGGGTGGGGGAAACGCCATCTGAGACGCATGGGCACTAGCGCCTATGCGCGCCTCAGAAGACCGTTGCCGGTCCGGCAGGTGATGTCCTGGGACGCAGTGGGAGTGGCGCTGCCTTCCAGCCGAGGGATTGGGGCGGTTGTGCCGCCTCTGCCGCAGCGGAGCAGGCGAGCCGTGCCCCACCGGGTGTGGCACAGCCACGCGCTGCCCTCACAAAACATGGCCGCTGCGCTTTGCTCCGAGCAAAGATGGCTGCGCGCAGTTCCCTGCGCAGGCGCGTGGGTCTCGCCTGCGTCATCAGCGTGCGCCGGCAGCGGCGGCGGCGGCAAGGTAAAGGGACGTGAGGAGGGGGCGGCCGTGGGTCAGGTTCGGGCCCCGACGAGTCTTCGTGGATCTTTCCCGGTCCGCGTGTCCTGTAGCGGTCACTGGACCCGGTGATGCGGTGAGCCCGGGCCGCACAAGCCGCGGTGCGGCCTCCAGCACAGGCAACCCTGCGTGCCTCCGGAGTCCTGGCTCCCCAAGGGCCCTGTCGGGGCCGGGTTCCGTAGGGCGGAACGCGTAGAAGAAAAGCCTCGACTCCCGGCTTTCGGCGCTCGCCGCCCTGTATCCCAGCCCACTCTCCCGTACAGTGCCCTCCGGGCTAGGGGGCATCGTCCGGGCGAGCCCCGCCGTGGATGCGCGGGCCCGGGAACGTGGTTTGACATGGGTGCAGGGTGGCAGCACCCTGGTCCTGCCGTGGTCTCTGGGTCTCCTTTGGGCGTGTAGTTGAAGGTGACAGGTGTTCCCGCAGCCCCTCTCCAAGCCGGGAGAGCAGTCGCTCCCCGTCCCGGCGGCAACTCGTGAGTGACGGGGCTGCATCACCATAGGGACCGGGGGAAGGAGCTGGCCCACTGAGTTCCCTTTCCCGCCCCTAGTTCCGCCGCTGGTAAGGAACCTCATGATTGCTCCCAAAGCCGAGAGCGTGTCTGGGGAAGCCCGAAATCTGGCCTGCCCGCGCTGCGAGCTCCCTGGGGGGGGGGCGGCGGAGCGGCTGCTGCGGGAAACGAAACTGAAACGGACCTCGCAGCCATCTTGGCGGTTGTTCGGTGCCGCTCCGCCAGCGTGTCTGCGTTTCTTTTTTCCCTGTTATTGTCTCATAAAATAATTTGGCGTACGGATAAGACTGAGGTAAGAGCGTTTTTTTCAAACCCCTCTTCCTATTTCTGCTCTGCTCTTGGCTCAGGGAGCGCTTACAAAACGGGGTCACTGAACAGGGGCGTAGCAGTGGGACTCCCTCGTAACTGGGGAGGTGGGAACCCGTCGCGCTGCGCTCAGCCTCCTCATGTTTACTGTAAAAATAAGGCCCGGTGATGGCAGCCGAGTGCAGTTGTTTAATGAAAGTGAAATTTAAGTTGGCCTTGAGGTGTGTTTGGTGAAGGTGGGGAGCTTTATAAAGACGAGACTTGCATCAGAAAAACTGTCTTTGTGACGATGGATGCTTTAAGGAGGTCACGGAGGAGCAGCCAGAACGGGGACCCGGCAGTGTGTATAAAGTTCCGTGTCTTCTTTATCCTCTCAGTTTCGCAGCAAGTGTTACCAGAGAATTAGAATACGCTGGACTGGATTCCTTACTTTTTAAAAGTATATTAATAGTTTAGTCTTATGTCCTGTACCCCAGGAGGGCAGCACGACTATGTGTGATAGAGTGAAATTTGGGCTATAATCCAAAAAAAACCTTGTCATACTGTTGCCAGCTGCACACCTATCCAATTTCTCTGCATGTTATCACTTTCATTCCCCTGTCGTGTGGTGCTTTACCTCTACAGATCATGTAGTGTCTTAAGGAGGAAAAGACACTTAGCATTTCAGACTGTTTTGGCCATCAATCTGAAAATAATTGCAAGCCTGTTGCAGCTCTGTTCTGTGTGACTATGCAAGCTGTTCCAGCTCACCTCCTTGCGCTCCTTTACCTCCTCATGCCCGCATTTCTCAGATTGCAAAGTAGGTCTGAGATTATTCTCTCCCTCGGGGCAAGGGAGTGGAACTTGCTGTGTTTCAGGAGTGCATCCTAAACAGGCCATCCAGCCTTGCTGGAATCAAGTCTAAGAGGAGCAGAGGGCTGCTCGTGTCAAAGCTGCTTCTTGTGATTGTCTTCACCTGCAGTTTGGGGCTGCTAGTTCTCTCCTGGGCAGCCAGAGTTTGCCGTTTGTGTTTACAGGACTATATTTAGACTCCTAGAGAAGTAGAAAAAAAATTAACAAGGGAGATTATGCTTGAAATGCCTCAGTAGCTGGGAATCTGTTTAAACTGCGTTTCTGGAATCCTGTAGTTGTGTAAAGATGTTCTGAGTTCCTGTGTTTTTTCCTCCTCAGGGCGGGAGAGTGTGGAGTGAGTGACAGCTCCTCTCCTGGCTCATCAGCAGCCTGGTTCCCACGTGTGTCCCAGGAGTGCGCTATGATCAGAGGCGCTGGGCGAGGCAGAGGCTCATATCTTACCCAGTCAAGACATAACTGCCCCAGCACTAACCGAGGTCTTTTTAACCACCCTCGTACCCCACAAGAAACTAATCAAGAAACCTTTTTACACCAGCAGTTCCTAACAGAGCAGGACGCTGAAGTCTCTGTGTTGCAGGGGCAGGGATCACACAAGGAGTTGCACACCAGAGGCAGGCGAGCCGCGGCACCAGCTCCTGCAGACAGATGTCGGCCTAGCTCCAGCAGGGCTAGAGGGAGTAGGTTCTCCAGCCAGCATCCGCGGCTTGAGACTTTGCCTCGATATTGCCCTCCACAGTACTGTCACCAGGACAACTCAAGGAGAGATTCTGATGTTGTGAGGCTGAATTTCCAAAAACTGTCTCTTGCTGGGCAAGACTATGAACAAGAAATTCTGACTATTTTCAGGCAGCTTGGGGAGGGGAGGACTTGCACAGCTAATGATCTGGCACGTAAACTTAAAACTCAAAAGAAAGAGGTTAACCGTGTTTTGTATAAACTCCTCAGAGAAGGCAAGTTGCACCGAGGGGGAGAGACACCACCACTGTGGAGAATTGTCAGCCCCAGTTCAGGGAGAGAAAGAAGCCCTGCTGACCACAGTCCCAGTTGCACAGATCCAGCTTGTGAGAGCAGAGGAGGAGAGTGGAGCACACTTGGCTCGGGAGACACAGAGATGGCTGAGACAAAGGAGAAAATCTGCAACTACTTGTTCAGTGTGGTGGAAACAACAGCGCTCAATCTTGCCAAAAACATTGGATTTTCGAGAGCCAAGGACGTTAATGCATTTCTTAGCGCTCTGGAAAAGCTGGGAGATGTCCACAAGCAGAATGCAACTCCACCACGATGGTCCCTGACAAATAGGAAACGTGAGAGGATGCAGATGAGGCTGAAGGCCAGCACAATAATGCAGGTGGCAGATCCCACACCTCCTGAGTCGGGACTTCCCTCTTGCTTTGTCCCTCCATGTCCCCAGGAGATGACTACAGGTTTGCCAGCAGTGCTGGCATCAGAAGAAGAAAGAGTAGAAAATGGGGGGCAGCCTTTGGGGCAAGCTGGTCTGGGCAATGCCAGTGACACGGAAGCAGATGCATCTGAGGACACTAAGCCTGAATTCTCCAGTTTGAATGCTTATGATAATTCAGAAAACAGCAAGTGGACCACAGATGATATCCCAGATAATCTGAACGCTATCAACAAGCAGCCTGATAAGTCAGAATGCATCATGAGTTCTCAATCTTCCCCCAGTTATGCTGTCCAGTTCGAAACTGCTTTCCCATGTACACCTGTAGAGAAACTGATAGCTTGTCAGGAGAAGAACCCAGTGAGTGGCCTTACTGAATATTCCCAGTACACATACCAACACTGTGATTTCATCATGCTGGAGCAGAATGGACCCTCTCATGAGCCACGGTAAAAAAATGCCCTACCTTTTCTGAGCTATGTTTCCATAAAATGATCTGACTTCAACTATGTTCATTCACTCAACTGTCCTGAAGGGTCCTGCTGTTAATGTTTCTTTCATTTCAGAAGGATTAGCCTAGTTGATTCCTTGCATCAGCTTAAAAAATAAAGCAAAGCTAAAATTTAACCCTAGGTAGCCCAGTTTTGGCATTCCTCATTCTGAGCAGCAAAGATGGGATTAATTTCTTCACTAGGTCCCATCTCAATTACTTGCCTTCAATTTGATCATATAAGGGGAAGCTGGTATTTCTAAGCTGCCTCTCAAGACGGAAATGGTGTAAAGGGAGCCCAGAACAAAGTGTTTGGGGACAGGTGTCTTAAGTTAAACAAGGTGGCCCCACTCTGTTTCTGTGTTGTAGCAGGTCAGAGCAGATTCTCTGAGCTGAGCATGTGGCATGACACTGCAGTTGGCCAAGTTAGTCTCTGGAGTCCTGCTTCCTCTTGCAGAATCATGGCCATTACTGAGCACAGCAGGACCATGAAAAGCACCGTATGTGCCACACTGGAACATGTCAATAGATCTGCTAGACAGGAAAATTGGCCTAATTTCTAAAAATGGAGTCCCAGGGTTTTGTTATTTTGAATTTTTTTTTTTTTTTTTAAGGTGGGATCCGGATGGATTCAGTGCCGTAATCCCTCTCCAGATCCGGTTTCACCCACTCTCCTTGGAAGCAGATTTCCAGGGTTGGAGTATGGAAGATAAACTTGTTTGTTAGAGTTCACAAGAATGGAGGAGGCAGAAATGTCAAAAGCAAGAGGTTTATGTGGAGGCAGCACCTTTCTAAGATGGTGTGAATGCCCTAGATAGCCACGGAGAATGCCAGAGGGAGGAGTGACCCCTGAATGACCGGGTGCAAATGAAACAGTGCAGGCTGCTTTTGAGCTTTCTTATTCCTGGGCAGGAGCCACAACAGAGCTGCTGCCTGCATACAGCCATTACCTGTTTCTGGGACCTGTGGTGGAACAAGGCAATTCATCCTGTTCCTTCAGAACAAAATGTGGAGCTTCTCCTCTGTTGTGAACAGCTCTGGAAATGCAATGAAACAAGGCCCAGATGCAGTACTGCTGGGGTACCCTTGGTATTTTTGTCTTCTGCACATGACAGCCTGGATATACTCTCCCAGCTGGGAGCTGGCTGCTTCTTCTCCTTTGAATTTCAAGAGCAGCCTTGCTTGCTCTGAGAAGACCACACTTCTGCTCCTCAATATACCCCTTTGGTTTTCTCTTTCAAAGGTTTAAATTCCAGGCAGTGATTAACGGGCGCCGATTCCCACCAGCAGAAGCAGGGAGCAAAAAATTGGCTAAGCAGGAGGCAGCAGCTAATGCGATGAAGGTCCTGATGAGTGAAGTGGAGAACAGAAGACATGGTGGAATTAAATGTGAAGAGCCATTCCCCTCTGGCAGCTTGGAACCAGAATTGGTAAGTCCTGTTTTCTTTACTTTGTGAGGCTGCTCAAACAGTGTCGAGTCTGACACTGATTTCCTCCATCTTCTTGCTGTAGCCTTTGCAGCTGGAGCCAGAGCTGTCATCTGCAGCAGCTCACCTCAGCCTGCTTCCTGGGAAGCACCCTATCAGCATATTAATGGAGTATGGCCAAAAATCAGGGAACATAATTGAATTCCAGCTGCTCTCTCAGGAAGGCCCACCTCATGATCCTAGGTAAGGCATATTCTTGTCAGCTGTGAGGGAGGGTGGAAACTCCTTCTTCACTGTCCTTCCCCTTCAGCATGCTGCCCACATTCCTGGACTTGTCAATGACCTAGCTGAGTGCTCCTCTTAGCCAAGGATTCTGGGTATGGCTTGTCCAAGACATCTAGTTCCAGAAGGAGACCCAAAGCGATGCCCTTTCTCAGAGAAAGGATGCTGTTTCTTCTACCACAGCAGGAGTGGGTTCCAGTCCTGTACCCTACCTGGAGGTGCTCTACTGGAAGTGTTGAGGGCCATCACAGTGTATTTCAGTTGGGGATAACCCAGAAGGATTTACCTGGAAGTGGGAGACGGGGATAATAACCCGATCAAGATGCCTATGGTTAACACTTTTCATGTACTATAATGTCCTGTCAGGTTCAGCTACTGTGTGAAAATGGGTGACCAAATTTTCCCTGCTGTGGTAGGAAACAGCAAGAAGGGAGCAAAGCAAATGGCAGCAGAAGTTGCTGTGAAGATTCTTTCTGGAGAGTCTGTACCCCATGTCTTGCCTGAACAGGTATAAAGAGCTTCTTTATAAGACCCAACTGTTTTGAATTGGGTGTTCCCCCTCTTTTATTTCCTATTCTGCTGGATTTCACCCCACAAGGTCATGTGCGGCAGAGGTTTGCTGCTGCTCTTGGCCTGCACTAAATGCAGCTGCTCAGTGTTTAACAGCCTTTTTGTCTAACTCTGCTCTAGCCTGTTGTGAAGCCCCAGAGTGACCAGTCCATGCAGAATATTGCCTCTCCAGATGAATCCAAGGTGGTGAAAACGAAGGGTGTCGGGGAGCTCATCAAATATCTTAACATCAATCCTGTCAGTGGCCTGCTGGAATATGCCCGTTCCAATGGGTTTGCTGCGGAGTTCAAACTCATTGACCAGTCAGGACCTCCCCATGACCCCAAGTAAGTAGCGGCATCTGGCAGAAGGGAATTTTGCACTGTTGCTGTTGTCCTAGAAGAAGGGCAGAAAGCTCAAAATTGCTGAGATGGCAACAGGGCTAGTTGCTGCCTCAGCCAAACCTTGTGCCTTGGATTCCCTCCTCTCTCCACTTAGAGAATGTAAAAACCAAACTGAAATCCACAGATTTCTTGGTTTCTTTATAGGTTTGTCTATCAGGCAAAGGTTGGAGGCCGCTGGTTCCCAGCTGTAACTGCACACAACAAAAAGCAGGGCAAGCAGGAGGCAGCCGATGCAGCACTCCGAGTCCTGATTGGGGAATCAGAGAAGACTGAGCGCATGGAAGGGATAAGCATCACTGAGGTAAATCTGCCAACGCTAGGGTTGTGTTTGTAGTCCTGCCTATCCTCCTCGTTTCAGTCCAGCAGAAGAATGCTATCAAAATCAACTGTGATCCGTTTTCTCTCTGCAGCTATAGATAACCTGATATGGTTTTCTTGAAGTGGGTTAGATGTTTCCTCAGGGCACAGGCATACCCTTCTGTCCTAAGGGGCTCTGCTTTAGAGCTAAATTATTATCAGATTCTTCCACAAGCTACTGAAATGTGTTCCTGTGGTAGACTAGGAATATGCTTATTTTTCATTATGTGACTTTTTTTATTATTTCTTCCAAATTTCTTTGTGCTGCATTAAAAATTGTGTGTCAGCTCAAAAATTTCATGTATCAGATAAATGCAACGCCCTGGTTGTGTCAGGATGGCTGTCCCAAACCTGGGCTGATTTAAATCACACTTAAGAGTGTTGTGATCTCTGAAAAGTCTCATTCCAAGTGGCACAACTGAGCACAGCAGCTGGGGCTCTAAATAGCAAAGCCATCAGGGAGGATTTGTCAGTCAGCAGTGCTAGAGGGAGATGAGTTGGTCTGCACTGGGAATGACTGTGCACTGTCCTCACAGGCAGCCAGAGGAGAAATTCTTCCAAAGCCAGGAACAGATTTCCTTGGCTGAGTCTCTGGAAATAGGCAGGTTGGTTTTGTTCCTTCTTGCTCAGGGTTTTCCCTGGCATTCTCAGGAAGCCATTCCTCAGCCCACTTCACGTGCTGCCAGGAAGACAGCTTGCTGGTGTGGCCAAAGCAGAAATCAAAGCCTGGGTATTTCTTTCCCAGAAATACCTAAAAGAACTTCACCTGCCCCTTGACACAGCACTGCCCAAAGCTCAAAGTTTTCTGTGTTCTGCCTTCTGCTTGGAAAGCTGTGCTTCAGGTTAGCTCATTCTTGAGCTGTGTTGTGTGACCTGCTCATGACCTGTGCGGTTGTGTCCCCATCCCAGCTCCCTGTGAGTGGCAGCACCCTGCACGATCAGATGGCCATGCTGAGCCACCAGCGCTTCAACACCCTCACTGCTCGCATTCAGCACAGCCTGCTTGGGCGCAAGATCCTGGCTGCTATCATCATGCGGAAAGGAAGTAAGGGCTTGGGAGTGGTGGTCAGCATCGGAACAGGTATGAACAGCTTCTTCCAGCACACTCTGAGCTCTCACTTCCGTGCTAGATTTCCTTGTCAGCCACAGCTCAGAAGTGGCTTCTTCAGAGAGGGTACATAATGTTCCCAGGGCTCACATGGTGTCACGAGTGATTTGGTTAAAGAGAGAGAACAAAGCGAATGTGCCTGCAGCTATATTGCTCTTAATCTTTGCTTGCATTGCTGCGTGCTACTCTGTTCATCAGAGCATGGGTTCCTTATGTGCTACAGCATACAATCCCCCAGTTTTTCGCAGCTACATGTGCCTTATCTCCCTCCCTGCTTCACTGCCAGGCTTCTACCAGGAGTGATGGGCTGAAAAGCCCTAGGGAAGGTACAGTCCCCCAAAACTCATGGCAATTTAAGTCTGTCTGTCCCTAAGGTGGTGTCCCTTTATTTTCTTAACTGCTTGTGATAGTGATTTAATAGGCAGGGTGCTGGTGCTGCTGCTCAGGAGCCCAAAGAAATAAGACTTCCTCCCTCTGTCTCTGAAGCCATGTTGACTTTGATACCTGCCCTATTATTTATTTCTTTGTTTCAGGTAATCGCTGTGTGAAAGGAGAAGAGCTAAGCTTGAAAGGGGAGACAGTAAATGATTGTCATGCAGAAATCATTTCTCGAAGAGGCTTTGTGAGGTGAGAAAAGGGGAAACGCAAAGGAAAAGGAGAGGGGCCTGCCAGGAGCTGCTCACCCATTTTGGAAGGGAGTAGCTGAAACACGCAGCTAGTTCTTTGCTGTGCTGAGAGATGCTGTGATCCTCAGACACTGTTTACCCATGTGTTGTTAAATAGAGGGGAGTTACTTCTGATAAGAAGGGGCTGTGCCTGAATGATGCCCAAATAATTACTGAATGGGAGACTTGCAAGGAGCCCAAGGGCTGCATCTGATGTACTTAGTATAAAGCCTCCTGCTGAAGCTGGTAGGCTGATGGGCAGGGCACTCTCCAGCCTGAGCACAGCTCCTGCCACACCAAGCCACTGCAGGCTTGGTCTCCTGGCCTTTCTGGGTCTGGGTGTAGAAGGATTCAGGAAAACATACTGCATATATTTGCTTTGATAAGTCAGCAGTCCTTTTTCAGAGGCTGGAAAGGGTTTTCCCAACTAAACTGCACAATTGTTCTCTTCTCCGTATAAACATTCACTGTGGCACTTTTTAGTTTTTGAAACCTAAAGTGGACTACTGGAAGCTGGACTGCTTCGTTAACATCTGTCCTTCCGTTATGACCAAAAAAAATCAGCTGCTTCCTTCAAGCCTTTGTGTGCTGCTGCCATGCTCTGCATTCCTCAGCAAGGGAAAGTGTTGAGGGCAGGTCCCTGGGAAATGATGAATCAGGATTGCATCTTGCTTACTGTCTGTTTCAGCTGTTAATCTTGACAGCAGTGGCTGCTCTGGCACAGCAGAGTGAACCCCACCTCTCCTTGCAAAATTAGTACCTGCACAGGCTCTGCTCAAGGACTGTCTGGGAGGCTGCAGTTTTTCTTTAGCCCTTGACATAATGTTGGAGACCCAGGATTTTCCTGGCCAGAAGCAGCCATAAAAGACCCCATCTATGTAAACAGATCACGGACTCATTCTAATACCACTTGAATTCAGCTGCCTGCAGGATTGTTTACTTTTAATTCAAACTTGCTGCTGACTGAAGGGGCTGGTTAATAACCTTGAACTCTTCTTCTGTCTGGGATCAGATGCATCCAAGCTGCACCCAGCCAGGCTCCTCTCTTCTCCTGCCAGTGCTTCCCTCTGCTCCCTAGACAGGATACTGCTTTTCTACTGCTTGTCCTCTACATGGCAGAAAATCTGCTGGATTTTTTTGCCCTGTTTGTGCATCGAGCATTGTTTGTTGGCTTCCCAAGCATCCTCAGCCACAGCTCCTGGTCTCTGCTCTTCCATGCGGTAGTAGCGGGTGATGTGGGAGCCTGCCTGTCAATTGAAGCACTCCTTGTCTGAGAAGCAGAGCAGTCTTTTGACAGGATGGTGTTATTTTCAGATTTCTTTACAGTGAGCTGATGAAGTATGACCCATCTAATCCTTCCTCTGCAGAAGAGAGCATTTTTGAGCAAGCGGGAGGAAAGAAACTCAAAATAAAGAGCAGTGTTACCTTTCACCTCTACATCAGGTTTGTGGGGGAGTTTGAATGACTGGCATTAGCAGCACTGTCATCCCCCTGGCCCTGGCTGTTTCCTTTATAGTCAGTGCTAAGCAGGGAGGGTTTGTTTTCTAGCACAGCACCGTGTGGAGACGGAGCACTCTTCGATAAATCCTGCAGCGATCAGGCAAACGAGATGGGGCAACCCCAGCACCAGCCTCTCTTTGAGAACCCCAAGCAAGGCAAGCTGCGGACCAAGGTGGAAAATGGTGAGTGCAATCACTCCCTGCACAATGAGGTGGCTTCAGTCCTCTCCTCTAAGCCTTTCTGGTGCTCCAGAGCTTCCTTACCCCTCTCTATGTGCTGTTGTGGGATTTGAAGCATTCAAGAACCAAAAGAGGTAGACGGAAGGTTTTAGAGAGAGACCCTTCCCCTTCCCAGCTCTGGCTGTTGCACTGCCACGCTCGTGAAGTTTGTAGCTGAAGTTTGATGCTAAAGCTCAGACCTAGGTCTCTGTCCTCCCTTTCAAGCAAAGTTCAATTCTGCTTCAGCCATGTTGAAAATGACTCATCAGTACCCAATACTGAATGCTAAATTGTTGCCTGAATATGGTGTCAGGCTCCGGAGTTCACTCTGGATTTCTAGAAGTTTCTTGTGCAGTTGCTGATGGGGTTTTGATTTATTGAGTATCTGACACTATACAGAAAAGCTTTCTTCTTCTCTTGTGCAGGAGAAGGTACCATTCCTGTGGAGTCGAGTGACATTGTGCCCACATGGGACGGGATCCAGCACGGGGAACGGTTACGAACCATGTCCTGCAGTGACAAAATCTTACGCTGGAATATACTTGGCTTGCAAGGGGCATTGCTGTCACACTTCCTCGAGCCAATTTATCTCCACTCTGTTACACTCGGTACGAAACCCTCTGTCCTTTAGGGGTAAATCTATGCTGCAATGACAACTCGTCTCACTCTGCCGTGTGATGGCAAAGATGGTTTGTGGAGCATGTAGGAGTAACAGACTGAAATGTCTTTCTTGGCGGAGCTGTTTGAAAATGAAAAGAGTCAATGGATTTTAGACTGTGGGTAGAGTTGGTGTCTCTCCAAAGTTCTGGATTTTTAGGAGGCATGTGTGATCTAGGAGAGTGAGACAAGAACTGCATATTTGTGTCTTCATTGAGAAATATTGCAGTTGTAGACCATTGTCTTACACACCCAGGATACATGTAGCTATGCTGATCGAAATGCTATGGGCTTTCAGGAGCCTGTGAGCAATGCTGCAGTTCTTGGGGTTTGGCCAATCCATCACCTATGCCATCCTGTTTCCTAATACCTCTGTCTCCACAGGTTACTTGTACAGTCAGGGTCACTTGACCCGTGCCATCTGCTGCCGCATGGAGAGGGATGGGAACACACTGAAGGAAAAGCTCCAGGCTCCGTATCACATTAACCATCCTGAGGTACTGCAGCTGTAGCACCTCTTCATCTTTCTGTCCCCCATTCCTTTGCCTGTGGGCTTGGGGGTCCCTGAGGCGCTCTGCATGGGGAGTCATTGTACAGCAGCCCTCCAACCAGGGGCAAGAATTAGTGACCAGATACACAGAATCATACAATCAAGGAATATCCTGAGCTGGAAGGGATAGTGTCTCATCAGGTCTAGCTCCTGGCCCTACACAGGACAACCCCAAGAACCTGCCCTCTTTGTATCACCCCACAGTTTGGGGGTTACTGGCAATGTCTTAGTCTGGAAAAAAGGACCCTAAAGTTGCCTCTGTAGCCTTCAACTCAGTAAGAACCTTATCCTTGTGGCTCTGGAAAGTTTGGGATGAGCTAAAACTGTGAGGGATGAAAGGAGCAAGAGACTCATGCAGCAGGACCAGGTTAAGGAACCCTTTTGCACAGGTTGGGCGAGTCAGCGTGTATGATTCTGCAAGGCAGACGGGCAAGACAAAGGAGTCATCGGTGAATTGGTGTCTTGCTGATGAAAGTGAAGTAGAAGTCTTGGATGGCACCAAAGGGAAAGTAGATGGGTAAGAAGAGCCTTTTCCTGACACTGCCTTTTCCTGACACTGCCTTTTCCTGACACTGTCTAGGGGAAGGGGGGCAGCTCTGAGCTGGGGAGTACACTTTGCAGTCTTACAGCGCCTTACACGTGGGGAGGGTTGGAGGGAGGAATTTCAAACAGATGTTAGCAAGCACTCCTGAAAGAAAACAAAATGTTGCCTAGCCTGGACCCTACCCCAGAACCCTCCCAAGCCCAGAGCTCCTCCATCATGAGATTTTTCCCTGAGCCCCCTGCTCCTCTTCTCAGAATCCCGTCCCTCATTGCTGCCACTGTCTTCCTTCTCAGTCTGAAGCTGGAGGTGTCTCGTGTGTCCAAGAGGAAAATGTTCACCCTGTTCCAGCAGCTCTGTGCAAAGAACAACCGCAAAGACCTGCTGAGCTTCTCTGCGTACTCAGATGCCAAGGAGGCAGCTTCAGCATACCAGGCAGCCAAGCAGTGCTTCTTCAGCGCGCTGGAAGAGCTGGGCTATGGCAGCTGGATCCGCAAACCGCAAGAGGAAGAAAATTTCTCTGTCCTTGATGCATAATGAAGCACCTGGCAAGGCGTGGGGGATGAATGTGCACAGGCATATGCATGGCTGTGCTCATCCTTTCACCACATTTTTGGAGTGGAATTGGGACTGTGCTGCAGTTTCCTCATAGGCCTAGCTGCCTTGTCCCTGTCACTCAGACCCTGTGTTTTTAAAATGTGCATGTAAATGATTCTCCTTTCTTTTAAGCAAGGGCAGGCTTAGTCCCCATTTGCTTTTTTTATAGTTTTGTCCCCCCCCCCACCCTTTTTTTTTTTTTTAAAGAAGGCACGAGAAACCAGGGGAATTTTCATGACTGAGCTTGAAACCTTTGGACCATGTACTGCAAATCCCTCTGGCAGGTTTTGAGGCAGATTTTCTCCTTTGAGGTTAAAAAAAAGGAAAAAAAAAAAAATCAGGCTATTTGACTGGTTTTCTGCGTCTCTGTTGGAAGATGACTGGCAGCCTGGCCAAGCCGGGACGTAGGACTGACCACTGCAAGGTGCAGCCACAGAATCAGCGTAACATTCTCCATTAATAACAAAAAGAAAGTTTCAGTACTGTTGGCTGTGGGTGTGTTAATTCCCTCTGAGGTGAAGAGGAGCCTGTGGTGGGCTTTGGAGAGGGACAGAGATGAGTTAGTATTTCCTAAATGATGAAGGGAGCCAGGTAGAATATGGAATTGAGCCTCTTGCCTCAAGCATGGGACTCATTGGGCAGAGCTGAGCCTGTGAGGGCTTGGACTGGCTCTGAAATGCTGGGGCAGGACTCTCCCAGCTCCTTCCCTCACTGCTAGCTCTAGGATGGGGTGTCTTGTCTCAGGCCCTGCAGCCGCCGCTGGCATCCAGAGACCAGTCCTATGTCTGTGTCTGAGCTGAACCACGTGCCAGACATGCTGGTGGAAGGTGAGAAGTAGCAATGCTGTTGCCATCCAACAGCAAGTTTATTGGGTGTTGTTGGAGCAACCCCTTTCCCTGTGCAAGGCAAGCGCTGGCTTTGCCTGGGATGAGAGCTCATACTGTTGATATGAGAAAGACACCAAAGAGCTGCTAGCATGGAAGCACAGCCCAAAGTGAGGAGCCCTGAGGCTGGGAGCAAGACCCTGGCTCTGGCCGTAGATCTCCACGGGACAGGCAGAGGCAGCCAGGCTGGGGCCAAGCAGGGTCACCACTTGCTGAAAGTCTGTCTGTCACAGGTTCACCCTGCCTGCAACTGCCCATGGACACCCACTGCCATGCAGAGCTGTGAGGGGTAGGAACTGCCTTGGCACCCAGCCCAGACCAGGGCTGGGGGGCGCCTCTGTCTGTGGCTGCTCAGTGAGCTGTGCGTGAGGCTGTGGGGGCTCCTGTTGTGCTTCCCACACCCTCCCAATACTCTTAGCTCTCCTCTCCCCACTGCGGGGTGCAGCAGGACCACCCTGTTCTGCACTCACTCGAGGTTGGACCAACAGCAGACACACACAGGTGGGATTATCTGGGACAAGCCCCTGGCATGGGACTGTTTTAGGAGCAAAGGTCTTTTAACATTTGGGTACTGGGTGCACCCCTGAGAGCAGGAGCTCCAGGAGCAGCAGCTGGGATTTCTCGGGCTAGGTGAAGTGCTGGGATTTAAATTAATTTCTAGTGTGCAGCTTCTCCTGGCCCTGTGTTGCCAAGCCCCGCCAACACCACTCCCCCCAGCCCTGGGGATTAGTGGTATTTATAGCAAATGCTCCATTTCAATTTTCCCCAATGAGGCCAATTCCTACTGGCCAAGGTAGTGCAGGAAGCACTGCCGCCTGACCACGGCTGTCAGCCCAGTGACACATGGTGGGGCCTGGTTGCCAGTAGCTCCCAGCTTGGTTTGATTAATTGTTTTCCTTGTGCAACTCATCTTGTACCTGCTCTTGGCTCCAGCACACTGAGCCTGGAGTGGAACACAAGACGATGGAGATGGAGCAGCCCCTGGCACTTGGTGCCCTGGCCCTGCCTGTAAGTAGGACCTAAAAATAGCCTCCTCCTGCTTGGTCCATGTGTTCATCTCAGAGCCAGAGCTGAGCAGCTCTATCTTCCTCCCCATGCCTCTGCTCCTGCTCTGTCATCTCCTGGGAGCCCCAGAGCTGGCACAGGGGTCAGCGGCACCAGGCAGGAGCCAGGGCACCTGTGGCCCCACATGGCCTGAGAGAAGATGCCGGAAGTAACTGGTGCTTCCAGGAGCAGAGGAAAGAGCTGGGCATGTCCCCATGGAGTTGTTTTTATGCTCCTATGTTCTCTCCCTCAGCAGCTGGGATTTTCTTCTTACAAAGCTGATGCCTTCCTAGCCTCTTACCTTGGTCACAGGCAGCCAGAGTCCCCCCAGTCCTGGCTGCATTCTGCTCTCTTTGGCCCGCAGAGCACAGTGTAGGATGAAATGACACCAGATGGAACCAGCGTGGTCCTATGTGAGTATTTATTGGTTTGTAGGGGCTGCCTGAGCCTGGTACCCAGCTCTCTGGCCCTGGGACTGGCCATTCCCCATGCTATTTGGAGGTGGGGGTGCCCTGGCCAAGCTGCAGCAGGGAGTTGGTGGTGTAGTTCTGGAAGAGGGGCTGGAGGAACATGCCAACGGTGCCAAAGACACAGACGAAGACGAAGATCCACAAGAAGAGGCGGTCGATGACCATGGCCACATACTTCCAGTCCTCACTCACCTGCATGGGGCCGGGAAAAATGCTGGGTCAGACTGGGGCCTTAGGTATTGCTTGACACTGCCCCGACTGGGAATTTGGCATATTCTCAGAGCCTCGAATATGCTCCCTCAGCACTGCAGCTCCTAGGTCTGCCTGCCAGCCTGCTGTGGGCCCCATGGGGCTCACTCCCCCTGCTGTCACCCGCACCACTAAGCCCAGGAAACATTTCCCCTGTGAGCAGAGCCAGGGGGGCTCTGCAAAATCTGCAGCCTGACAGTGCTGTGCAGGGCCAGGCCTCCTGGGAGCCTCCTGGGATTCCAGAGTAGCTGCTTCAGCCTGGGACTGCAGTGGTGGGTCAGGGATCAGTGCTGGACGCCCTACCTAGGCAGGAGCTGCAGGGCCTCACTGCACACGGGGCTAGGAAGGGACCCCCTTGGTTCTTGTGCACGTGACTTCCTGTAGTGTAGCTGTGAGCCAGGACAACCTCTGCACCCCACAGCTCTGGCCACCCCTGAGCACTGCCCACCCCCAGGTGCACACCGCCCACCCCAACTTACGCTCTGATCATCATCCTCACTGCGCATGTGGTCAGCAATGAAGCGCACGCCATCCACTGCTTCCTCCAGCCCACAACTGCAGCCAGCTGCAGGGGCCGGTGCCTGCCCCGGTCGCTCTCGATAGCCGTTGAGGCCGTCAGCCTTGGCAGCACCAGGGTTGGTGTAGCAGGTGCAGGTGTGGGCACCAGCCTGGACGAAGAGAGTGGTGGCGGCAGCACGTTCCTGGGTGTGCCGGTGCTGGCGCAGACGCTGGCGTGCGCAGTTCTGCCGCGGCTGCTTCATGAAGAGCAGTGCTGGGAGCTTGTGGAGGAAGAGGGTGCGGACCCAGGGCGGCATGGTGTGCGTGGTGGGTGAGCGATGGTGCACATTGAGGACACAGACGCTCGTGACGATGGAGAAGGTCACCAGCACCATGGTGAACATAAGATACTTGCCCACCAGCGGTACGTCCAGTGAGGTTGGTGGCACGATCTTGGAGATGAGCAGGAGAAAGACAGTGAGGGCGAGCAGGACAGAGATGCAGAGCGTCATCTTCTCGCCACAGTCAGATGGGAGGTAAAACACAAGGATGGCCAGGGAGGTAATGAGGATGCAGGGAATGATGAGGTTGATAGTGTAGAAGAGCGGCTTACGCCGAATGATGAAGTCATATGTGATGTCCACATAGGTGGAGTCATCAGGGTTCTCGTTGCGCCGCCCTGGCAGTGCCACGATGTCCCACTCGCCACTGGGTGTGAAGTCATCCAGGCTGGCCACCTCACTCTTCAGCACCAGGTCAATCTCAGTGCGGTCGTAGGTCCAGGAACGGAACTTCATGGTGCAGTTCTGCTGATCAAATGGGAAGTGCTTCACCTCGATCTTGCATGCACTCTTGTAGATGGCAGGTGGCAGCCAGAAGATGCTGCCATCGTAGGAGATCACTGCGTTGGAGTAAAAGGAGACCTCATACATCCCATCGGCGCTGGGGTGAAGAGAGGTGCTGTCAGTCCTGGTGTTGTAAGCCCCAGCAGTACAACGACACACCCCCCTGCCCTGGGTGGGGTTGGGGAACACATAGTCCCCCCCAATAAATGACCTACTTGTTGTAGAGCACCACATCAGGCAGCCAGATATGCTTGGAGGGCAGGCGGACCTTCTTCATGTTGTCAAAGTCCTCCGGCTTCCACGTGAGGCGATAGTCCTCCCACTCCTGAGGACAGGTAGGATCAGCCCAGCCACAGAATGGGGGCCTGGGGCAAGGGGGTGGGTCAGGATAGGGGGAACATAGGGGTCCCACACAGGCTTTATGGGAGGCTATGACCGGGCAGGGTAGACATTAGGGTCCCACACAGGGTGTATGGAGAATCCCTTTGATAAGGATGGGTCTCAAGGCAGGGGCTGGGGAGTCCTGAGGCAGGGTGGATATGGGGGTCCCAGGGCCACGTCAGAGTCCAGGGTGCCCACCTGGGTCAGCCAGACGTTTGTAGTCATGATCTGCTCCCGCTCATGCTGCAAAGAGAGAGGGGCCAGTCACTTAGGGTGCTGAGAGGGTTTGGGGCCCCTTCTCTTGCCTGATAGGTTGGGGAATAGAGTCCTGGCAAACTCACCACGCTGATGAGCTGTGCCAGCGACACCATCAGCTGCACGGTCACCAGCTCAGAGCCATTGGTCGCCGGCCGGATCAGCTTGTTATAGCGTGCAGGGTCCAGCAGATACTCAACCAGTCGCTCCTCCGTGTCTGTGCCCAGGCTCCCTGGGGCATGGCGGAGCCTGAGTCCCACGTTGGCGGGCAGGGCCCCCCACGAGGGTCCAGGGACCCCCCGGGATAGAGCCTGTACCCAGCCTGGGGCTCTGTGCCTGGCAGCCCGAGAGCAGGAATGCTGGGGTGCACGATGATGGGGTGTGGATGTCATAGCTGGGCACGTAGCAGGGAGGGAGGGGGGGAGGATGGGCGGTCTGAGGGGCTCCATGACTGGGCACGAGCAGATGGGCAGGACTGAGGGGTTCCTTTCTGCCCTCCCCTGCCTGTCCCCGCGATTCCCTGCCCGTTCATGACACCCCCTCCCCTGTTCCTGTCGGTCCCTGCCCACCGCCGGCACCGCCTCGGAGAGCCGGAGCCCACGGCGGCCGCATAGCCCCGGGGGTGTCGAGGAGCGCCGGAAGCGCCAGTGGCACTGGCATTACAGAAGGGCCGGTACCGGCTCCACTCCGGATCTGTCCCGTGCAACAGGCGCAGCCCCCGGCCCGATCCGGTCCGGTCCCCTCCCCGCCGGTGTCGGGTGTCATCGCCCGTAGCCCCCGACACTTACGTCTCAGGGCAGCGAGAAGGCAGAGGACGCGGAGCAGTGCCATGGGGGCGGCCCGGTGCCGTCACCGGTACCCGGCGCTGTCCACGGTTCTGGCCGAGCGCTGTCCGAGGTGCTGGAGCCGGCGGCGGCCCGGGAGGGGCGGCCCCGGGCGGGAGGCGGTGCCGGGCGCTGCGCCGGGGCCGCCCTGTGCTCCGGCTCCGTCGCCGTCACCACCGCCGTCAGCAGCGCCAGGGCCGCCCCCGCCTCCGCCCCGCCGCGGCCGGGGGACGCAGCGGAGGGGTCTGAGCTCCCGCAGCCCTCCGCTCCACCGGGGTCCCTGCACGGTGCCAGCGGGGCCGCGGAGGGCCGGGAGGAAATCAGACCGGGGGGGACGGAGCGGTGGGAGGGGTCGCGGGTGGAACCCGGGACCG
>WEKY01021120.1:64677-93516 GCA_013390045.1 Picathartes gymnocephalus | reverse complement strand
GAGGCGGGAGCTGCGGCTGCTCGAGTCCATCTTTCACCACGGCCACGAGCGGTTCCGCATCGGCAGCGCCTGCCCGGACGAGATCAGCTGCGAGTTCGTCCCGGGGGCCGGGGCCCGCGCCGGCGCCTCCGCCTCCCGGGGGCCGCCGCCGGGACCCGTCCGTATTCACTGCAACATCACGGTGAGGCCCAGGGGGTGCGGCGGGTCCAGGCTTTGCGGGGGCACTGCAAGGCGGCCCCGGGACCGAGTGGTCCCTCCGCGTGTACGGGGCTGCCGCCGTTGAGGCCCAGGATGAGCTGAGCCTGGGCCCCAACGTTCCTGGCGGCGGCTACGGGGCGCGGGGGGTAGCTGCCCCCGGCCCCCTCCTGCGTGGGGCTTGCGGGAGCGCCGTACGAGCCACCGCGAGTTCCTCGGGGCAGCGGCTCACGGAGAGAAACAGCAGGGTGCAGTGCCCGGCAGCACTCCCGCCGTCCCAATGGCCCCGTGTACGAGACTGCCCCCGTTTTCCTGCTTCCCCCGGTTTTGTTTTGGAGGGTTCCCCGGGGGCCCCTGATGTGCCTAGAGAAGAGGTACCTGCGGCAGCAGCGACGGCTCTTCCAGTCACATCTGCACTGGGGTTTTAGGGATCCTGATGCTGGATGGCTTGGCACTGGGTGCTGATGCCCTCATTGATCACAAATTACAACTGGTTTGTGTCTCCAGGCGAGGAGAGCCAGCAGAGCTTGAATAGCCCCTGGTGCAGATTCTGGATGGGACTAATGACCAGGATTTTCTAGAGGGGCGTGTTGGGAGTGTTGCCAGAGGGTTTGTTCTGGGTTAAAGGTCTGGGTGCTCGTCCTCTGCCTTTTACGGGTGCTGCCAGGTTCTCCTGCAACTGCTGGTGCAGAGCTGTGAGGGTAGCAGCCTGTGGGCAATGTGGGATGCCCATAGTGTCCTCCCACCCCCAATGGCCCCACGGCCAGAAGGGTGGCCAAAATGCCACCATCCTCCCTCCGTGTTCCACCCTGGGCCAG
Source organism: Picathartes gymnocephalus (assembly GCA_013390045.1). Classification (NCBI taxonomy): domain Eukaryota; kingdom Metazoa; phylum Chordata; class Aves; order Passeriformes; family Picathartidae; genus Picathartes; species Picathartes gymnocephalus. The sequence goes on along the minus strand of WEKY01021120.1, from coordinate 92,503 downwards.
GGGGACCTAGCACAGAGCCAGCCCAGCATGGTCTGAGTAGGGGTTTGTATTGCCCTCAGCCCCAGGTTTATGTTGGAGGGTGTATCAGTCACCTGTGGCCTGATCCCTGTGGTTCAGAGGGATCTGTTTGCAGAAGATGTAGGGCTGCAGCCCCCACCCTGTCTGCTCTGTGCACCACAACAGTCTCCATCTCACCAACAGCACCTTCTCCCCTTCTCCAGGAGTCTTACCCAGCTGTTCCCCCAATATGGTCTGTGGAGTCAGACGATCCCAACCTGGCAGCTATCCTGGAGAGGCTGGTGGAAGTCAGGAAAGGAAATACGTTGGTGAGATATGCTCCACTGCCTGTGAGAGGGGAGGGCTGGCAGCTTCGAGGGGGTAATTCCCTGCTTGCATGTCCCCAGCTGCCTGAGGTGGGGACTGTCTCTGGTCTCATAAATGTTCCAGATATTTGGGATGAGCTTCTCTGACTTTGTTTGATGCTGAGGTGGGATTTTGCACCCATGTCTATGGCTGCTTGGAGCAGGAAGCCCTGGGGCCTTTGCTTGCTGGCTGCAGTGCTGAGGCTCAGCTCAGCACGGAGGTCCCCACACTTCCCTGACCCTCTGTTCTCTGGACAGCTTTTGCAGCACCTGAAGCGAATAATCTCTGACCTGTGCAAACTCTACAACCTACCCCAACATCCAGATGTTGAAATGCTGGACCAGCCTCTGCCGGCAGAACAGGTGAGTGGCTCAGGAAAAGGCTCCCAAAGCTCAGAAAACAAGTTCCCTGATATTTGCTCTGGAGGTTTTTAGGGGTTACCAGACGAGGGACACATTGGATGAGGGGTTGGATTCCTGTCCTGGGTGAGGCCAGCCTGCTCTGCTGGGCCTTGGTGCCATTTTCTGTAAAGGCTCTCAGCTACTCTTTGCTTTTAATTTGGTTCTGCATGTATATCCCTGTTTGACCTCAACTTGGAAGCATCTGGGAAGGCAGGAGAGCATTTTCCTAGGATGCTGCCCACACAATCTCCATCCTTATCCTCTTTCCACAGAGCACCCAGGAAGAGGTGTCCTCTGAAGAGGAAGATGAAGAGATGCCAGAGGTAAGTGCCACTTCAATGAGTGAGGAAATATGCCAGAGAGCTGAGCACAGGGAGAAAGATGCTAAAGGTGTGAGGGTACAGGGGTCTTGCCAGGGAGAAGCTTGTGGCATCCAGACAAGGAAGTTTGGATCAAAGGCTGGATAGTTCTCGGCATTTTGATGCTGAGGATTCTGAGGCACAGCTGAGTGCCACATATTCACAAACCCCGGGAGAGCACAAAGGCTGAGCAGCGTAGCCATGGCCTCCAAAGGCATGTGGATGAGCTGTGAGCAGAGAGAGCTGCTTGGACAATATGTGCTGTTCTCTAAAGCCTGACATTTTTGCGGGAGAGATGGATTTCTGGTTTTGCTTTTGCAGCACCTGAAGCGGCCTGCTGCTGGCCGGGAAGTCACTGTTGCACGGGACTCCCTCTGAGAGGATTAGGTCAGGTGACTGAGCGTGCGAGTGAGCTAATTGCCAGGAGTGGTGGAGGCAGCAGCACTTCACTACAGGCTGAGGGCACCTTGCTGCAGAACCCACAGGCTCTGGTTGTTTGGTTTGCAGTTTAGAGATCTGTAGAAGTGGGTGGAATAATCTTGAATCTCCATGGTGACATTTAGCAATGCCTCACACACATGAGCAGCACGGGCACTGAGTCAGCAGTGCCGTGGAACCTGGGGGCAGGTCACTGAGCAGAAGCACCCCAGCAGTTGGGGGGTTTTAGCAAAGTTAATTGCTTGCTAAATTAAGGCTCGGATTTGCCAGGGTCCGCGGGGAAAAGAGGGAGGGTTAAACTGGCACCAGCATAACCTTGTGAATCTGCAAATCTGCTGCTTCATGGCAAATCAGTGTGTGCAAGGCCTCCACTCCTGTGGGCTGGAAAATAAATCCCCAGGAGCTGAGCATTCCCCCTTGTGCTTTTTGCTAACACTAGTCATTGTGGAGGGGGAACACTTTCATGTAGAGCAAAGGTTTTGTGCTGAGTGGTGGCATTTGTTCAGCTGTGTGGAGGAGTGGAGCAGCAGAACTGTGCCCTGGCACAGAGATTCATTATGCAGGTTAATCTACTCGAGGGATTTTCTAGGAGGATCTGTTTTCCTGCGTGAGTCTAAAAATGTCAAAGCCCTTCCAAAAATGCTGCTCAATAGCCACAGCCAGCCCAGAGAGGCCGGACTAAACACTTGTTCAGAGGATTTAGTGCCAGTGCTGGAGCTGTGCATACCCACAGCCTTTTCCAGGCAGCTGAATCCTGTGTGCATGGGGAGAGATTTCTGTAGTGGGCCCACATGGCTGCAACTGTTTGTTCCCATCAGGTAACTGCATTGCCATGTGTTATTTTGGGAAACAGTGAGGGGCAAAGGCTCTTCTGGGGTCAGGTACGACACTTGGGGTGTACTGAACTGATCTGCAGGGAGACATGCTGTGAAATACCTACTCTTATTGAGGGAATAACATCCCGTGCAGCTGAATTTGGCTGCAAGGGTCTGTACTTGTGGTGCCAGTGACCTGTGTCCATGTTGGGATTTGGCTAATGAAGGGGGCCCAGGTGGCCTGGCAGCACTGTGCCAAGGGGCTGTGCTTTGTTCCAGCCGTCCAGCAGCGTGGCACAGGCTGCTGAAGCCACAGATGTGCCAAGATCCAGAGCAACTCAGTTACATGGGGCTCGTTAAGGAGTGAGAGATTAATGGCTTGTTGTAAACAGTCATGAGACATGGCAGGGAAGAATCCAGCAAACAAAGAGCTTGCATGAGCCGGGTGGAATACTCAGGTCTTGTGTCTTCTACTCTGTTTGTACCTCAGATCAGGAGCTGGGTCTTCCTGGGCTGAGGGAGTTGCACTAGGAGTACCTCCTGGGTCAGGGCAGCTCAGTACTCAGAGCAGGGAGGAGCAAAGGCACATCTCTTTGAGCTTTCCTCTTCCTTTCCCAGGATACTGAGGACTTGGACCACTATGAGATGAAAGAGGAAGAGCCGGCAGATGGGAGAAAGACAGAGGATGAAGGCATTGGGAAAGAAAACCTGGCCATTTTAGAGAAAATAAAAAAGAACCAGAGGCAAGATTACTTAAATGTACGTGTCGCCCAGTGGGCAGGTGGGCTGGGGAAGCAGAGGGACTCAAGCACAAGAGTGATGGAGGCCCTTGGCAGCCCTCCAGCCCTAAATCAGAGGGGCTGTCCCCAGCCAAACGTACAGCAGTACCAGTTCTCTAGGGCTGATGAGGCTGAAGCAGATAAGTCTGTGAACTGCCTCTGCAGCTCAGGGAGGGCATTGGGTGCCCCCAGGGCATTGGTACCACGTGGGGCAGTCTTCCTGCAGCAAGATCTGGGGCTCCCTTCTGCCCCAGGAGCTGTGCCCCCACAATCACCTAAAGCTGTGGAGGTGGGTTGTTTCTTTTGTACCCCTGGGCTGAGAGTCTAAGACATTAGAGAGGACACAGGTGTTTCTGTTGCAGCTGTGCTGCCTGAGGTGACGTATTTGAGGCAAGATACAGACTGAGAGGTGACAGGCAGGATACAGTCTGGTATAGAGGCTGGGCCAAGTTGTAGCTCAGGTGTTGACCTCATAGAGCAATAGCCATGGTTGGGTGCAGCATAACAATACAACTGTCCCCCTCCCTGTTCCTTGCAGGGTGCAGTGTCTGGGTCTGTGCAGGCCACTGACCGGCTAATGAAGGAGCTCAGGGATATTTACCGATCACCAAGTTTCAAGGGTGGTGAGTGCTGCCAGGAGCTCCATGCAGGAGGATTCCTTCTTGTTCTGTGGGGTACCCAGTGGGTCTTGGAGCTGTTCTGCTCAGGTGAGGGGGTGGGTCTCTGGCATTTGATGGCTGTGGCTCTGTCAAGAGTGAACAAAACCACCTTACCATCTCTGTTCCCTGCCACTGCAGGATGGAAGTGGGGAGCATGCTGTGGGTTGGAGAATTATCTGACTTTGAGGGGGATGGTATTTCTACTCCTTTCCTGAGCACAGGGACTCGGAGAAAGAAACAGGACTGTGCTGGATAGGTGCTGCTTTTCATGGAGGGACAGTGCCCAAGTAAAGTTGTGCTGCAGGGCCCAGGGGATTTGAAATTTGTGTGATGGCTCAACCCTCTCTCAGTGTCCCCCCACAGTGACCTCCCTCTGTTCTCCTTGCAGGATACTATGCAGTTGAACTAGTGAATGACAGCCTGTACGATTGGAACGTCAAACTCCTGAAGTAGGTGGCCCAGCTTGGGATCATGCATTTGTGGTGGGTCTTGGTGTTGGGACCAAAAAGTCCCTTTGAGCAGATGGGACATGAGCATGGCAGGGGAGCACCAAGCAGACCTTGAGTTAGCCTCTCTCAGGCAGCTGGCTTGCTGTCTCCACAACAAAAAGGAGATGATACCTCCAGACAAGATGAGGTAATTGGAGGATTCTGCAAGTCTCTGCTGTTCTTAGAGTCCAGAAAGAGGTGCAGCACGCAAACCCTGAGCTTTCACACCCTCCAGACACCAGTGCTGCCTTTTCCTTGGGCCAGGCAGCCTTTATTTTTAAGCTGGCAGCATGGAAAAGGGGTGTAATGGTCTTCTCTGCAAACCGGAAGCAGAATGCTGGCAGCCTGTGCTGTTGCTGCCCTCAGCCAGAGTCTGAGGGCCCATGTGACTGCCTGGCTGTGCAGGTATGGCAGCTCTGGGGTGTGGTGGCAGTGAGCACAGCTGACCTGAGGTGCATGGCCTTGACTGACCCTCTGGGGTTTTCCTGTCACAGGGTTGATGAGGACAGCGCTTTGCACAACGACCTCCAAATCCTCAAAGAGAAAGAAGGAACAGATTTCATCCTCCTCAACTTCTCTTTTAAAGTAAGGCTCCCCCTCCTAGAGAGATGCCTGACTTCGCGAGGCATCAGAGAACACCTTTCTCAGTGGCTTTGCTTCCCTTCTCTCATTCCAGGATAACTTTCCTTTTGATCCACCATTTGTAAGGGTTGTATCCCCAGTGCTGTCAGGGGGGTGAGTAACTATGTGTCTCTCTCTGCTCTGCAGTGCTGCTTTCTGCAGTAGTTTTCACTGGCTTTATCCAGTGCTGTGCAATCCTGTGACTTCCTTGACATGGATTTGCCATTTGGAAGCAAACAGGGATGGTGGAGTTTTTAGCATATTTTTTCCATCAGAGATCTAATCAGAGAAGATGTTTCACCTCTAGAGCAGTGGGTACGATTGCATCTTTCTGTGTGGTAACTTTGTCTGATTCCATCTCAGGTATGTTTTGGGTGGTGGTGCCATCTGCATGGAGCTGCTTACGAAACAGGTGGGTGCTGGTCCCTGCAGGAACTGGGGGAGCTGTTCTGCCTACCACACTCTGTATTCCCGACAGCTCCTGCCATACCACTGCCTGGCAGAACTGGGGAAGGCCCTTTGGTTGCACTAGAAGCACAGTCTCTGGGGTGGGTCTGGCCTCACCGTGTGTTTCATCCCTCAGGGTTGGAGTAGTGCCTACTCCATCGAATCAGTGATCATGCAGATCAGTGCAACGCTGGTGAAAGGGAAAGCACGAGTACAGTTTGGAGCCAATAAGGTAGGGCCTGGACAGTGTTAGGAGAACAGGGGCTGGCAGATGGGGGCACAGCCAGCTCTGGCCGCACAGGGACGGTGTGTGGGATGGCTTCCCCAAGGTTCCTGCTGGACTGGTGGTCTCCTTGCCTTCCCTTGCAGAACCAGTACAGCCTGACAAGAGCACAACAGTCCTACAAGTCCCTGGTTCAGATCCATGAGAAGAATGGTAAGGGCTGAGGGAGAGAGTCTACATTTTCCCTTGCTCGTTTGGGCTCCCCAGACAAGCCACTCACATGTTACCCTGCCTCAAGTGCGGAGGTGGCCTAGAGGCTGTGACAGCAGCAGTGGCAGCTGCTGTAACACAGTGCTCATCCATGCAGATGGCTACAGAGTGCTGCTGCCCTCTCTGCTGCCCAGTGCTGGGCTCCAGTGGCTGTAGCTAAACGCAGCACCTCACTGATTGCTTGGATTTGATGATCTGAGAGGTCTTTTCCAGCCTAAATGATTCTTTGATAGCCCATGTGGTGTTGGGAATTAAGCCAGAGGGAAAGCCTCCCAGTAATCAGGGATTAGGCCCTTTAGAAGTGGGACTTGTCTGCTTTCGGCAACTTTTCCAGGTGCAGATTCTCATTGCCCATGCAGTTTCCTCCCTCACAGATCTCTCTCCTCATTTCAGGCTGGTATACACCACCCAAGGAGGATGGCTAGTGTGGATGCTGCAGGACCAATCTGAATATCTTCTGGATGCTCTGCTTGGATCTTAGTGATGCCTCTTGGCTTTCTCCCAGGATATAATAGCTCTGCCTGTTGCAGGACAATACTGGCTGTTCAAAACTCTAAATAACTGTTTAAGGAGTTGGACTGACCCAGAACAATTGCTGGGCCCATGCTAGCAGGCATTCTTGTTAAAACAAACTCTTGAGCCTCTTGTATTGCTGGAAACTTTTGACTCTATTCCAGTCTAGAGCATCCTCCTTACCTATGCTATGGATTTAATTTATTTTCTTATTTCATGTACACTGCTTTTTTTTTGTTATGGTGTATGATGGATGTGTATGGAAAATGTATCTTTGGAGAAAAATTACAGTTTGTTAATTTGACAATGCTGGTCTAACCAATTTTTTCCAAGCTCCTGCTGGGTGGGTTGTGCCCTGCGAACCCTGCTGCAGCCTGGTTGCAGGGTAGAGTGGTCAGTGGAGCTGTGGTGGGCCCAAGCCCTGCAGGAAGAGCTGGTGCAGCTGCCAGAAAAGCCCTTTTCTGTTTAGCCATTAAGGGAGCAGGGTTTCTGCTCCATCTTCCCTGGGCAAACTCGAAGCACAGAGGGGAAGATCTGTGAGGCTGTCCTCTCCCCTGCAGTGGAGGAAGGGTTTGTGGGTATATCCCAGGGCTGCCAGCTCCTACTCCACACTTCTCCCTGTCCTCTTGCCAAGCAGTAAGATGAGATGAGACCTGAGCTTTGTCCTGTTTCTCCCCACTAGCTATGCATGGAGGCTGAGCCCCTTGTCCCTATCCCTGCTGTGTTGTGGCTGCAAGCTACTGCAGGGAGTGGAGCGTGGGCACTGTTCCCATCTCTGACCAGGACCTGTTCCGGCAGTGAACACCCCGTTCTATGGGGTTTTATTTTACTTTCCTTAAGCTATTGTTCCTGCTCACCTTTGTACTCCAGCCCTCCATGGATGGAGTTGCTGCAGTTGTGGCCTGTCGTCTTGAATCCCCCCGGCCCTGTTTTGAGTCTGCTGGAAGGAGATTCGGGTGTTGGAGCTCCTCTAACTTGGGCCATGTCCTCGTCTGGAGGACAGAACTGACGCACTAGAGTCAAAGATGGAACCATGCGTATTAATTCACTGTGCTTGAATAAAAGTCATTAGAAAATCAAAGAGCCTCAGAACTCCATTATCTACTTCAGCAGCTGCTTCCCTGTCCTGCTCAGAGTCTTGGAATAAAAAGATGTTGTTAGGAGAGGGATTACTGACAGCTGCAAGAGTGACTCTGGTCTCAGCTTGAGGACTATTTTTAAGGGTTTTGCTGAAGGACCAGAGGATTTGTGATGCTGAGCAGCTCTGCCCTGTGTCCTCTGGCCCAGACCAGCACCTGTGGAAGTCCTGGATCCTATCCAATCCTGTTCCTGGTAGCTGGGCCTGGGTGGCCAGAGGTAGCTACACCCAGCTCCCACCTTTAGCTCAGGAACCTGCTAGGTAGCGGGTTAAGTCGGTTTAACGAAGGTTTAAAACACGCGTGGGGCTTTCTCTTTGGTGAAGTAGGGGCTGCTCTGCTGAGTTGGGTTGGGATTGGGTACGCCAAGTTGGTTGGGAGAGTTCATGGCACACAGTCCCAAATCATGGCAGCTTTACAGGCTGGGATGAGCAGAATTGAAGAGGGCCCTGCAAGACACTGTCACTGGTATGCTGGCCTGAGAAGAATCGAGGCTGAAAGCGCAGCAGGAGCAGGTGTCTAGCAGGCCATCTGCCGGTCCTGTCCAAACCCGCCCCAGAGAGGACCCATCCCACCCTGAGCCAGGCTTGGCCTTCGTTGCCACCACGCTGGGTCAGGGAAGCTTGTCGTCTCAGGGAAGCAGGTGTGTGGTGCCATCTGTCACCACTGCTGAAGGCACTACCAAAGCCTTCCCCTGTGGGAGCTGGCAGAGAACAAGGACGGGGAAAGACTTCCTGAAGGAGACATGAGGTACATTGGTTCAAACGCCACTGCAGCACAAAGCCACCAAGACAGTGCTGCCTGCGCGTCTGTCCTTTTGAGGCCCCATATAACTAAGGGGGACTGTAGTCTGCCAAGGAAAGAAAAGGAACCAGCATCCAAGTTTACTGGTGGGGAAGTAGGAGTTTTCCTAGGCCTCCAAAAGGCAAAGCTGAAGCTAGACAAGATCCCACTGGCAGTTCAGGCACCAGCCTGCCAGTGGCATTGCACCACTGCAAGGCACATCCTGCCCAGCAGCACCAGCAAGAAAATTGCCATCACTTCCTATGGCGCTGTCAGCACCCAGCACCTCCCCCCTATACAGAAGAGGAGCCCATAATCTGCCACAAACTCCCATCCTGGGGTCTATGAAAGCAATTTTGCCACAAAACCCTCTCCTCTTCCCAAGCAGCTGCAAAGGGGGAGAGTCTGCTGTTGTAAGGGCCCTCCGGCGATGCAGCCCGACAGGAAGCCAAACCACTGGGCTCAGCCGCGCTTTTCCGGCAAGGTGACAGCACGGCCAGACACAGAACCACGGCCGTGGCGGCAGAGAGTGTACTGGCTGCACACAGCGCTTGTGCCCTATCAGGTTGTGCACAGGGTGCTGTGCACGAAGTCCTTGTACGGGTGGCTATGCACAGGCGGCTGCGCATAGCGGGGTTGTGCACAGTCTTCATCCATAGGGAGCATAGAGTCCACGCCCAGGCTCAATCCTTAGAGGTCCATGCCCGGGGACCATGGAGGGGGCCCACGCACGAATGTCTGTGCTGTCCTTGGAGTCTCTGCCCCGGGGATCCACTCGTACAGTCCATCGATGGGATCCATGTGCAGGGGCGTCCCATCAGCTAGGCAGGGTCACGAGGTCTCTCAGCCCCACAGGGACTGGTCCCCCACCGAAGTTTCCACGTCTTACCACGGTTCGCCGGGGCCGCGGCTGCCTGCCCGGCTGGTGCCGCGCCGTTCCCCGGGGCCGCCCCCTCCGGATCTGGGCGGGGAGCGCCGGCCCTGCCACCCCCTTTGGCCCCTCTGTCCCCGGCCCGGCCTGGCCCGGCCCGTCCCGTCGCCGCCGCATGGGGCCCCCCGGGCCGGCCTGACCCCTCGCCGAAGCCCCTAAGCTCCCGGAGACGGGCCCCGCCGAGAAGCCGCGACGGGACCCCCCGGCTGCCCGTTCCCGACCGGGCCTTCTGGAGCTCGGAGAGACCCCCCCGGGCCCCGTCCCCAGGGGCAGCGGACCCCTGGAACCTCCCCGGGACTGCCCCGGCCGGACTCATCCGACACCCGGCGAGACCTCCCGACTCAACCCATTGCTGGAGGAGATACCCCGGCCCCCTCCGAGACTCTTCCCAGGGGCAAGGGACCTCCGAGGGCACGCGGTTCCCTTCCCGGGCCCCGGGAGCCGGCACCCCTGGGGACGCACCAGCTGTCCCCGTCGGGGCGAAGGACACCTGGAGCCCCCCACGAAGGCCCCGGTCCCCCGGCCCACATCCCCACTCCCGGGCTGGCCCCAGTCTGCAGAGGATCCCGTTTCCAGGGCTGGGGGCAGCCGGGCTGCCCAGGGCCCCCCGGGTGAGTCGACCCTGAGCCGGCGGGGCAGCCGTGGGGTGTCGAGGAGCCCCGGGGGGGCTGCGGCACCCTGCGTCTCCCCAGCTCCATGGCGGCCAAGTGGTTCAAAGAGTTCCCATCCAACCTGAAGACGGTTTCAGAGAAGGCTCGGCCGGGAAGCGGGAGCGTTGGGAAGAGCCGCAAGAATTCAACCGCTGAGCTGGGGGGCTACCGGGCAGCTGGGGGTGGCAAGGAAGGGGGCAGCCGGCTGTCACGGGACAACCTGCAGGGTCTCCTCCAGGCCGCCACCGGGAAGATGCGGAAGAATTCCCGAGTGGAGGTGGGCACACCGGAGGGACCCCCCAAAACGTACATCAACCGCCTCATCAAGGTGGACGCTTCCGAGAAGAACGGGAAGGGGCACCCTGGACCTCTGCCTGCCGGCCTGCCTGCCCCCGAGCAGGACAAGGGGAAGCCCCCCAAGACAGAGACGGTAAGGCAGGGACTGGGAGCTGGGGGCGGAGGGAGCGCGAAGCACTGGCAGCTTTAACTGCTTTGGTCTCCGACTCATTAGCCTGGCTGACTTCGTCCTTTTATCCTGCCCAGCTCCACTGCCTTTAAATTCCTTCAAAGCTGCCTTCATCCCAACTGCCCTTCATCACCCATGTGGGAGTGGGGGGGTTGTTGGGCATCTTCATCATCGCCCGCGTGTCCCATGCCAGTCTGACCCCAGAGCTCAGCTGCTGGTTAAACAAAGGATGATGGAAAGCTTTTCTGGGAAGTTGGTCTTTCACCCTTGCAGAGCCTTGGGAGGACTGGAAGCCAGTTGCGGGGGTTGCTGTCACCCAAAAGAGTCCCAGAGCTCCCCCCAGGCTCCTCACCACCACTGAGGTGCTTAGGAATGGTCTCGACTGCCCCCACCTAAAGGTGCCACTGGGTGCATCCTCTGGGGTTGTGGCATGGCTCCATTTACCCCAGATAAGCTGCCGTCCTTCCCTGGGGACCCCAGGGGACCCCCAGTGTGCCTGTTCCCTGCCCAGCTCTGTGCTCATGGCATCTCTGCCACCCCTGCTGGGACCCCACCAGCCCCCTGAAGCCAGCAATGCCTATTCTCTGCTCAGGTTATCATCCTGGAGGATTACGCAGACCCTTACGATGCCAAACGGACCAAGGGGCAGCGGGATGCCGAGCGCCTAGGAGAGAATGATGGGTACATGGAGCCCTATGATGCCCAGCAGATGATCACAGGTATGAGATCATGTTGAGCCATGCCACAGCACCGCAGCTGGCACCACTCCCCAGCTGGGAGTCTGTGGCTGCCCTTGGAGCCACCCGGCGCTGGAGGCTCCGGGAACAGGAAAGCTGCTTGCCGCTTCCTGGGGCTGTGCAGGGCCAGATAAGGAGTGGGAGCAAGGCCAGACACTGGCCCATGCTGGCCGGCCCCTCAAGCATTGCCATGACCTGCTGCCATCATCCAACGGGCACATGTGGCCAGTGCAAAGCCCTCAATGTCCCCCAGTCATCCCAGGGTACCACCCCCAAAGAGTTCCCAATGGCCGTGCCCCTCAGCCAGCGACACCCCGGCTGGCGTGGCGACTGTCCAGCTGGCCACAACAACAGGAACTGACTGGGCCGGAAGCTGGGAATAAAAGATTTGCTGCTGATGTTTTTTTTCCGTGCAGGGCAGCCCAGCCTGTTAGGCAAAGACTGGCGCTGTGGGGAGAAGCAGGGGGCTGGGAGGGACGAACCCCTGGGGTGGCCTCCCACACAGCTCAGCTCCAGCTTGGGGTGTAGCATCCTGCTGCCAATGGAGCGCAGCTGGCCCCACTTGCGTGGGTCTGCGCCAGCAGCTCAGGACTGGACAGCAGACCAGGCGCCATGAGGATGGGCCCCTTCCTGCTCCAGCTCCTCCCAAGCTGGTTCCCAATGGGGCGTTGCCGGCATGCAGTCCCCAGTGCACATCCCTCACTGGGGGCTGGTAGTGGGAGTGGGGGGTCTCAGAGGACACACAGACCCATCCCTGACCCACCATCCCTCTCCCCCACAGAAATCCGCCGTCGTGGCTCCAAGGACCCCCTGGTCAAAGCCATCCTGCTGCTGGACGGTCCTGGAGAGCCTGGGGAGGGGGGTGCCAAACTGGATCTTGCCAGGCGGTTGGGGGGCAAGGAGGTGGCAGGGAAGGGGCCACAGCTCTATGACACCCCATATGAGCCTGAGGAGGGGGTGGCCGGGGGGACCCCAGAGCGCAGGGTGAGGGCTGGTGACGGGCGCCTGCCTGAGAATGACGAGCGCCCGGCGGGGGAATACGAGCAGCCCTGGGAGTGGAAGAAGGAGCAGATTGTCAAAGCACTGTCAGGTAGGGGACAGGGACAGGATGGGAATGAGGATGAGGGGAGGGACAGGCATGGGATGGGAATGTGGATGGCCATAGGGACAGGGATGGAGACAGACTTTCTAGCAGGGCTTGTCACAGGAGGACAAGATGTGATGTTTTTTAACTATAAGGGGCACTTTAGATACAAGAATTTTCTTGGGCTGAGTGGCAAGGCACTGGCACAGGTTGCCCAGAGAGGTGATGCCTGCCAGGTAAGGTTGGATGGGGCTCTGAAAAACCTGATGTAGCTGAAGACATCCTTTTTCATGGTGGGGTGTTGGACCAGATGGGGACAGGCACATGGTTGGAGAAGGGGTTGGGACTGCCAGTGGGGAAAGTGCTGGGGCTGGGGACAGGGATGGAGCTCGGGATGGGGACTAAAAGTGAAGGTGGGGCTTTGGGGGCTCACATCTTGTTCCTCCCAGTTCAGTTTGAGGGCTCGGAGCGTCCTAAGGAGGAGACACTGCGGCAGCATCTACGCCAGAAGAGCTGGACATCCAAGATGCTGAAGCCGGCGAGCACTGAGCACAGCGAGGGGGAGCGCGTGGATCCTGCCCTGGCACTGGAGAAACAGCCGTGAGTCGCGAGTTCCACGTGTGGGAAACGGGGCAAGGAGGAATGGAGTGCCCAATGTTTTGCCACGGCTCAGCGTCCCTTCCGTGTGTCCCCCCACAGCTGGTACCACGGAGCCATCACGAGGGCTGAGGCAGAGAGCCGGCTGCAGACGTGCCGGGAGGCCGGCTACCTGGTGCGCACCAGCGAGACTGGCAGCGGCAAGTACTCCATCGCGCTCAAGTGAGTGTCGGGGTGGCCACAGAATGGGGGGGTACCGGCCCCGGAGGGGAGTCCCACCCTGGGGAGACGGGGCGAATCCTCACCCTGGGGCGGCAGGAGTTCCCCCTGGTTGTTCACGTCAAAGCCCTGATGGGGAGGAAGCACCCAGATCCCGAGGGATGGCACCCCCCGATCCACGGGGGGACCCGGGCATCCTGGTGTGGAGCTGGGGCGGAGGTGGGGGTACGGCGTGTCCCCCTCCCCGGCACACTGTCGGGAGCGCCAGCGGCGTTTCCTTCCTGAGGAAGTGCAGCCCCTGGAGCCGAAACAATCAGAGCGGGACGGGAACAAACAGGGGTGGATACGGCCGCGGGGCAGGCGGGCGCCGGGGGGCTGGCGGTAACACTGATGCCTGCTGGCCGCCCAGGACCAGCCAGGGCTGCGTCCACATCATCGTGGCCCAGACCAAGGACAACAAGTACACGCTCAGCCAGGCCAGCGGCGTCTTCGCCAGCATCCCTGAAGTTGTGCACCACTACTCCACTGAAAAGCTGCCCTTCAAGGGGGCTGAGCACATGGCCCTGCTGCACCCCGTCCACTGCAAGCTGCATTAGCATCTGCTGATGTCGCCCACAAGTGGCCTGCGACCCCCACCCCTGTGGCACGGGACAGGGTGTGGCCACAGCGATGGGCATGTACCACGGGAAGGGTCCAGTGACAACCCCTTTGTCATGTTCCCAGTCCTGAAGGGGCCCCACTCCTGGACTCCAGCAGGGCTGTCCCCCTTTTGCTGGGACAACTCTTGGCCACCCTGTGCCAGAATCGACTTGTCACGGGGCTGCCCATGTGCCCGAGGTGGGGGCACGAAGTGCGACTGGGATGTGTAATGATCTACTAAAATAAACTCGTTGACTGAGAGGGAGCAGTGGTCCTGAGGGCCTGGGATGGGCTTTGTGCTGGCAGGAGTCACCAGTTTTGGGGGCCAGGGGTACTAGGGCTCTCCCAACAGCACATCTGCCTCTTGCCAGGCTTTTTATAGCAGGAGGGAAGGGGAACACTGTCCCCAGGGTGCCTGAGCACCCTCTCCCCTCATCCTGTGGTTTCCTGCCCGGGTGCAGCTGCAGCTCCCCAGCTCCCCAGGGTATTGCACAACCCAGCATGGTCCTCTCCTGCCCATGGGGTGGGCAGTGCATGACAGAGGAGGCATGGCCTGGGGGTGCAGGCCAGGGGTTTTGTAGCACGAAGGGGTGCATAGCACAGGGGCTACAGCCTGGAAGGCACCAGTGAAACAGGAAGCACAGCATGGGGTACATGGAGGGGGGCACAGAGGGCACAGCAAGGGGGAGGGTGAATGAAGTGGGGGTGCAAAGTCCAGTCTCAGCCTCCCCCACTGGAGCCACTCCCAGGCAACAGGCAGGCTGCAGCGACCCCTCTGTTACCCCACTCCCAGCAGCCATTCCAGTATAAATTCAAAGCATTTATTTGAGCCACATTGTCCTGTTTCCCAACATGTGCTTCAAAAAGGAGCTGCGAGAGGGCTGGAGCAGAGGTATGGGGCTGATCCAGCCAGGTCCTCCCTCCTTCCCCAACCCCCATGGCACTGTAGGCACCAGGGCCTTCCCTGCGGGACCCCCAAACCCAGCCCTGGGCCAGCTCCCATGCTCTGGTGCAGCCATGCTTCTAGTGCTGTCAGTCCCAGCCATCCCAGCTTGGCCATGGTGCTGAAGGTGCCCCCCAGGGTCCAGTTTGGGGCCCTTCCCAGTGGCTTCTCCATGGGGGGGTGGCACTGATTCTTCTCAGAGGCTTGTCCCAGCCGCAGAACCACCAGATAGTGGGGGGGAACTGCTCCCAGAGCCACAGCGCAGCCCTGGGACCCCCCGTCCAACCCCTAAGCACCTACCAGCATATTCAGTCCCTGGCTACCGCCCTAAGGAGGAATAATCTGAGTGATGTGGAGCATTCCAGGGGCTGAGGGAACAGGGTGTGAGAGCAGAGCGGTGTCATTGAGTGTTGGCGGGGGGAGGCCTAGGGGGACCAGCATGTGCTGCCTCTCGCCCTCTGGCTTGGTCCTCTCCTGCCCACTTGTCCACCATGTCTGCCTATACCTGCAGGGGAGGAGAGCAATTCCAGGTCAGGTGGGGGGCAGACAGAGCCCCCTGCATCAGCCCCCCTGGCACTCACCTCACCACGATGCCCACAAACAGGGCTATGCCAAGGAGCAGACTCCCACCAGTCACCAGGAAGGCATAGGGAGATGCCACAGGATGGGTGCTGGGTTCCATGACAGACCCTGACACAGAGAGGATGGGCTCACTGTGAGGATAAGGGTGTCCCAGCCCCCCACCCCCAATCCAGGAACCCTTTCTCACCACCAGCACCATTAGTATCGTCCTCCCTGAAGACCTTGGGAAGCAGTGTCACCCCATAGCTGCCATCTTCCATGGGGACCTGCAAAAGGTGAGGGGGGCACAATGGGACAGGTCAGCCCCCGTGCCCTGGTGTCCCCTTGTCCCACATGGGGGCAGGAGACCCATTCCAGACTGTGATGCTTTCCAGGGCTGAGACCACTGTTACCTGTGAGCTGAAAGGCTCCATTTCAGACGTGAGGTCCCACGGGTCTGCACAATGAGGGGGGAGTATGAGACTGGGAGACCCCATGCTGAGCCCCCAATCTCAGGGCCCCATGTTTCCCTCCTACCTGTCCAGGGGGTACCCACAGCCTCCTGGCTCCACTCGCTCCATGCGCCATGGCCGAACTCATCCTTCGCCCTCACCTGCACCACATGCCTTGTCCCACGCCATGCATCACGAATGTTGAGCCATGTTGTTGTCACCTGATCCACCTGGAGGGGACACAGGGCTGGAGACAGTCTGGCCAGGGACAAGCAACAGCTCCATGCCAGCAAGCAGGGTCTCACCTCCATGAAGGTTGGGGCAGGCTCAGGGCGGTAGCGGACCTGGAAGCGGAGCCAGTAGAAACGGGGATCCCAGGATGAGGGGTAGGACCAGTTCACCTGCAGCCACTGTGGTGCCTTCTCCAGTGCCTCCACTGTCACATTGACTGGCGGGTCTGGCTTCACTGCTGGGGAAAAGCGGGGGCTCAGGGCCTGGTACTGCACCCTCAGCCACCCCAGCTCCCACCAACAGGAGCAGCACTCACGGACACTGCTGAGGGTGATGATCTTGTCTTTGCCAGCCGAGCCACCAGCACTATTGCTGACGCACGTGGACACCACAAGGTGTTTGGTGTCATCAGTGCCAGGTGGCACCTTCACCCGGCAAACGAACTTCCGTGCCTTGGAGAAGTAGTGGCACCGCTGCTCTGTGGCATTCTCAGCCACAAACCTGTGAGGTCACAGCTCAGGAGGGGCTGCAGCATGCTCTAGGCATAGGGCAGCTGTCGGGGACATGTCCTGTGCTGTGGGGTCCCTGGCAGTGTTAGGAAAAGGGTCTGTGGGGAGGGATACATTCTGTGCCATGGGGTCCCAGCAGCACTGGGGAATGGGGCTGTGGGGAAGAAATACATCCCATGCTGTGGACTCCCAGCCACCAGTAGCTGCTAGGGAAAGGGTCTGCAGGCATCCTGGCCCATGGAGCCCCAGATGGCACCAGGGAAAGGGTCCATGGGGAGGGACATGTTCTGTCCTATTGAGGTCCAAGCCCATGGTGGATGCAGTGACAACACTCACCTCCGCTTCACCCAGAGCATCGCCCGTGTCCCTGGGGATGGCTTCTCCTGCTGTGGCCACTCACACAGGACATCCTTGTCATGGCTTCGCCGGTAGCAGGAGACCTGGGGAGTTTCAGGGGGCTCTGCAAGGCAGGGAGGTGCTGGGGGACAGGGGCCACCACAGGCAATGCTGCCAGGGACATCCCCACGCCAGCGTGGACCCACCTGCCACCAGCAGCCGCAGGGAGCGCAGCAGGTGGCTCCCCACAGAGCAGCTGTAGTGCCCAGAGTCCTCGTAGCGCAGCCGCTGCAGGAGCAGCGTGTTACCCTCTGCCAGCTGTCGTCCCCAGGCCCCTGCTGCCCCCTGCTCCTCCACCTGCCACAACACCGTGGCATTTGCAGGCACCTCGTCCTGGCAGGTCAACGTGATGTTGGCTCCCAGGTGGCCCAACACCGTGTTTTGCGACAGTCCTGGAGGAACAAGAGGGGACCAGGCGATGAAGATGAGACCCCATGCCCAGTGGGTGTCCCTGGAGAAGGAAGGCACCCCATTATCTGCTCCCCAGTCCAGTGACTGCTGGGGGTCAGGGCACTGAGCTGGAGAGTGGCTGTGGTTCCTCATAGTGGGGTACTGGATCCCTGGCACTGGAATAGGGATGGGCACCACAGCACCCGGTGGGCTGCATATTGAGTAGTCTGCTGGTGGGGAGCACAGTGCAGGGAAGGTGGCAGGCTGGGACTGGTGGTCCTGGGAGTCCTTGGATGGGGGTCCAGTGCCAGAGGGGTAAAGTGGCTGCACTGGCTCGTGGCCCGGGCCAGGCCTGGGCAGCACTCCCGGCTCTCTCCAAAGGTCAACGGCCAGTGTGAACCTGCTGTTCGCTTTGGCTCCTGCTGCTGGGAACGCACCCAGCACCCACGGGACACAGCACCCAGTACCCAGCACAGAGCACCCAGCAACCAACACCCAACACTCATCCAGCACCCTTCACCAGCTCTCACCCCCCCACCCACGGGTGCCCCGTACCGCCACCCAGCCGTCTCCCCGCGCCCGGCTGAGTTCCTTCGGGGCAGGCAGGGAACTGCGTGTGTCCCCTTCCCGTGCCCGGAACCACGAGGCCCAAGTACCGGGAGAGGCTCAGGGCCACCCCCCTCTCCCGCCCTGCCCGGTGCCGGTCGCACTCACCGGCGGGGCCGCAGGGTCGCGCGGCGGCGGCGAGGTGGAGCAGGAGGCGGAGAAGGAGGAGGAGGAGAAGCGACCCCGGCCGCCGCGCCATGCGCCCAGTCGCAGGTAGGAAAACATCAGCAGCGCCCGCGGTTGTGAAACCGGGCGAGGGGCGGGGCGGCACGTGCGCACGGGGGGCCGGGCGAGCCGACACCGCCTCCTCACACCCCCCTACTGCCCGGGACCTCTTTCGTACCCTCCCTCCCGTCTCCTGCGGCTACAGGACATGGCAGAATCTGCTCAGAACATTATTTTCTTTTTTTAAAACTAAAAACAAACAAAACAGGGTTTTTTTTCCTCGGGAACCATAAAATGATACAATTCCTCCAGACAATAACGCGTCATAAATTATCCACCCCGATCCGCGTCCCCTCCACCGACATAAACCTCAAACCCTCCCAAATCCCCTCCAGCCCTCGCCAACACCCTTCTTAACAAGCTCCTCTTTGGTATCGCGTCCCTGGGACCTCAAAAGCCCCAGAGACTCCCCGGGGCTCCCCCAATGCCCACTCAGTCCCGCAGGAAATGGAGAGGAGGAGGATGAGGGAGAAAGCAGAGGTCGAGGATTGCGCAAGACCACGCGTGGGAGTGAATCACGGCAGCCGCCAACACCCAGACTCCCTGTGGCACAGAACGCTTCCTCTTTCCCACCCAGCACCCACTGTCCTGGTGAACCCTGAGGTGGGGGGACAAGGACGGTGACCTTCCTCCCCGCTTCTCCCTGTACCCAGTCAAGAAATGAGTCGCTCTGTAAACTCAGAGAATTTTTCCTTACTTTTTTTGGGTATTTTTTTTGGTTGCTATTTTTCTTTTTTTGGGGGGGGGGGGGGGGTGTCTTTTTTTTCCTTTTTTTTTGTTTATATAAAAAAAAGACGCGTGAGTGAAGGGCAGGGAGAGGCCACAGTCCTCCCAGAGCCCCGCACCTCTGGCATGATACATTCATGTGTGATGGGGCGTTTGCACTCAGTGGAATTGAATACTGATGGAGAAGCAAATGAGGCGGGGGAGGGGCTGATGGTGAGTCCATCCATCCATCCATCCATCCATCCATCCATCCATCCATCCATCCATCCATCCATCCATCCATCCATCCATCCATCCACCCACCCCAGGGAGGGAAAGAGTGTACTTTTTGGCTAGAAAGTGACAGTCCAGACTCCTCCAAATCTCAGCAATGGCCCCAACACGACCTCTGCTCCTACCATGGGACCCCGCTGACAAGGGGCTTTGCCCTCCCCAGGGCCAGGGGCAGAGGAGGGGAGCCCCCAGGTGCACTGGAGGGGATGTGACCCCCTCCAGCCTCAGACCTTGAGAGTCTTGTCAGCTGCACCACTGGGGCTGCCAGCACTGCTGCCCTCACAGCCCTTCTTCTTCCGCAGGGTCTCAATCCAGCTGGTGCTGGGGCGGGGGGCAAAGCTGGAGAGCGCCAAGGAGCTGAGCCGCATGTTCTTGCCAGACATGATAAGCTCCCCGAAACCCTCCTGATGGGAGAAGGCATAGCCGGAGCGGCGTGAGCCCACACGCCCTGCATGCCGCATGCACCGGTGCTGTGTCTTCTGCTTCTTCCGTACCAGCTGAGTGTAGCGCACCTGGGGACACAAGGCAAGGGTCAGGGACCTGTGGAACCACCTCTCCTCAGGGCTAGGACCCCATGGCCGCTCCCACAGCCATGCACTCTCACCGTATCCGAGAGCTCTGGTTTCAGGTCCAGCTTAAGGAAGCGAAAGGCCACAACGGGCATGATGCAGACTACGGTGGTGAGGGCGATGGTCAGCCAGACCGTGGGCTGGGCCAGTGTGTTTTGCGCGTTACCTGGGGGGAAGAATGAATTCAGAGAGGGCTAGGCTGAGGCAGCACCCTGCTGGAGTGGGTGGCCTCGGGCACCACAGGGACTCACCCACAAAGCGGAACTGGTTGGGGAACATCTGGAAGAGGCCATCACTGTGCATGGTGAAGAGGATGGCAAAGTAGGCAGCCAGGCTGCCCCAGATGAAGAAGTGGTTGATGGCTGTCCAGAATCCTGTGTCTAAGCCGATCTAATGGAGGTGATGCAGGAGGAGACAGGGCTCAGGGGATGCCTGAGGTGCCCCGAGAGGCTCGGGCTGAGTAGCTATGTCCCTACCTGCACACTGACGACAATCACAAGGGAGGTGGCGACAGTGACGGCAAAGGACTGGTAGTCGCCCAGCTGGGCGCCATCATCACGGGTGGCATCAGCGAACACGCCATAGGGGATGAAGAACATGAGGATGGAGGTGTAGATGCCCTGGGCAATGCAGATGAAGAACTCCCGCTTGTTGAAGAGCAGGTTCAGCTGCCCAGGCTCGTAGAGTTTGGGGTACTCCATGCTCCGCTGCTCTGGCACATCCTGGGGGCATGGGCACCTCCCTTTAGCCCTGGGCAGCCTGGGTGCCTGAGTCACTTCTTCCCACAGGGTGGGCATGAAGGGAAGTAGGACAGGCTCCTCACACACCCAGGGACACCTTGCTATTCCCTGCCATACCTGATCAAAGACACCCATAGCGAGCACAGGCAGTGACGTGTAGACAATGTTGTACAGAGTGATGAAGTACTGGTCATACACTGTCTGTATGGAATGGAGAACTCAGCAGGGTACAAGACCTGCCCATCCTGTGCCTCTGCCAGCCCCCAAGTCCCTGTGCCCACAGCTGCAAGGACGGGAGGGCTGTCTCCAGCCTCCCCAGGACTGCCCACCCCAACCACAGGCTCCTCACACCCACTGCATGCTGAATGCCAGACTGTGCCTCCTGGCTCAGGATGAGTCCTCAAAGGGAGTCCAAGGACCAGAACAGGCTGAGGAGCTGAGGAGCTCTGCAGGAAAACCCTCTCCAGCTCTCAGTGAGAAAAGCCACCAACCCACCTGTGCTGAGAAGCCACAGAAGAAGCCAAACCAGAAGTGGACCATGGTGAAGGCGAAGTTCTTGTAGAAGAAGTAGCAAAGAAACTTGCACATGCGCAGGTAGGACCAGCGCCCATGCACCAGGAGCAGGCGCTGCAGGAACTTGAACTGGGAGAAGGAGTAGTCGGAGGCCAGCACGGCCTGGATGCCTTCCTGCCCACTGATGCCCACCCCAATGTGGGCAGCTGTGGAGGGAAGGAGAGATGGGTGAAGAAAGGGTTGCCAGGAACACAGGGGATGAGAGCAGCACCCCCAGCACAGGCACTTTGTTCCTGTGGGGCACAGAGGGGTGAGCACAGAGGCTCCCACGGGCCCCAGGATGGTGCAGGGGGGAGCCCGTCTCTCCTGTGGTCCCCCAGATCCCAGGCCTTACTCTTGATCATGCTGACATCATTGGCCCCATCCCCAATAGCCAAAGTCACGGCTTTCTTGTACTTCTTCACCAGCTCCACCACCTGGGCTTTCTGCAGGGGTGTGACACGGCAGCAGATAACAGCCTTGCAGGCACATGCTGTCTCCAGGAATTCCACCTCCATGTCTGCCTCCAGTGCATGGGCCTGCAAGGAAAGCAAGGGACAGTTGGGGTCATGGTACACAGCTGGGCACAGGGTCTTGTCCTGCCTGGCACTCCCAGGGCCCTACCAGGCTGTGCCCATTGATGACCAGGGCGTATTCGCCCGCAATGGCTTCCAGCACAGACGTAAGCTTGGAGGACAGTTTCTCCTGGTAGGAGAAGCCATTGCACACAGAATGCGATGCATCCATCATCTTCTCCCGGGCTTTCCTGAGGAGAGAGGGTGCACGGGGTTCCATCTCAGGGCCCTTCCTTCTAGCTCCCCCAGTCATAGCTATGCCCCACACTGGCACTGTTCTCTGTCCTCTGCCCCCCAACCCTCACCTGAGCTCCTCTCGCACCTCCAGCACAGTGTGGCCTGTTACCACAAACACCTCTGTCATGTCATCTGTCAGCATCTTGCAGGAGTAGCCAATGTTCACAGCTGTTTCTGAGGACAGGAAACCAGGGGCTTAGCCAGAGTCCATTCAGGAGAGAGCAGTAGGGATCCCAGGCAGGTGGAATCCAGGCCACAAACATCTCCAGCCAGCACCTCAGCCACGCCTCACCCTGTTTGTCCCCTGTCAGCACCCAGATCTTGATGTTGGCCAGCGTCAGGATGGCAATGGTTTCAGGGACTCCCTGCTGCAGTTTGTCCTCGATGGCTGTGGCTCCAAGCAGCTTGGAGACCCAAACAGGCGGGAGGTCAGCAGGGCCTGCCCCCAGCCACCACCAGCCTCAGCCTCCAGCCCACCTACCATCATATCATGCTCCACCTCGTCATAGAGCCGAGCCAGGTGATCCTCACGGGCCTCGGAGGCACTGCCGGCTTGGTGCAGCCGCTTGGACCAGTCCTTGTAGTAGCTCTCCTCCAGATCTTTGTAGGCCAGCACAAGAGTCCGCAGCCCCTCGCCAGCATATTCCTGCAAGTGGTCAGAACTGGGTGTG
Source organism: Picathartes gymnocephalus (assembly GCA_013390045.1). Lineage (NCBI taxonomy): Eukaryota > Metazoa > Chordata > Aves > Passeriformes > Picathartidae > Picathartes > Picathartes gymnocephalus. Next base: position 70,229 of record WEKY01021120.1, on the reverse strand, counting down.
CTGGTAGACCTTGATGGCGACCCCAGTGGCGTTCCTATGACAGGGCACAAGCCCAGCTCGGGCTCCTGGGCAGCCATTCTTTCCTCCCAACCCTGCCTGCAGGACCCTGTCCCACGCACATTGAGGTGGTCGGTGGTGATGCTAGTCAGGTCCTGGTTGATGGGATGCAACCGCTCCAGCAGGATGGTGTCAGCGCCTTTGCAGTACAGCCGGATCTTGCCCTCAGGGCTGCGGACTGCGGGGAGGAGGGGACAAGATGCCTGGCTCTGGGGTGCAGGAGTGGGTTCCACTCTGACCCCCAGCCATCAACCTGCCGATGCCTCCACAGTCACATCCCCATCAGTGCTGGACTGGTCCCTCAACATACCACAATGAATCCCATGCTGCAGCCCCACATGGCCTTCCCAGCCCCACAGCCCCTGTGCCATGTCCAGGATCTTACCAATGACGGACATGCGCTTGCGGATGTTGTTGAAGTCCAGGATGGCCAGCAGCTGGTAGGTGATGGCTTGACCCAGCTCATGCACCGTGATGGTCTTGGGTGTGCGGGACCGGAACACAAAGCCAAAGTTTCTGGCAGCTGTGACCAGTGCTCCCTCATCCGGCGACTGTGCCTTGTACAACAACTCCCCTGCGGACAGCACGGGGGTCAGTGAGAGTGTCCTGTGACCCACAGGGACAGATCCCGCCCCACATCTACCTTCACTCTTCTCCTCAGACATGACAGTGTGACAGAGCGAGAGGAGGCGGAAGAACTCGTGCACGTGGAGGTCTCCCAGCTTGACAGCTTCCAGTAGGCTGGGGTCCCAGAACTGGAACCATGGGTCCGCCAGTGGGTTGAAGGAGAAGTCTACTGGCTCTGGCCTCTGGAATGGGCAAAGTTGGGGTTACCCCCCTGTGGCACTTGGTGTGGGCAGGCGCCAAACTGACGGCACCCTTACCTCTCCCAGCTCTGCCTTGTGACCCAGCATGTCCTGCACATCACCTGCAAAACAGGGTATGGAGTTAACCACGACAGAGACCCAACACCATGGCAGCTGCTGTTGCCCCACAATGCTCCAGCTAAGCCCCTTGTCCTCTAACTGCTCCAAACAGAGGCGGGGAGCCAGTGCACCCCCACTCTTTGGACAGCCCCAGCCTGGCTCTGGCAGCTGGCGCTCACCATAGCTGTGCCCGTTCACAGAGCACTTGCTGAAGACCATGATATTCTGAGTGAGGGTGCCAGTCTTGTCAGAGAAGATGTACTCCACTTGCCCCAGCTCCTCGTTAAGAGTGGTGGTGCGGGCTTCAGCTGGCGTCTGGCGCTTGGCACAGTACATCTTCTTGTCCCAGTTGATGAAGTAGCTGTGCCCAAGCCGGATCACCTCAACACTGCAGGGAGGATGGCTGGATGTCACTGGTGCAGAGCAGCACACTGTGCTGAATCAGCGACAGGTATACATATGCCCACCCCAGACCCTCAGTGCCCTGGACACTCCAGCACCCCGGGTGCCCCCCACTGCTTGCTAGCTCCCACACCCTTCCTGGGGGTTGGCCTGCAACCCATTCCTGCTGACAGCCACCGCTAAGCCAGGGCTGGGGACAAAGGCAAGGCAGCCAGGGGGCAGCCCATGAGGCTCCCCAGGCATCTCACACACCTACGAACCCTGAACCCCTCCCCAGCCCCCACGGCAGACAGCAATGAGCTAGTGGGAAGGGTGGGGGTGACACATTCTTACCTCGGGGCTAAGAGTGACAGAACCCATGCTAGGGAACGAAAAGAGAGAGAAATTAAAAGAGAGGGAGAAGGGGACAGTGCAGGAGCCTGGGAGCTGTAGGAGGGCAGAGCAAAATAGCCAGCGTGCAGACAGGGCAGGGAGAGACAAGCAGCCAGCGAGACACAGCTAGGGGGGTTGGCCCTGAGGGACCCGTGGGGTCCTCAGGTTTTAGGGCATCCCTGAAGGCAGACATGGCCTGTAACCAAGACAGCAGCCCACACCCACCCACAGAACACACCGTTCTGCCTGTGGATCTCCATCCCCATCTCTCCTCCCCAGAGGGCACCCCTAACTTCTCATACACCCCTTGCCGAGCCCCTCTGCCCCCTGCCCTACCTCACATAGAGCGAGATGGGCACCACAGTGTTGAGGATGATGATGTAGGACCAGAAGGAGAGGAAGCCAGAGAAGAAGGCACTGTGCACCCCCTCGTCCCAGGGCAAGTAGATCTGGAAGCAGATGCCCACCTCATGCTCCCAGATGGCATTGCCAATGGCCAGGATCACTCCCATGCACACCAGGAACCCAAAGATCTGGGGACAGGACATTACATCAGAGCCCTGACTGGGTCAGAGCCAGAGCTCCCAGGATCTCCCTTCTGCATACCCAGAGCACTAGTGTGTTCATCAGCCGGTCAATGCTTGTCCGCTTAAATTTGGTCCGGCCGCTGTTCTGCATCAGTTTTGTGTCGGGTCCTGGGGAGCGGGAAGGCATCAGGGGGTGTCTTTCCCTCCCCTCTGTGCAGCACAGTAGCAGCTGCTGCCTCAGCCCACCTGCAAAGATGACGAGGCCAAAGCACCACTCAGTGTTGCGCAGGACGCAGCCCCGCAGCAGCATGTTCTGGTTGCTCAGGGGATACTTGTTCTCCTTCCAGTACAGTGTCCCACCAAACTTGTCCAGCTTGTTGTTGGGGGGTTCACAGATCACCTCACCTGGGTTCACAGTATGGCTCAGTTAGGACTTGCCTTCTCCATACGGCCAGCTCCATCCCAGTGCTCCCAGCACCACCCCTGGTTCCCCAGAAATCCACTTCAAGCCGCAGAATGACAATGCCACGTGGCTGGTCCTGGTCTACCCAGGGCAACAGAGGAAGGAACGTAGGGGTTGCCCCATGGCAGAGGGCTGGTCGCAGGCACTCACCATCAAAGCGAGCCAGCTGGCTGGTGTCCCCCAGCTCTGCAGTGACACGGATGGCCTGACGCACCTTCATGTTGGTCTCTCTGCAGGCAAGAAGGCACCACGTGCAGGTGAGAGACAGCCTGGCAGGAAGAGCCTTTGCAGGTGCTGCCCAGCAGCTCCAGCCCTGCCTGCAGCCCACTCTCACTCCCACCTCCTGCCTTCCCTGGCCCCCAAGGCGAGCAGGGGCACCTACCCATCCAGCTCTGCAGTCTCTATGTAGCATAACCCATGGGGTTCACTGCTGGAGAGGAGGAGGAGGTCAGCCTGCTGGGAGAGACTTGTGAAGGGTTGTGCCAACACTGGGACTCCTCAATGCCTTCCCCAGGGAAGCTCCTGGCCTTTGGATGTCCTTGGATGTCCAGGGATGCTCCCTGGAGCATCTTCAAAGGCCATCCCTAACCCTACGTGTCCTTTATACCCGAGCCTAGCCACCATCGCTTCAAGTGCCCAGATCCTCATAGTTCAAAACATGGCACCACCATGGCTCCAACTCTCCAACCTAAATGCAGCTTGCAGGTTGGAAGACCCTAATGTCCCCACCCTGGGAAGTTATGGAGAAGCACAAAAGCAAAGCAGGAGTGGCACCACACCATTCTATGGTCCCTGTGTGCCACCCACCCAGCTGGAACCATACTTGTCTCAGGGCTGCACTCACCGCCACAAACTGGTTGTTCTCTAACTTGATGATATCTCCAACACGGACATTCATCCATTGCTCCTGCTGAAGGCTGTAGAGGGACAGCAGACTGTAGTCAGGCAGAAGCCTGGCCCTGCCCACTGCCCTGCTGTGCCATGTCTTCAGGGTCCCTGCTCCCCCTCCACTGCTCTGTGCCTGTGACACTCACACTCCACCGATCAGGACCTGAGACTGCCGGTTGTTCACCTGGTTGTCACTTTTATGGCGGAACTGGGAGCAGGGGGAAGAGAGAGCAGTGTCAGCCTCTTGGGCATGGGGTCCTGCATCCCCCCACCATCTCAAATGCCATGGCCCTGGACACTGCATCCCTGCACAGCACCCCAAGCCCCTGCCCAGTGGGCAGAGGGTGCAGGGGGAACCACTCACATAGTCATCGGTGGCGTCTTTGACAGCTGTGATGGTTAAGACAAGAACCAAAGGCACAATGGTGGTAAACCAGGAGAGCGAAGAGATCTGAGGAATCAGCTGGGGACAGGGAACAGGAATTACAGGGAACCAGCCAGCCCCAGGCCCATGCTGCCCCTGCTCGAGGGTGCCAAACCTCCCCACTTCCAACGTATGGGACTACTTGGAGTCCTCCTGGATGCCCAGGTAGGGACAGACTGCACTCACCTGCAGGATGAGGAGGAAGAGGAAATAGGTGTTAGCCACTTCCTGGAACTGCTCAAAGAGGTTGACAGGCAGGAAGGTGACAGTGTTATACTTGGAGGTCTTGATGCAGTTGCTCTGGGGACAGATGGGGCAAGAAGGGGGTTTACAGGCTGCCGAGGCCCCATAATCCCCCAAGATCACTCTGGAGGGTAGGGGCTGTAGTTCACTGTGCTCTTCTGGGGGGTCCTGTGCTACCTCCAGCAGCTTCTTTGGGAAGCCAATTCCTCAGTCTCAGTCACCAGCCGGTACCCTGGGACCAGCCTCTTCCAGCAGCAGCACCTGGCCCCCACAAGGGTGACCCCAACCCAGACCCCCTGCTCCTCTCTCTGCAGCCAGCTCTGGAGCAGCCAGGAATAACCTCCAGTGTGAAGGGAGGTGAAAGTGAGCCCTGCCCTCCCCCAGCACCCTCAGAAGCTGATCCACAAACCACACTGGGATGTGGGACCAGGCTGGGATCTGGGCAGAGCCAGAGGGTTCCAGGCCTTGGCCAAGGATGGAGGGGCTGAATCCTCTATATGGAGTGCACTGTGCCCGGCCGGCCCCACAGCTATATTGGCATTAAGGCCATCAGCACCATTTTCTCAGGGACAAACATCTATTTTGTAGTTATAACGCCTCCCCCCATCCCCCCCACTGACGTGTGGGAAATTCAGACCCCAGCCCTCCAAACCTGCCTGAGGACCCCTGGGAGGGGGTTCAGCCCCCTCTCACTCACTGCGTACTGGAACTTCTCGTTGTACTCCCGCGCGTTGGCTCGCACTCGACGCTCTTCCTCTGCAACACAGTGCCCTGTCACTCCCATGCACTCCGACACTCCCTACATCTGCAGCTGGACAGCCCCAAGACTCTGAACCCTGACACCCCAATCTCCTCTGCATCCCTTAGAGCCAGCTAGTCCCAGAATCCTAGAATGTGGGGAACAGAGAGTCTCTTCAGCTGTGTCATGTGGCCCTGTGCTCCCCCATGCCAGGACCTGTACCCCTGCACACCTAGAACCCCACCGTTGTTTAACTGTACCTTCAGACCCCGAATTTTACATCCCCAGATTCCCCCAAGCTTGCGCTGCTAGACCCCTAGCTCTGCTTACCTGTACTCCCACATGCTCCCAGAGCCCCAGATGCTGCATCCCACGTCTGTCTTACATGCTCCCCCAGCTCGGCACCCCGAGGTCACCAGACCCGTCCAGCCCTGCATCCCCAGATCACACCTGTGCTCCCTCAGCCTTGCTTTGCTGCATTCCTGGATCCCCAGTCCCGCATCCCCCAACC
>WEKY01021120.1:33983-64522 GCA_013390045.1 Picathartes gymnocephalus | reverse complement strand
GCAACGGCCGCACTGAGGCCCGACCGAGATCCACCCGGGCCTCCCCCGGGCCCACTGCGGCCCTGCTTACCCGGGGCTCGGCGGGCCGCGCACCGCTCCATGTCCCGCGGCCCCGCAGCCCATGGGGAGCGGGCAGGCGGCCGGGCCGGGCCGGGGCCGCTGCCTCTGCCGCCGCCTCAGCTCCCCATGGCCGCGGCGGCGCCGGTCTGCGGCGGAAGTGAGGTGAGGGGCGCGGGGAAGCGACGGAGCGGGGCCGCGGAGGGCGGCCCAGACCGCAACCCTGGGGGAGTCCTGTCCAGCGTGGCGGCTCCAGGGAGTCCCGGAAAGCCGTGTGCGTTCTGGGGGGCCAGGGACAGCCCCACGGGTTGCCAGGGAGCAGTCCCGGGGGTCCCGGAGACAGCTCCAGATCCCAGTGGGGCAATACCCACACTTAGCAGCACGTGTTCCCCAGGCTGGGGTCCCCCTGCAGCCAGGCCTGGTCGGCCTTGCCCCTGAGGCTGGGGGTCACGGCCTCCACCATATGCCTGCACCCCATGTCCATAGACAAGACACCCCATGCCCTCAGGACTCTTTTAATGGTGTGACAGGGACTGTGGGGGAGCCTGTGCTGCTGGTGCATGGTGGTGGGGGATACCCGGCAGGCATTGTCCCCCCAGTGTCCTTCTCCTTGGGCGACATCCCAATCTCTGGGTCGATGGTGGTGTTGACTAGAACGATGGAGCCCTGCTCTGCCAGGACTTCACTGTCCTCCTCCGGATAGTGGAAAGCCACAAAGAGCTGGTACAGGCATGTGCCCACGGCGGCCCCAAGCAGTGGTGCTACCAGTGGCACCCACCACCACCCGTTGCCCCTGCTGAGGACGGGACAGGGTGGGCTGGAGATCATCCCTGCCATCCCCATGTCGCCCCCTTCCCTCTACCAACCTGAAGACCTCCGGCCCCCAACCTGCCACATAGGTGAAGAGCCGGGGCCCGATGTCTCGCGCAGGGTTCAGGGGGCAGCCACAGTTGGACCCCATGGAGGACTCAATGGAGAGCACCAACAGAGCCACAGCCACTGGTTCCAAGCCCTTGGGGACACCCTTGTTGCGGGTGTCCGTGATGCCCATGACACCCAGTATCAGCACCCCTGTGCCAATCACCTGCGAGGACAATGCAGCAGCTCAGCACCATGGGGACTGACATCATTGGAGGGAGCTGACAGTGGCACCAACCTGGTCCAAGAAACCATTGGCAATGGAGACGTAGTCAGCTGGGTAGGTGGCGAAGATGGAGGCAGTTTCTCGGGGGCCAGAGACAGTAAGGGTCCCATTGCTGTAGTGCCAGATGGCATCTGGGGGGCAGAGGCAGAGCATGTCCATAAGCCTGGCCACCCTGGTGTCACCATGGGGTTCCTTTGCCCAATGCTGCTCCCCCATACCATAGTAGAGGATGTAAACAGCTCCAGCAGATATGAAGGATCCCAGGGTCTGCACAACCACAAAGATGGGAAACTTCCACCAGGGAAACTGCTCCATCAGGCACATGGCAAAGGAGAACGCTGGGTTCATGTGGGCCCCTGCAATGGAGTAGGGAGAAGGGCTGGGAGTGGAGGGTCCTGGGGAACTCAGAGCCGACGGATAGCAAGAGCTGGGACCCCTTCCTCTCTCTCACCAGAGATTCCCCCTGCTGTGTAGATGCCCACCATGACAGCCAGGGCGCCTCCCAGGTAGCTGGTGAGGAGGTTCCCCTTCGTCTCAAAGCTGGTGATCTTCTGTGCAGAGCTGCTCAGGGTGATTATCTGGAGAAGAGAGATGTAGCCCCACCCCAGCCTCGGTGGGCTTGTGCTGAGAACCTTGTACTGCTGATACTGCAGGGCAGCAAGGCAAGGGCTATGCTGGTGCTGCCCTCATGGTTTTGTTCCCCAGTACTTGGATGGACACCAGACAGGGAATGGCAGGGAGGTGGTTACTGCCCTCGCTTGTGGTTTTGATGGCAAAGCAACCAAATTATAAGCAATTAAGTAAACTGCTTTCTGTTGGGAAGTGTTGGGGAAGAGGTGCCACAACATAGCCCCAGGGACACCATTTCCCATCGTGGGATGCAGTCCAAATGCTAAGAACAGCACTAGAGCCCCAACCTTTGCCTGCTGAGGCAGGAGGTATTGAGGCACACACTGCCCAGCACCACACCCTGATTGCACCAGAGCCATGGCACAGGGTGGACCATGCTATGGGAACAGGGTCCAAATAGGAGGACAGGCAGTGCTGAGTTGCACATTTGAGTGTGGCACAGCCCCAAACCCCTCCAAACCCAAGGGGCAAGCAGCAGAGCCCTGGGACCCCTGGCACCTGCCACCAGCCTACCATCAGCCCTGTCCCAGCCAAACGACCCCCCCACCAGCCCCAGCCCACCCGCGTGCCCTGCTTACAATGAGCACGAAGGTGGACAGCAGCTCAGCCAGGCATTCCCGCACCAGCTGATTCCGTATGCGAAGCAGACCCCGGGCCCTTGTCAAGAAAGAAGTGGTGCCCATAGTGCCGACCAGGCAGGGGCAGCAGTGACGGCAGTGGCAGCAGTGAGAGTGGTGTGGATGTCTCATTTGCAGCAGATTTTATGAGCCCCAGAGCCAGGTGGGTGATAATGTGCAGACTTTAAACCAATCACAGCCGCACCAAGGGAGACGCCTGGCAGAGACCAGAGTCCTGTGTGGGGCCAGGGACACCTTATGACGATGCTGCACCCCAGTAGGGCCAGGCCTGGTGGGGGCACTCTGATCCCCAAGTGGTCATGAGGAGCCAAGACTTCACTCAAGTGAGCAGACACAGGTATTTCCTGGCCAGGAACCCCCTTTATCCCTGCCACATCCCTGCCCAAGCCACAGCTGCAGTTGACACTAATAAAGAGGCCCTGGAAAGGCCTCCGAGCTGGGCCAGGCACTCAAGAGTGGCCCAGGGGAGGCATTAGCACAGCATGGGGCAGGGAAATGGGAGACAGAAGTAAGAAGGGAGCAGTGCAGGCACAGGAGCCCAGCAACCACCTGCACCCCTGAGGCAGCCCCCAGAGTCATCCTGGTGACCAGAGGGAATCCACCTCCAAACCTATGACATTCCAGTCTGAAGGAGTGTGGCAGGTCACTGTTTAGCATAAATAGACTTTATTGCTCTGTACACATACACTTGGCCCCCACAGGGGTCCCTGTGGCTCTGCAGCGCTGCAGAAGGTGGGTAGCCTCCAGCCCAGGCAACACTTCCCAGCAGGATCTGACTCATCTATAACAAAAACAGGTGGTGAGAAGAGGCTGCTGCCCACTGCCTGCTCTGACAGGCCCAGCAAGCCCAGGGTCCCCCCAGTCTGCACCTGTCACACATATGGGCTGCTCAGTTAGGACTAGGCACAGCTACCAGCTTGTGAACCAGCGTCGGAAGAAGCTGCCCAGCGCAGACGAGGGGTCGCTTATGCTGGGAGCACGAAGCTCATCTTGCTGCAGCCACGTGTCAGTGAACTGTGCCAGCTCCCCTGGGAGGGCAGGGACCCCTCAGTGGGGTCCCTGTCCACTCCTTGCATCCTCCCCAGAGCCCCACTCACGGTCATCCATGTTGACCACCTCCTCCCGGTAGTCCTTCTTCTGCCCATCCTCCTTGGTGGTGGTGATGAAAGCCTGGTCCCCCCTCCGGCGCATCACTGTTGTCTCCCGGCGGCCCTGGCTGTCCTGCACAGTGCGGCGCTCCTCTATTGCCTGTGCAGAGTGCCAAGCCCTAAGAGACTCCCCAGCCACAGGGACGGTGTCCCCAGGTCTCCCAACGCCCTGCTGCACCTGCAAGGACACTCACCCCATCAGGGAGAGTCACTTTGGTGACAGAGACACTCTGGAAGTAAGAGTGGGACTTGGGCTCGTTAGGTCTCAGGATGGTCCCCAGCCCCACGGAGGAGATCTGGGAGTCCAGGTCTAGGGGGAGATGTAAGGTGGTGGCCACAGCATAGGGACATGCCCGAGAGGCTGTGGCAGCACAGGCGGGTGGAGCAGGGAGGGCAGAGGCCCCCCAGCCCCTGCTCCTAGCACCCACCTTGGTCTTCCTTGAGGCCAGGAGGAGCCCGGTGAGCATCTTCCAGCTGCAAGACAAAGCTACGTACTAGTGCCGGCAGTGACGGGAGACAAAGCGCCACACTGGGGCAACACTGCAACAGCACAGAGCTGGCTACCGCTGTGGAGGTTGTGGGAGGCAGACCCCTCACCCACCCCTAAGAAGGGTCTCCATGGACGGGCCAGATCGCCGGCGCCCCCGGAGCTCCCCGGGGCCGCGCTAGCAGGGGGGCTCTCCGGGTGTTTCAGCATCGAGTCCCGTAGCGGTCGCCTTGCGCTGCCTTCATCGGGGCCGAGCAGGGCGGGCTCTGGGCAGCAGAAGGGCGTCGGTCAGGCCGAGAGACTCTGAGCGGCCCCAAGTCTTGCTCAGCCCTTCCCGTACCCACCGAAAGGCTGCTGGGGCTCGGCCCAGAACCCCCCGAAGATGCCAAGGAGCTCGCCCATGTCGCGGAATAGCTCCTCGAAGACGCCGCGGGATGAGCCAGGGCTGAATCCGAAGCCGAAGTCCTCGGCGGGCTGCGACATGGCCGCGCCGCCATCCTCCTCCTCCTCGTCCCACGCCACGCGGCCGAACAGCGGGTCCCGGGGTCTGCGGGGCCGCGGCAGTGAGACACCCGGACAGCCCGGAACAACCGGGGAAGGGCCAGGGCCGGTGGGACAACTGGGGCCCGGGGGGTTGAAAGAGGGACAGGGTTTGTGCGGGCAGGGGCGGGGGGACCGAGGGGACGGGCGGCATCCCGGTTACCTGCACCGTCCCGGGAACCCGAAGAAGCCGCGAAACACGTCGTAGAAGCTCATCCGCTCCGGGTCCCTCCGGTCCTGCTCCCCCGTCCCGCCGCCACGCCCGGGTCGCGCTGCCGCCAAGCGCCGCGGCCGCCAAGCGCCGACGGCTGTCGCGAGGCGCCGCGGCAGCGGGGCCGGACCCGTGTCCTCCGCGGAGCCGCAGGGGCCGGAGTCCTCCCCGTCTGACCGCCCCAGCACCGGGGCCCCTTGCCCAGTCGCACGGGCTACCCCGGGGAGTGTGTCCCGGGTCCCCCCGGCGGGTGCTGGCGGAACCGGCGGGGTACACCGGGCTCCACCCAACAGCACTTGCGCTCCTGCAGCCCTTCCTTCTCTGTGCTCCCAGCTGACCTCCGTGAGTCCATCTCGGGCCTGCCGCTCCCCCACCAGGCCCACACCGTACAGGAGGGCTCCAACTTTGTCCCCCACCGGCAGGGACCCCCCAAACCCCAGCCCCTTACCTTGCAGCGAGGAGGCTGAGGGGAAGCACAGGGTCAAGGACAGCTCAGCAGCCACTGCCTCCTGCCGCCGAGTGCTCCCAGGTGCTCTCCCCTGCACCTGTGACTACCCTCCCGTGACTGTCTCGATGACCTCATGGGGAGGAAGGGGTTGGGGAGAGCACCCCTCAACCTCCAAAAGGAGGACCAGCAGCACTAGAGCAGTGGAGCCATAAGGGAGAGCACAGTAGGAGGCAGAAATGAAGGGTTAGGGTCTCTGAGAAGGGAGGGATAGGACAGTGGCATTATCCCTGTGCTGGCATCCTTCTGCCCAGTGCTGCAGCTGGGAAAAAATCCACAAAAGGAGGGGACAGAAACACCAGCAAGAAGCTGGGGAGGGGTGGGGGAAGTGCTGCCCCCACTGCCCAGGGCTGCCCACCCCTTGCACCAAAAATAGGGAATGAGACTGAGAAGGTGGAAAAAATACACACATCACTTTGTGATCTTTATTCTCTTCAGTAAATCCCCACATGGGGCTGCAGCTGAAGGGATCAGGTGGAACTGAAAAATACAAGATCGGGACTGCATAGAAAAAAACCAAAAAAACCCCAAAAAACCCCAAACCAAAACCAACAAACAAAACTCCACAAAACAAAACAAAAAACAAACAAACAAAAAAAACCAACAAACGCAAACAAAAAAAAACAAAAAAAAACCCCAAAAAAAAAAAAAACCCAAAAAAAAAAAAACACCAAAAAAAAAAAACCCCAAACAAAACCACCAAAAAAAAGAAAAAAAAAAAAAAAGGAAAAATCCCCAACCCAAAAGCAGAAGATACTTACAGCGTGCAAGCAGGGCAGGACCTGCACTCTGGACCCGTGAGGATGGAGGGATGTAGATGAAGAACATAAAATACTGGGGGCAGGGAGACCCCTGGGTGGGGTAGGGGAGAAATGAGAGAACTAGAGGACAGCATGGGGTTTTTGTTTTTATATACAAGACACATTTATCCATTAAATTTAGAACACGGTACAAAAAAACCACTTCAACTAATTAATCTTACAATGCTGCTCATATCAATTACTGGTCTTAATCCTAATAATAAGGGGGTTTGCTGTAGGCGACTCACAGCTTCCACTCCTTTGGATCTGAGAGATTCTGGGGCAGCTGGATGGGAGAGGGGATAGAAAGGAGTAAAAACCAAAAAGGCCCCTACGGCAAACGGTTCAGATCTGAATGCGGAGAGAGAGAAAAAAAAGGAAAAAAAAAAGAAAAAATACAAATTCTATATTACATACAACAGGAAAGTGGCTGAAGACAGACAACACAGAGGTGCCTGTGGCCTGCCCTGCGGGGCTCTGCCGGGGCTGGGGGGCCCGGGTGCTCCCCACTGCAGGGCTCTCTCCTCCCTGGGATCCTTCCTCATCATCGGGGTCACTGGTATTCTCTTCCAGAAGCAAGTGGTGGTAAGGGGGCCCGGCCTCAGTTGGCGCCCCAGCTGTAGCTGTTGTAGGCGGACTTGTTGGCCTGGGATTTCTGGGGGATGGAGCTGCCTTGGCTGCGCTGCCCGGAGCCGCTCTGCAGGAAGGGGCAGAAGGAGAAGCAGGTGGTGAGTGCAGGGGAACCACCCCCAGTCTACTCCACAGGGCAACACTGGCACACCTCGGCCCCAGAAGACAGCCCTGGCCAGGTGCTCAGCTCCTTGGCAGCCGCCGATCCACCTCAGCCCAGCTGAGCTCCCTAGCACTGGGGCAGGGGCGGCCTCCAGCACCACACAGCTGCACCGTCCGTACCCCAGCACCCTCTCTCGGCTCCGCACCTTCCTCCAGGCCAGCAGTGCACAGGGCCATGGGCAGCTTGCACCGGCCGCTGAGCAGTAGGGAAGGGGGAGACAGGGAAGGGTTGGTGTGGGTTGTGTCTGCGTGCGGCTGTGTGTGTGTGCACATACTGACTGAGGGCCTCTCTCCTCGCCTCGTGGGGCCATGGGGGAGAAGGAAGGGGCTTCATGATCCTGGGGAGCCTTAGGGGCGGGGTCAGAGCCCAGGGCAAGTGCAATGCATTTTCAGAGAGTTCATTACCTGATCTTCCTGCTGGCGTTGGCAGCACAGTATCATCTGCAAATATGGAAGCTGTTGCAGTACCAGGATATGTAAAATAAAGGGACAAACTATGACAATAGAAATCCATGGTTAGACCTGAAAGCTCCTGCAGGGTCGTGGCTATGGCAAGTAACCCCTTTGGTGCTGGTCTGCAGAGCTGCCCCTCTGAGGATGGGGGAGGTCAGGGTGCCCCAAATGTGTCTGCGTGAGGGGGCACTACCTGGCCATATCTGGTGCAGCCCGGCAGCAGGGGGGTTGTGCTGAGTACCCACCCTGGCAGAGGGCACCCCAGGCCTTCCTTCTCACCTCATCTTCTTACTGTGTGTATGTGCAGGTGTAAGCATGTGCAGGTCACTGCATGTGTCTGCCGCAGAGCATGAGGGAGGGAGGAAGGGAGGGAGAGGGGGACTAGGGGAGTAAAGGGAGAGCAAGAGCCCTAGGAGATAGCCCAGCAAGGGGCTGAGGTGCCAGGGGCATTGCTTACCTGCCCGTCCTGCTGCAGGTGGTGGTGGAGAATCTGCGAATGAGGCTGCTGATGCGGGGTCAGGATGTGCATGAAGGGGGTGGGGGGGTATGCCGCTGCTGTTGCAGGGTTGATGGGGCCACCGCTGCCCAGCGCCGAAGGCAGGTTGAAGGAGGCTGCTGGGGTTCCAGTGTGAAATCCCTGCTTCTCGAAGGATTGCTAAGAAGGAGATGCCGATGGCAGAATAAGGGCTGGGAGGCAGGCTGGCAGTGTGCCCCTCCCCATCTCTACACATCACAGTCAGCATGTGGTACAGAGAACAGATAGAGTCTCTTCCTGTGGCTCTTTCTGGGCTTGGAATTGCTGTAAGCTGGGAAAGATCGAGCACTTCCCTTCTCCCTGACTGACTGATCCACGGGGAAGAGACCTCATTGCCCAGGGAGGCCGTCTCAGAGCTTGGCTTCTCCTCCCCAGCAATGCAGGAAGCACTCACAGACACTAACCTGAGTTTTGGAGTAGACAGAGCCCGAAATGTCCGGCACGCCTGTATTACTGGATGTCACGGATACACCTGGGGAGAAGGGAGAGGTGGGTGTTAGGCAGCAGCCACTGGGTCAGCAGGAGCTGCTTGCTGCTAACACCAGCAGCACCTGGTGGAGAGCTCCAGTGGTTGGAGAAGATCTGCAGACAGACTAGCCTGGGTAACCAGGCCCTGGCATGAGCACATGTAAAGCACCTATGTAAGTTATTCTGCTCTGGACACACACTATTTCAAAACGCCTTCAGAAACTAGCTGAAGGGCTGGCTGCCACCCAGAGAAACACATAGAAAACAGCAGGTCTGAGGAAAGCTGGGGAATGCAATGGACAGACAGGGAAACAAACCCACAGCATGTGGCACAGCAGCAAGAACAGCCCAAAAGCTCCTCGGGTGTAAAATAGGCAATTGCACGTAAAGGCAACTCAGCTGTGGGCTGGGATGGCTCGTGCAGAGACTGATAACACAAGCCCCATGGGATGTTGGCTGTCCATAAAAGAGAGTGGCCCAGAGGACACCTCAACCATCATTAAATGACTGGAAAAAGTGCTGAAATGAAAACCGTTTGAAGGACTCAGCACCAAGTGACCTGGTACAAAGCTGAAATACCTTCACAAAGAGAAAATAGTATCTTGAAGGGCTCTAATGCAGTGAAAAAAGTGATAAAAGAATTTAAATGCTGGAAGAAGGAGCCAAATGCAGCCCTGTGTAAGTCAGCCAGACACCAATCAAGTACCAAGACAGGTGGCAGGTTCATGATCTTCCTGCATCTTTGAATCAAGGACACTTCCCTAGGAAGTGTCTGCCAAACACTGGTGGGAAACAAGTTCAAATCCAGAACAATTGCTGTTCTGTTAGTCACATATAGGCAGTTAAAAAACCAACAAACCAAACAATTCAGCAGCTTAAGCTTCTGATAGGGATCCAAGGGCCCAGACAGCTGACTGTGGGGCACAGAGGAAGGCATGAAGTAATCTATAACCCCCAAGCCTGCTCCAGACCTGGATGCAGAATAATCCTGGGCCTTTCTAAGGATAATCAAGCTACTTGGAAGTGGCACGCCTGGAATTTTTCTCTATTACTGCTGTAAGACAGCACTCCCTACCACAGCCAGTAAGACTGGGGAGCAAGCCCTGCTGCTGTGGAAGGTGCTCTTGTGGGTCTCTTACCAGTGCTGTACCCATGAGAGCCATAGCCACTGGGCTGCTGGAAAGGGGTTGCTGATGCATTAACGCTGACATTCACACCATGCTGCTTGGAAGAGGTAGGAGCAACCTACAGAACAGAGAGGAACAGAGTGAGAAGAGGCTTTGCTGTGCCACCCTTCTGTCCAAATCCCACACCCTGCCTCTGGGAAACTCACAGGGAACACGGCGGGCCCATACTGGAAGGTGCTGGGGAGCCCTGGTACCCCTGTGTAGTATGGCAGACTGGTGTAACTGTAGCCGGGAGGCAGCGCCGGGTTCAGGAACGTCTGCTGCGTGGTGTGGTGAGTCTGGGTCTGGCTCTGCTGAGGCTGTGCCAGAGTTGTTGCAGGAGCGGGGGAAGAGGCATCACCTCGGCCAAATTTTGTTAAGTCACCTGAAACAGAGGAGGTGAGAGTGAAGAACAGATGCTAGATCCTGGCCCATTCCAGCTCAGCCCAAAGGTGACCCAGTCTTTCAATAAACGGCGACTTCAATCACCTCCGCCCCCCCCACACCTCCTGCCACTGCCAAGGACTGTGGCCCTCAGACCTTTGCACAATGATAAGGTGGAGCTGTTAATTGCGCCTTGGCCCTAACAGGACTACAGAGGCAAAGGGAAGCCAGAGTAGCTAAACCCACAATCTGGCACTGGATAAATCTGCCAGCAGAGCCTGATACTAGAGCTGTACCTCATCTCTCTCCGTGTACCACCAGTAGGACTGAACACAACCCAGATCCTTGCCTGGGCTGTGCAGGGCTTGGCTGCAGGGCTGGGGAAAGCCTCCTGTGCTGTTCTTGATGAGCACCTGCTTGGCTCTTCCATGCAAGCACTCTCCTATTCAGAGCTCACATAGTGCCATGCTCTGAGCTTGGCATTTCACGCTCAGCGGGGCAAAAGCACTTTCCACACCTAACCAATTCCTGCCAAAGCTCAGGAGAAGTGGTGCTGGAAAAAGAGCGAACCTCAAAGTGCAACAATTCCTAAAGCATGTGAAAGCTCAGCACAGTCACTGCCCACTGCAGATTGGCAGTGCATTAACGCACTTATCAAGGTCAGTGAGAGGTCATACACCCACTGGGTGCTTGGGTTGAGTTTGACAGGTCCCAGATTTCTCACTTGCTTTCTCCATGTGACTGTCCCATAGAAAAAAAAATGTAATTTCTCCATATTTTGAGGTTTTTTCTACTTTTACTCTCAGTACTTGAGAAGCACTGTTTACTACCTGCCTCACAAGCAACTGGAAAGCAGTCCCCCAGCTGAAGGCTTTGCAGAATCTTTCAGTCCTTCCCCATTCCCTTTCCAACTGCCCCATTAACTCCTACTTTGCCCATCTCTTCCCAGTATCAGACCTTGACACAATAAGATGCCCAAAGGGAAGGCAAGAATTTAGCTGTGAGAAGCATGCTCCAAACCAAAAGCAGTGCAGGAGGCACAGTGCAGGTGCAGACGTAGCTGCAGTAGACCAAGACACAGGACACTAGTAGAAGCAGCACAAACCCTGATGGGATGGGAATCAGAGCTGTCTTTTTCCCTACCAGAGTATGGATTGTTGCTCAGGCTGCCATCTCTTCCAGTCAGTGGTGTGGTAGGTGTAGGGAATGGGATGCTGTAGTAATCCTGATGAATAAAAACAAAAGGAGAAGACATTTTATCAGCTCTGTCCAAAGTGGAAAGCAGTATCTTTTGAGAGAGAGGAATTTCTCTACTGCAGCTGCAAGGTATGTCTGAGTATTGCAGTTCAACCAGCCACATCCAGGCTGATCATGACCTACAGCAGCCCCAAGTTTTTGTAGCATGTACCATCCCCCTCATCTGGCTATTAGAAGAACCAGATAAGGTCTACTGGTATGCGGTTCTTAAACTGCCTGGACTTTCCCTCCTGCTTCACAAGAAAATGGACATGTCCTATCGCTAAATAAAGCCCATTCTCATTAGGTATTTAGTCACTGGCTCTGTCATGGATCAGAGGTGAATCTCTGTAACAGCCCTGCTGTTGTAACTCACGCTCCCTGGCTCCTCAAGGAATACTGCTGTTTGAGTAACTCATGCTCCCAACTCCCCATGTGCCAAGGAGCAACTGATTAACTCCTCACTGCTGCTATGGAGAGGTGCATCCACTCAGCACCCCATTCTGCCAACTCTTCAGGACTGCCCACAGCTGGCCTGTGGAAGCCAAGCAGCACCAGTGGAAGTGGCACATCCTTGTCACTCTGCAGTACTCACCAACGGAAATCTCGTCTGGAGCATTTGCAAGTCATCATATCCGTACACCTGTGGCTAGAAAAAGAGCCAGAGATTATATTAGGGACATGGACTAGATAAGGACACCTAATTTTAGATTAAACATTTATCTAAATGTGAGAGAAAGCCAGAAGTAGCTGGTCAGCAGCCACAGAAGCCACCAGGTGCGGGCAGCCAGATTCTCTACAGAGGCTGATGCTGCCGGAATTTTCTGCAAGTTGCTCAAAGGAAAGTGTTCCAGACCATAAAGCCACTCAACAGTTTGTCTCTGGAAATCATCCCAAAACTGAAATCTGTCCTCACCTTCAGGAGAGGGTGTGACACACACCCCTAGAATTTGTGGTCACTGCTACCCTTGCCCTGACTGTTTGCCCTTTGTCACACCATGTTTCTAACACAGCTCTGTGCTTCCACACACTGCTCTGCCCAAGGGCTCTTCAAAGGCTGGAGAGGCTGCAGAGAACAGGCATGCAGACTCTGCTCTGGGGTAATCACAACACACATTTACCCCCACAGGCACACAGATACCCTGTTAAAAACAGCAGGTCCAAACTCTGCCTGTCTAAGGCAGCCCTGCTGGGCTATGTCACAGTTCTTTCTTTCCCCACTATGGTACATCCCTCCCTGCTGCAGAGGGAGCTGGGAGGGACCTGGTGGCATGGCACCACTGCAAATTTCCACTCACCGGATAGGCATGTAGCAACCCTGGAGCCATGATGTATGGATTAGGCAACAACGGTGGGACTCCAGGAGGGAGATTGGGAGGGGCTTTTCCTGAAAAAGGAACAGAAAGGAAAAGTTCCACAGTGAAGCAAACAGCAGAAGCTCGCTCTCTTAGCCCTCACACCCTTCTCCAGTACAGTAGTACCCAGAAAAGTACCTGATGTAGTTGCAACGGAGCTGCGAGTCGAGGCCGTCACTGTGGAGTTGCTGCTGAGGCTGAGGCTCAGGCTGCTGACACTGTTGAGGCTGGATGAAACGCTGACAACTGGTGGGGCAGCTGACACCGTGCTGGAGGATGTGGAGAAAGTACTAGCAGAAGAATGGAGGCTTGCTTCACTCTCCACACTTGTGTGCTAGGGAAGGAAGGGAGGAGACTCAGGGGACCAGGCAGATGGAACCAAGTGCACAGGTACCACAGGACACTCTCTATGCAGAGCATTGTGCAGTTCCGTCTGCATCTGGACGTTTCTGCAGTGAACCTGGCTTAAGTCCAGAGTCCTGACAGCAGCCAATCCCTAATGCTTTACAAACCTCTCTCGTGGTTACATCCCAACACATCTGCCTGATGAGCAGAGCAGGGCTTGACACCACATTTGCAGCAGGGAGACTTATTCTGCTGCAGAAGCTGATACTCAGGAACTGTACACTGCAAGATCTCCAGCAGCAGAGATACTTGATTACACTGCATCAGCTACCAGTTTGCTCTGACATGTGGCTGTGACTCTGCAGCACCTTCAAGGACTACTACAGGCTCTAAAGAAGGCGCTGCTCAGGCAGGGTGTCAACAGCCTTGAGGCACAGGTGCACAGACAGTGTTCTGACATAACGTCCTGTCCTCTCTCTCCACACAGCATCCAAACTCCAGAAGGACAGCCAGCAGCCTGGCAGCTCCTGTCAGAACTGCAGCCCCAAAGTCCAGCACCCCAGCAGACCCTGCCAAGCCAAGTAGAAATGGGGTACACAGTGTGAGAGCATACCCAGACTCACCAGAAGAGTTGAAGTTGATGTTCGCCCAGAGGATGTGGATGAGGACAGACTGTTCTGCTGGGTGGGTAACGCACTGAGGGAAGAGAAATAAAACGTTGTCAGACCAAGGTGAGAGAGTCAACATTGGTAGCACCATCCCATTTCCCATCTGCTTGAATGGGATGAGTCATCTTGGTCTTCCTCATTGCATGACACAGACTCTGATGTCTGCTATAGATTCCTGCTTCCAGTTCTGCTTCTTCAGAAATCTACTGCCCCAACTCACTCACTCACCTGCTGAGCTGGGCAGTGGTTGTACTGGGGAGCTCCTCACTGTGGCTTAGGCTGCTCAGAGCTGTTGAGTGTTGGCTGGCTGTTGTCAGCAAGGACGATGCAGACACCCCATCGTTGAGAGGTGCAATACTGGGAGCAGAGGGGGAGTCAGATTTCACTGCAGGGCCTGTAGCACCTGAGAACAAAAGCTTTGGGTTAAGGGCAGCTACTGGCAACTTCCAGAGGGTAACACAAGGGCAAGGATCAGCAAGTGCTCAGCTCGAGGAGCCTGGAGATATGGGGCTTCGCTCAGTGCTGCCAACCAGTTATACACTTATGATTGTGTTCTATGTCTCACTTTACCCCAACATTACCACTGGCTCTGCAAAGAGCTTCAAAAGACCTACAGATGAGGTGCCTTCCACACACAAAGCAGAGTAAATTACTGTCATAGGTGACCCTTCAAGGATCTCAAGGATCCATCAGCAGAAAGCTGAATGTTTTGAGGCAAGCAAATAATCTGAATGGCACCAATTAGTCCAGCACGGAAAGGACTTGCTATCAGCACAGATAAAGCTTCTCATTCAAAGCACAGAACATGAGCACAAGAGATGCAGGACACCCACTGTACTGGCAAGACTCTTACCTTCAACAGCCTGTGTGGTTTGTAACGGCGTGGGTTGTACAGAACTGAAACCATTCTGAGGAAGAAGAGAAAAAAGGAGTACTGGGCATTATAGCTGTGCATTTCCAGAGGCAGAGCTAGTGTCACCTCTCTGGCACACTCCTTTCCACAGTTATGAAAAGGTCCTGCTACCAGCATGTGTCACCAGACTGTGCTGGGGTTAGTCCCAAGGTCTAGCCCCATGCCAGCATGGTTCCCAAGTGTGTATTAGAGAAATCAGTGCAAGAAGTTTCTCTGCTGCTGGTAGTTAGACTGCCTCAACATTCTCAATCCAAGTTCATTAGCCACAGATGATGTTACTGATCTGATGTGCAGCATGCAAGAATCAAATCCTTATCACAAAACAAAATTCTTTGTCTGCACACCCCTCTCTAGCAGGGTAACTGTACGTTGACACAACACATGCCCTGCAATCAGCTTGACTGCTGTTAACCCCAGTGACCCAGACCCAGGCAGAGAACATAGCTAGGGGCAGCCAGAAGAGCCCATGAGCCACACAGTGAGGCTGGAGGATCATGGAATCATTTGATAAGTCATTGAATTTTCCCCAAGACACTTCACACATAAGGCTCACTCAGCACAATGGGTGAACAAAGCTGTTCTCTTACCTTAGCCTGGGTCAGATCTTTCTGAGGCGAGGAGGAGATAGAATTTGGGTATCGCCTCGTCTGGGTGGATCTCTGTTCGTACAGTGGTCCCTGAGCACTGTTCTGGGAGGTAAATGTTGCTGTCTGTATTGTGCCACTCTGGTAACCAGACTCCTGGCTTTGATTGGACGAAATTGTGGATGAAGATTCACTACAAAAGGAAAAAAAAAAAAAAAAGCATTCCTCCATTTTCCTCCAAAACAGCCCAGTTGTAAGCTGCTGACCCAGACTGGGCTCTTCAGTTCAAGTACTCAAGATAAAAAACCCCAAGCATCCGTATAAAGACGCCACATGAAGCAGCCAAACCAAGAAACATACCCAGAGGGCAGGGCTAGCCCAACCATGGACATCCAGCTGCAGCCTTGCTGCTGTGCCTTAGGCAACACTTCATGAGCTGCCACCACTCAGGTCCCAGTACTCAAGGGACTGGACAGTTACTAAGGGTCAGCCCAACAGAAGACAAACGTACTATCACCATAGATACACCTACCCCACTGTGTCCCACTTTGGCAGGCAAAAAGAAGGACAAAGCCCCCAGAATCTGTTCACCAGAGACATGGAGCAGTTGTGCTGGGGATTCCCTTCCTGTGTTTCCAACAACATAGTTTAAGGGCAGCAGGAAAACTGCTTTCTGTGCAAGTACCACAGGCCAGAGAGCCACAGAGCTGCCCAATGAGTCTGCTGGCAACTTGTGCTTTGCTGTTGCATACACAGTCCCCGCTTTGTGACCAAAGCACAGTCAGAAAGGGTCTACTAGTATGCATGACAACTCAAGTCCACAGGACCAGCGAACTTCCAAAGATGCCTGCTTGGATTAACAGGTTCCTGGTCCTCACCTGGCCGAGCTGGTGTAGAGGCTGCTCTGAGACTGGCTAACGGCAGCGCTGGTTGTGGGCGTCGATTCGTACTCGGCAAGAACAGGCTCTGAACCAAACTGTAATGCCCCAAACTGCAGGTTTAGCCCTGAGATATCCGAGGAGCCAGGCATTTCCACTGCAAGTGCAGGAATCTGCAAGGGAGAAACAACAGAACAGGTCAATAATTTCCAGCAATTAGCCCAGAGAATGACTTTAGTACCCACGTTTCCCAGTACACAATGGCAGTTAAAGGCTTGCAGCCTCTGAATTACACTGTTCAATGCAGGTAAGCACACAACTCCATCATCCGCACGAACACTCAGTGCTAACATCAGGAAGGCCAAGTCCAGACTTTCCCTCAGCAGCCCAAATGGCTGTTTCTGCCGCTCTAACACAATCCAATGCCTCCTTCCCCACCGTTGCTCTGCACCTTTGATGTTAACGATGCTTTTTTCTTTTGCTGCTTGAGCTTCTGCTGTGCTGGCTGTGGACTTGAGGACTGGTTGTCCGAGGACCCTGGGGACATCTGGGGAACTGGATTGGTTTTGCTGGGCAGTGGTGAGGATGGGGGTGCCGGTGTGGTTGTGGAGGCAGTCACCACAGGCTGTTTCTCCTGCATGAACACTTCTATCATGGTTGGAGTTGATGTGAAGCCCTGACGCTTGGTGAAGGGACTATGCACAGAAGAGTCTGTTGGGTTCTTGAGATCTATGGGACAAGACAGAGGTGAGTTAGCAGGGTTTTCTTCCTTAAAAATACATCAAATTCTGACACTTGTCAAGAAAAAGAAATCCTTCTCCTCTATGTTTCAACCTGAAGCCTGTTAGAGAGCAGAGAATTTCAGCATCTCTGCTCCCAGCCTCACACTCTCACCACCATCAATGTGAAGCCTTTTTAAGCTCCCTTCCCCTCCACCATCCCAATAGGACAAAGCCAGCTTGTGTGGCAGAAGTCCTCCATTCTGCAAGAAAAGCTGGACTCCAGAGTCCCTCATGTGGAGACACTGCATGTCAGAGTCCTCCAGGCCACTTCCTTCCCCTCTCTGTTAACATCCCTGCATTCCATTGCCTCCTCCTTCCCCTGCAGGGACTAGGTATCTCCAAGCAACTGCCTGGGGCTGCCTACCCTCAGGTCTTTGCACCACCTTCCTCCTCTGACTAAGCCTTTCCACAGTTTATTCAAAAGCAACTCCTGTTCTCTGTGACTCTCCTCTGAGGCTTCTTGTCTGAGAAGATCAGAAGCTGCCAACACTGACTGTCACTAGGACAGAACTTTTCTTCAGCTTAGATCTGAACCACAGCCATTTCCCTATAACAAGCGCAAGCTGAAGGAAATGACCCTAGCACTCAACCACAGCAAAATTCTGCTTCTCATCTGAAAAGAGCCTCTCAATCCCTGTTTATTCCCTCATGCCAGCCCAGAGATAGAGCTACTTCTTGGCATTTAAGAGCTAATCCTCTTCAAATTCCCTTAAAAGATAATATGAGTTCAGGGAGAAGAGACTGACAAGAGTTCGTATTTGGAAGCTATTCTCCAGAAGTGCCCTTTCAGACCTTTTTCTGGCCCAGCTTTACACCGTGAAGTAGTTCTGCACACTCTTGAGAGGTTCAGGAATGCCAGATCCATGGCCCTGAAACTGTCTGGAATGACAGATTCAACTGTTCCAAGTATAAAAGGAACAGGGAGAGACTCACACACACTATTACATTTTAGTCTCACCCACGGCTCTTTTAATTTTTCCAGCTCAGCTAAATTGGTTGTGAACTTGTGAACAGGCCCTGTGCTGAATCCCTCCCACCGCTGCTCACAGCGTGCCTCTGCAGTTCTGGGGGAACATGTTCCCTCCCCTCTGGCAAGCCACGCTGCTTTGCCTTACCGTACTGCACCAGAGACGAGGTCTGTGTGGTGGATCCTATGTCCCAGGAAGCAGCAGTGGTGCTCCCAGCAGGCTGGGTGTGCTGTGCTGCCAGCTGAGCCAGCGCCTGGGCTGTCTTGAACTGCTCCAGGAACTGTGACCCTGTAGTACTGCTGCCTTTGGCCTCCCCGACATCTCCAAAGCCTTTCCCCAACATGCTCACCTGCAATTTCATCAAGGAAATAAAGTCAACGTCTCCCATGGCTTGAAACTTGGCTCAGAGGACAGGTACATCTCTGACATAAGCCCAAACGCACTGTACCCTGATGCTTCTCACTGGGTGCCTCAGCTCAACACTCTTGAACTCCAAATGCACACACACTGCTGACAGGAAGGGCTCATGCTTCTTTCCCAGCCTCAATCATGTGTGAACACAGGTATGCTCATCTCTTGCCCAACCCATGTCATGGTACAGTGTCACAGAGGATTACAAAGGAAGTTAACAGACAGGATCCTAAAAAACATTCCATCCCACACCAGTTCCCAACCAGTTCTGTTTTTCAAATTGTTGAAATTGCAAGCCCTGGACCAAAAGAGCTTTTCCTTTCCTTTAAGCAGGAAAGAAGCACGTGTTGCAAATCTGACAAGGGCATCAGGGGAGGAATTATCCCAGTTATTTCAAATTGAGCAATGAACTTCAGGCCACTGCTTTTAAAGCAGACTAGCAAATTATTTGGCTCTATCAGTCCCAAGCAGCAAGCAAGTGTCAGGACTGTATTTCCTATATTACCCAGACAGAACAACAGAGGATAAGCAACTTCAGCCAAACACCCACTGGGAAAGACCAGCTTTTCCTTACCATGCTGTGGTGAGAGAAGGAGTTTCCAGAGGCAGGCTGGGATAGAGCACTCTGCTTAGAATTGCTGAACACCAGTGGCTGTGCCAGGGAAGGAGTCTGGGATGACTCCAGGTTTGTTGACTCACTCTCCATAGAAGAGGGTGTCTTTCCTAGCAGGACTGCGAGATCAATTCTGGGTAGACAAAGACCCACTGAGGTTACCGGAAGCTCCCGCTTGCATTAGAACAGTATTCCCCCTCCAGCCTCAGCTTTTACTTTACAAATTGAAGGGATCTGCAGAACATTAACTCACAACTGCCAGTAGCAACCTCAAAAAGACAGACTGACCAAGTAAAACCCTGCATGGCCTTTGATTTTAAATTACGCTTTACATTAATTTAACACAGCAAAATGCCCTCAAGCGTGAAAAATGAGCAATAGAGCCTAGGAAAATTCTAATCCAGGATTAGGACCCAAAAACTCCTAAGTCAATTCTTCCATGTAAATCCACCTCATCTCATCTCATCTCATTCAGAGCTGCTGCATTTTAGCTAGCTAGTAAGGTTTAGCTGAAGATGGCAAATTGCTCTGAGACTCATGTGCTACGTTTCCCAGGAAAACAGCATCACCATGGGCTCTCACCTTTGTCCAGCTGTGATTGTCACATTCTCAGCAGGCAGAGGCACTGACGACACATTGGAGGCTGTGAAGATCTTAGTCTCTGACAGCTGAAAGATAAAAAAGGAGAAAAAAATTCAAAAGTGAGAACAGCACCTCATAACAGTCCTTATGATGCAAAGCACATGAATGTTTCAGACAAACAGCCACAGAAAAACGCAAGAAATTCAAGTGCTTAGACTGAAACTTCTCTAGCATTTGGCTCCCATCAGAATGAGCTTCTATTTTATTTGCTTCTTCTCAGGCAAGTGCATAAATCACCTGCCAGTGAAAAAAAAAACAAACCTCTCAAATCCTTCTACAAATTTCCCATAGTCCAGAAATCCCCTAGGGCTGCTGGGACCTTGGGCTGTTGCTCTGAGTCAATGGCACGCAGCAGAGATGTGCAAAAGCCCCTGCACTGGTAGCGAAGTCAAAGAGAAACTCTGGATCCATAGCTAAGCTTCCAGTGATCTGGGCTCACTTGCATGATCTTAACGAACAGATCCACTTCAGCTATGGAAGGGAAAATTACATTACTCAAAAACTGGTGGAGGGTTAGTGACAACCTGTGATTTATCCTGGAACATATCTGAACATAAACAGCTTCTATTCCAGACTGAGGAGCTGCTACAAACTGAACTGCCAGAGTTTAAAAAGTAAGTCCAGAACTCCTGGGATCATTGCAAACACACTGAAGGTAAGAAAGACTCTCAGAAGCTCCCTTCTAGCAGAGACATGACTGAATAAAGAAAAGCTGCTCATATCTCCAAACACAGCAGTAGCGCTTCCCTCAGGAAGCTTTCCCTGGAAAGCAAATGCTTCCCATGCTTTCCCATTCTGTTGGCTGAGTCAAAATGAGCATGCAAAACTAACAATCATACTAAAATGCCCAAACCTGCTCCTATCTGCAAGAACAGAAGTCTTTCCTTGATTTGGAGAGGGACCATAGCCCATTTCAGAAGAAACTTATAGACAGGCATTAACAGAAGGTGCTGACAATGTCCATTCTCCCCTGAAGAGAACATCAGGTAGAGAACACCAAGTGGTGAGACACACCTAAGAGCATGCCAGAAGATAAAAGTCAAGAGCTTCTTTTCCATCCAAATCACAAGGACCAGCAGAGGGACATGATGTGCATGAAACCATGAAACTGCTGCTGGTGTGATCAAAGGCAAACCTTCCCCAACTGCCAGTCCACCAGAGGACTGGAGCAAGAGCCCTGTGTGGAGTCAGGCCAGCTTTTGGAAGAATTTCATCTTGCAGTTACAGGAAATGAGAGGACCAGCCTCAATGCCCGAGGAGATCTCTTCCTGTCTTGGGCTCCTGTGACAAGCTCTGCAACACATATCCAGTAGAAGCTGCAACAATTACTTATTCATCAGAGCTCTAGGAGCTGGGAGCCTGCCTGGGGTTCTATCCACAGTTTGGGGAAGATGGGCTTTGAGCTCCCCTGGCAGCTCTGTGTGTACAGACTGCTGGCAGATGCACAGAGGAGATGGGTTTGGAAAATACCTACATCTTCATTCCAGTCCTCTGTGCCCCATTCTTCTGTCGCTGCCCTCCATGCACCTGTAAGGACAACAACAGGTACAGAAGTTATGCATGCATCAAAGCTCTACCTCCAACAGCTGGGGGAGCACTGGGGAGCTTTGCAGGCAGCCAGGAGGACTTCCATTTGCCCATCAGACAAGTTAAAGCAGACAACCTCAACCCATGCTTTACAGACAAAGTACCATGATGCCATAGCCTCTGCCTTGCTGGTGCAGGCTGGGCTGAAAAAGAGGGACTGTTGGGTTGGCAGATAGGGCAATGCACACCCTCCCAACACCCAAAAGGGGAGCTGAGCTCTGCAAGGAAGCCCCAGCATTGCCCTTGTCCCATTTTCCTGACTTCCCCTTGTACTGCAGTAGCTGTAGGTTTGTGGACCCACAAGCAGTCAGTGTTACCCCAGCAGCCTGGACAGAGCACCTCCCTCATGGGCTTCCTGCCAGCTCTGGCACAGGATCTCACCATCCAGGTAAACTTCAAGTTTCTATAAAACTTAAGGATAACTGAGCCATTCCCATGATTCATCTTCTCCTCCCACAAAAAAAAAGTCTCAAAACCTCAGTGCACCAGAACCTCCAGTCCTCAGGAAAATGGGATTCAGAAAAGAAAATTTAAGGGACTAAGCAATTCCTGCAATTTCTGTGACCAGTTTCAGAGATATGCTCAAAGTGTTCAGCTTGAAGTACCAGGGAGAAAAGTGGGAAACCTCAGCTGCAATCCAACATAGTGCAAATTAAGTGAGCAAAAATTTACCAGAAAGTCAGAGTTTTGCCTGGCTGCATCTTCAACCTGTTCCAGCCCTCGCTTCCATCACAGTTTAACCTCTGTACTTTGAATGTTAAGTGGCAGTTTCAGACTCCATTTAACAACTAAAATTTGGTTTGGGAAGACAGCAGGAGCTTTTACATCCCCAAAAACCTCAGAGCATAAAGCCAGCCCCATTTTGTGCAGCTTGTTTTCAGTCCACACAAACCAGATCAAGAAAATCTGAGAGCACCAACAGGGTTAATCCTGAAGACACTTACTGGACAGAACAAGTTGGTATCAGTAATTTTACAGCATAAAGCACAGAACATTCTGAGTTCTTCTGCAGGACACAGATCTCCCCATATAGACTTTATTTGTGTATTTAAACAATCACGTGTCTAAAACGGGGGGACTTAGTGCATGAAATAAGTATCAGTGAATTATTATTTTTTCACTGGTGTTTGTTTTGTTTGATGAGTTGAGCCAATTCAAGAAGTCTTCCAGGATTTACTTTTTTATATATTCAAGTTTGAAATATAAATATTAATACAACAACACTTGCCAGAGTGCCAGGAATCTTAAGGTACACTACCCCTTCCTCCACAGCCAGAACCATCAACACATTCAATGCAAAACACATCTGCAGTTTAGAAGCCTAAATTCCCAAAATCCTTAGATTTTTAGTGCCCTCACAGCAGTAGCAGGAAGGCTGCTTTCCAGATTTTCATGGATCAGAAAGATCATTCTAGCCCAAGCCTTCCTTACCCAAGCGGTGAAGTGGGAGCTGGATGTACCTGCAGCTGGCCCAGAGAGCAGGAAGACGGGAGACTTGCCCCAAGAAGAGTTTGTGCATGCAGGAACACAGCATGGGGTTCTTAAGTCTTGTTTGTTTGGGGAAAATAAGAAAAGAAAAGCAGCACTAAAAGCAGAAGGAAATCCTGAAGATGAGGAGCAGCCATTGACAGGGCTTTCCCAACAAGTCTACTCCTCAAATACTGGACACTGACTCAGCACAGCTTGAGCTCTGACACACAAAGGGGCAGATGGAGAATCAAAGACCTGCGATGTATAACCAGGTATTCACCAGGAACACTCTAGAAAGCTCCCAACTAGCACAGCATGGGAAGTTTTTTTAAAGAAACCAATTGTCTCACTCTCCACCAAGCTATTCTGAAGGGGAGAGCTGAATACAAGCACTACCCTGAGCCTTCTAACACCATTTCAGAAGGGTGGTTTTCTGAACAGCAGGCTTTCCTCTCTGCTTTCATAAAGCCCTTCAATAAGCTCGTCTTTCAGCTCCTCAAACCAAGGAAAAGAGGAAAAAATAAAATTAAGCCAACAACATTTGCAAATACAAATGTGGTGAAGGAAAAAAAAGCCCATTGTGTCTCCAAGTTTTTCACATCCCTTCCAAAATACACTCCCTCTTCATTTTAAACTGGGAAATAACCACCCAGCTTGCTCCTCCCACAGCACAGCAGACAGTCTGCTGCTGCTCAAGGACTGGATCCAGGCTTGTCACCCTGCACTGGGAAGGCAACAGACCCAAAGGCCACTACTCTGCACCTCAAAGGAATGTTAATCCAAACAAAGCCAAAGAGCAGCAAAACCACAATGGCAGTGCTGGAGCAGATGGCCTTGTGCTGCCTGTGGAAGTTAAAGATTAACCCTGAGGTGAGAACCAGAAAATGCTCCAACACAGCAGTACTCCACGTATGTCTGCCTGCCTTTGGGTCCTTGCAAGAGAGACTCCTCGGCCTCAACACTTCTCCTGCCCTGACCTTCAAGAGTCAAGTGGCAACTTCTTCTGGAAGGTCCCTTAGCCTGAACTTCAAGACTTCAGGTTAGATGGAGGAGACAGTCAAACAGGATGTTGGCCTTACTATGGACACGAATGGAATTCTATAAAGGTAAGGCAAACTGCATCATGTCATGGGCGTCTCTTGGCCTCATAAGGGTAACAGTATAAGAGCAGGAAATAAAGTGGCCAGGCACAGAGCAGCTTTGCCATCAAGCATCCCTGTCATGTCAAAATCCACCATCATCTTCAACTGCAGGGAGGCAAAGAGGAGCAGCCAGGCAGCCTGAGCATGCCAGAGCAGCCATTGGGCACTGCTCACCCAGCAGCAGCCATAAGCAGAGGCGAAGCACAGAGAGAGTTCAGCCAGACCAACTGCCCTTGCAGCAGTGTTGTTACCCTAAGCAGGGACAGCAGGGAGGCCAGTGGAATGGCAGGGACAACAGCAAGTCACAGCTTTCGGGATGTGAGACACAGGGAATATGACTGAACTGCCTCACACTTCCTGCCCTTGGGTGGGATACTCTGTCACCAGCGCTGCAGACAAAGAGCTGCTCTGGGCATCAAGAAGCAATGGTTGAAATTAAAATTAGCATAATCCACAGGAATTGGTGTTAGCCTCTCCCAATTTACATTCAAGGTGCCAGCATTAGTAAAAGCAGAGTCAGAACAAATGTGAAATATTAATTAAAATGAACAAATTAAGAGAGAGAGGAATGACATATCCACAGATATTTCAGATTTTTAAGAAAGCTATAAAGTAAAGGTATCTGGGGCAGTTAGTGCACCTGGATGTGTCGTACCAGGAGCAGTGTCAAATTTTCGGGGATAATTTGACCCCTCACCCCCAATGAAATCAAGTCCTGAAACAAAACAAAATAAAACAAAACAAAAAAAAAAAAAAAAAAAAAAAAAAAAAAAAAAAAAAAAAAAAAAGACAGACAACCGGTGAAATTTTGACTTAAAGAAGTGTAGGTAAGTTTCACTGCCCCCATGTACACCAGTTACATTGTACCTGTGGATATTATAAATTTAGAGATGCCTGTGGCTACTAAATTAGAAACAAAACAACCACACACAACACAGGCGACCAGTGGTGTTGCACAATAAATTTTACAGCTGTGTTGTAGTACTAGAGCAAATCTGAGTTGTTCGTCAGAAAAATCTTCAGCTCCCCCTAACCACACCCTAACCCACTTCATTCCACAATTCCACAAAACACCAACACAGGAAAAAGAAAACCATTCACACAGAAGCCAGTTCCCAGTAGACACTTAAACTTGCAGCACATAGAGCTTGTCCACTCCCATCCCTTTTTCTGAGGAGGCAAGCACACCCACTGCCCCAGACACATTCCCACACTACTCCCTCTGTTATTTAAAACCTCTTCTCAGCTGCCAAGATGATCACTCTCTCTGCTGGCGTTTCACAAAAACACCCTCCTTCCGCAACAGCCATTTTCTGAAGGAAAAAAACTGAACAAAACCCAAAACCCATGAAAATACAAATGAACCACCCCCACCCCTCTCCCCAACACCAACAGTATGCAGTAAAAGGTATCCCAGTTTCCAGGACTTTAATTCTGTTTCCAAACCTATCAGTTTTTCAGCAAAAACAAGAAGTACAGAAGTGGCTTAAAGCCCCATTAACACAGGTGTGGATGCTTCTTGTACCCAAGATGTGGTATTTACTTAAATACTCAGTAATTGTGGAAAAAGAGTTTGACTTTGCAGTGGTGCAAGATAGCTCCACAAAAAGACAACAAAACCACCAATGAGCCCTGCCCCCCCTCTCTCCCTGCCCCCAAAAGGCTTCTTACAGTCAAGGACTGTGACTGTCCCATTCTCATACAGCAAAATCTGAGTTCACCTGTGTCTCAGTATTGTGCGTACGTGAAACAAAACCCAGAACATCACTTTTCCAATGCAGGAGAATGTGCAGAGGCAGCTGGGTGTTCTGAATCACCCAGCACACGTTTGCTTCAAACAGGGAAGGAAGAATTGCTTTCAGCTCGTTTCTGTCCTTTCCCACCATGGTTTTAGCAAGATGACCGTGAAAGAATGCTCCCAGTATCAAAATCAAGAGCAATACATCTGACTCCAAGTAATTCTCTGAAGGATGCACCAAACATTAGGAGATCTTGGATCTGCTTATCACACTATAGTTTATATAAACATAAACACCTTTCAGTAGCATGGTTTCTACAGGAAAACAAATAGAGGCAAGCATTCCTGTGCCTCTGTCGGGCAACAGGACCCGCAAGCTGACCCCAGAGCAATCATCCAGCTCCCGTTTCTAATGTGCAAAGTGTGCAAACTATCAGGGTCACTGAAATCCATCTCTGAACCAACCTGTTCCTCCATCCCTGAGCCTAAGACCTGCCTAGAATATCCTCATTGCAACTGGATGGATGCAAAATCCACTCACGCTCTCAATACAAACCAGCACATGCATGTGAAGGCACTTACTTGTGCCATCATCCGGCTCAAAGCTCCCAGTGTTGTTCCACGTATTGTTGTTGTTATTCCCGTAGTTCTCATCCATGCTGGCCGGCTCGGCATAGTCAGCTGGGTTGAAAGTTCTGTAAGAAATACGATGGAAATGTTCACTCTGCCAAAGCAGTTCTCTCAGCAGAGAGATGCTTCAGCTACACCAACCATCCCAAATTTAAGTTACCATGATGCACTTCGGACCTTATTAACAAAAAAGCAACAACAAAATAACCCACAACAACAAAACAAAAAAACCCCCAACAACAAAAAACCAAAACAAACAAAAAAACCCAACAAAAAACCAGAAAATGGGAACAGAAATGACTGATACAAACAGTACCACTCATGTAGAGACACTTATTTTTGCTGTGGTTTCTGTCAGTGAAACTTACCCCATGCCTTG
The DNA here is from genome assembly GCA_013390045.1 of Picathartes gymnocephalus. NCBI lineage: Eukaryota > Metazoa > Chordata > Aves > Passeriformes > Picathartidae > Picathartes > Picathartes gymnocephalus. The sequence goes on along the minus strand of WEKY01021120.1, from coordinate 38,223 downwards.
GGCAGAAAATCTTCCCCCTCGCCGTCCAGAGCCACCTGTAAATACACACACATGCACTGCTGTCCCTTGGCTGTACATCACCGGGAAAAGAAACACTTGAACAACATACAGAGTTCTGATGCCCAGAATATGAAAGTGGAGAGGATCTTCCTGGGTTGCTGGGATTGCCAGCAACATCTTTCAATGTATGGGAGTGACCACAGCTGGCTGGCAGCATGATTAGCAATGCATCATTCTGGGCTCAGATGAGGTTTCCAGCTAGCACAAACCATAAGTACTGGACCCCAGGTTCTGATTTCTGCAGTATGTGGCCTCAGCAACAATTCCAGCAGATTTTGGGGTAAAATTAATTTCTGCCCCAAGTATTTAAAGTCCAAGCCAGTGGTGGTGCTCAGATACATGTGCAAGAATGATGAGGATGTAGGTTCTGTTGATAACAAGCCGTTGGCCTGCCCGCTAAAATAGTCAACCTTGAGTTTTTTAACTTCCCACCTCTTTAATAAAGCACAATTTTTTTTTCTAACTCTGTGGATGTGATGCAAGAACTAGGTGATGTTTCTAGCATCTTTAAGATGGGAACGCAACACGTAGGCACTAAAAGTAAGCATGAGAGCAGAAAAAGCAAGTGCATATTTTCAGTTTCGCAATTCCTCCCATAAAAGAGGCTTTGGAACCTCATGGGAGATAAATACACTGATGTAGTTCTTCTCCTCCCAGCCCCTGGGGACCTCACATCCCGTGTGTACCTCGGCCTCGGCCACGTCCCCGCCTCCCTCTTTCCGTGCCTCTTCCAGAAGATCCTCCACTCTTACTGCCATCTAGTCCATTCTCCTGGCCTCGAACTGAAAGTGAGAAAATGCGAAGAGAATTTGAAGACTCATCCTGAGTTAGCGGGGATGCTAGATCAGACCTCAAACCCCAACATGCGGTGGCTGCGTGGGGGACCACATCACCACATGCTCCCTGAACTTTTGATTTAAGCTGATGGTGAGGGCATCATGCAAAGAAACACTTCAGACAGGAGAACATTAAACAGATCCACACACACACGGGTGGTTTTCCTCACAGATGTGTCTGCCCAAAAAGCTTTACTGACAGCTGTTACGCAGCACAGAGTGTTTCAGTGTGAGGGTTTTGGGGGTTATTGAAGGGCAGGTGCATACACTCTCTTCCACGGGTGGCACCTCGCCCTCGCCTCGGCAGCCCGCCACGTCGTCTGCTGAAATCCCGCTCCCGATCCCGGTTTTCTTTGCTTTCTTCACTGGGTTCTGTCTGTCCACTCTCCTTCTGTCCTGAGACGCCCTTCTTCTTCCCAACCATTTCCCAGGAATGCTGAAGGTTTGCAGAAGGGAAAGAAATTAATCACAGTTAGATCAATGAAAGGTGCAAATACATAAAGACTTAAACATGCTACAGAGAATATAACAGGGGTCTCTGCAAAAATGGTTTCCGGATCAATTTTTTTAAGGAGTCTATCAGTCTACATACAGTACATCTTGCTTTGAGCCAAACTTTCTTACAGCTGACTGGCATGCAGTTTGAGGTAACAGGAGAAGAGTTATTCTGTTTCTGCAAAGATCTACTAAAATTCTTCCATAGACAGGGCACAATATTTCTAGAATTCAAAGCATGGATAAATTTACCTTGCTTAGGGGAAAAAAGCCTGGCATTTCACACAGGTCACCTGGGTCTCAGAATAACCCAGGTAAATGTTTCATAGTGACCTGCAGTCAACATTTGGGATAAGTTCTTTTTGCAGATGCAAAGTGATTAACAAAACCTCTCCCCTAAATATCATCTCAGATGGAGAGAAGCATCACAAAATTTATCCAACAGGCAAGTTCAACTGCAAAATGTTAAGTATGCCTCCAGCTCACTGGAGGGGGCCTGCACCCACGTATTTTCTGACAGCTGCAGTGGTTTCATACTCTTAAAACTGATGCTGCACACAGTTAGAACAATTAAAAATAGTCTTAAGTCACTGACAATCACCTGAAAACACAACTGGCAGACAGCTGGGTTTGAATGGCAGCACACAGGGACAGTGATAAAAAAATCCAACAGCACATTGGCACAAACTGCCACCAAACCCAAGGCTTCCAAAGTCCTTCTCCACAGGTACTTGGCTCAGAAATAAACTTTAAAAATACAGTATTCCAAGTAAACATTTTTCAAGTAAACTTTTTTTAAGCAATCTAATCCAATGCTAAGATCACACCTGTTCCTCTACAGTTTGAAATATAATACACTACCAGTAACTAGCTCAGCAGCTAAGCTGTCTTCAGCACAAGAGCATCCAAGCAATTAACAGGTCTGTTTCATGTAAGAAAATCCCCTTTCTGGGACTGCTGCACAAACTGGATCCAGGCCAGAAGCAGCTCCAAGGCGCTTGACCAATGGCAGTGCAGGGGCTGCCCATGCTCAGTGATGCTGTGACCACAAGGCCACCACTCTGGATCAGTGGCAACCTGTAGCGTGAGGGGTCGCCCAGCACTTCCTCCACCAGCTCTCTGCCTGCCTCTCCATGGCCCTTGCCCTGCAGGTCTCGTGCTGCTGCACAGTCCTGGATGCTACTCTCATGAGCAATGTGCTTCTCTAGGCAATTGCTGTGATAGCAGGGGTTTGTTCTCTGACTAGAAGTCCCTGATTACAAGGGATCTGGAGGAGAATACAGCTGTGGCAGAGCTGTGCCTCAGCAATGCACATCCCTATCATTCCCTTTTCTAGAAGGAATTTCCAAAAGCTATTTCATTCAGTTGTCAATTGAAAGGGCTTTCTAAAGACAAGAAGGAACGCATATGTGTTGTACAGAACTTGTCTGAAGCCAAAGCAAGCAGAGAACCAGACACTGGGGAGCAGCTGCAATACATAAAATATAGTCTGAGATGTCCAGCTCATCCACATACGCCCAGGGCTTATGCTTATCACAGGCAAAAAAATGAGCTAAAGCATAATATTCTACAATGATATTTAGACTCTCAACTCAGAGCTGAGTTGGCTCCAACCAAACCAGTGTGCCAGGAGGATATGTGAGATCATCAGTGGTTTGGAAGGATCTCACATTAGTAGTCTTTTTCTCGGACTGTAAGAGTACTTGCATCTCTGCTGTCTTTGCCACAAAAGGGATGACACCCTGCATGCGGGCAGAAGGTTCCTCCTAAGCAAGCACTCTCATTCTTGGGGCTGATGTCAGTTTGCCTGAGACAAACACCTGCCTGAGAAACAGCAGCCAAGCCCAACTCCACAACAACAAACAGCAAAAAGGCCCTCAGAACTGCGGCATAGGCAGCAGCACAGAAGCCATGCAGTGCATCACTGAGAAGTGAATCTTTAAGGCCAGAGACACAAAAACGACGTTACTATGACAGAAAGGAACCACAGCTGACGCACACCTGCCTTTCAACGCAGGTCACTCAGCCCTGGTGGGGATAGGTAAGTTCCTTCACACTCACTGGGTGGGGAAAGGTAAGTTCCTTCACACTCATGGTTGTGAAAGCACATACAAATGCCACTGTACTACTGGTGAACTGCTTGGATTCAAAAGTAATAGGAAGGAAATTACTTATGGCATTTTCTTCTCTATTTCTTCAAGCCTAGGGCCATTCTTACAGCCCATGCAAACCCACAGAGAGCAGTGTTCAGCAGCCAGGTCACAGTCACACTCTGCATGCTCCTGTGGAACTAGTCAGTCATCGTCGCTCTCCTGATCTTGACATTACTGGATGCCTCATCTCCAAATATGCAGTTGCACTGAACTAGGCCTCACCAGATTTACAGGACCTAATCCTACCGTGTCCGGATTGCCCTCCAGCAGCACGTTGATGGCTCTGTTGACATCTCCGTTGCAGTCATGCAGAGCAATCACACACTCATCCTGGTTCTTGCCTGTGATGTCGATCAGCTGTAGAGAAGACAACACCATGGTTAGCATGTTCCAAACCAAGATGGCACCAAAATCTTTATGGGTCTCTCAGGAGGCGAGCTGAATCCCAAATCAGAAACCCTTCAACAACAAATTCTCCCTGTTCTGTCGGGGAGTTTTCTCTCGAAGGGGGGGGTGGAGGAATATCTCGAGAATTGGGGACTGGTAAAAGGCGAGGGCAGAGGCTGAGCGGGACTGGGTTTCCGAGGACGACACGGGAAGGGGCTGCTGCTGCTGGAGCCCTGGCTTGGAGCTGTTTTCTTCTGCCTCTTGGGTGAGCCTCTGCTTGTGAGAGCAGCCACTGAACCTGTTGCCATC
>WEKY01021120.1:17122-27861 GCA_013390045.1 Picathartes gymnocephalus | reverse complement strand
TACCTGGGTCCGCCCGCACTGACAACTCCCCCGACCCCGCCCCCAGCACGTGACCGGGGGCGGGGTTGCCAGCGCCGAACACGTGACTCACGCGGGGGCGCTGCGGCGGCCCCGTATGGATCACGTGATTTGGGTCCTGCTTGTCACGTGGTGTGGGCGCAGGGCGGCTTTGTGGTCGCCATGTTGTGCGGCCCCGGGCCGGGCCGGGCATGGCGGGGGCCGGCAGCAACTGGCTTTCGGGGGTCAACGTGGTGCTGGTCATGGCTTACGGCAGCCTGGTGAGGGCCGGAGGGACGGGACGGGACGGGCTGGCGTGTCTGTGTGGCCGCGGAGCCGGACTGCGCGAATCCGTGGAGCCCCCACGAGGCTGATCCCGTGGGCCCGGGCCTGAGAAGTCGATGAGGCTCCCATGAGACATGTCGTGGACTATCTGTGGGGAACCCCTCGGAGGCGGGCTCGGGACCCTCATGGGGCTGAGCTGGAGCGCCCGTGGGCTCCTGGGGTCAGTGGGGCGGGGAGAGGACATGAGTAGCAGCCTGTGTAGAGATTGGGAGGGTGTAGGGCTGGCCTGAGTGTCTGTAGGGTCCGTAGTAGGCTGAACAGGGACCCCCTGTGCTCGCCGGGGTCGGAGGGCGGGGCACAGGCTGGCTGTGAGGCCTCCCCCCCCCTCCCCGGTACATGCCTGACCCCCATCCCGCGGTGCCTCCACAGGTCTTTGTGCTGCTGTTCATCTTCGTGAAACGCCAGATCATGCGCTTTGCCATGAAGTCCCGCCGTGGCCCCCACGTGCCTGTGGGACAACACGCACCCAAGGTGGATATTCTTTATTCCCTACACCCAAAAGCCCATCCATGCCTGAAGGTACAGGCACGACCTGCTCCAGTGTCAGAGCTGCTGCCTCAGAGTGGTGATGTGCAGTGGGGACGGAGTGGTTTATCTAGGGCCTGTTGTTATCCTTTTGATGCCACAAAGTGAGCAGTCTGTAAATGGTTTTTTTTCTGCCGTACAGGATTTAAAGGAAGAGATTGATGTTCGACTGTCAAGGGTGCAGGACATCAAGTATGAGCCACGGCTGCTGGCAGAGGACGATGGCCGGCTCCTGCAGCTGGAGACACCAGGTACCGTCCCAGAGGTACCGTCCTGCACTTTTTCCCCTGGGGCTGTCACACCTTTGACTGCTCATATTGGTGTCATATCATATGAGATGGTGTCTCTTCTCCTATTTTCCCTTTCCCCACTTCCATCCAAGGTTTGCAGAGATCTCAGTTTGTGCTTTCCCTTTACCAGGCTGCTATAACTACCTGTACAGGATGAAGGCACTGGATGCAATCAGGACATCAGGTAAGGGAGCCCAGGGCAAGAGTGGGAGCAGAAGGGTGCAGAGAGACCCTGAATGAGGGTGCCAGCAGCCCTGTGGGGAGGCTCCAGGTGCTCTCTGGGAAGTAGCAGTCACTTCTCCCACTGGTGGCCTGAGGATTGGTTCGTTCCATGTGCTGCGACAGTTGGCAAATGGAGGCAGTGGGCATGGATGGAAATTTATCCAGCCAGCAATTCCTGACCATAGGGATGAGCACACAAGCATTTTTATCTGTGCTTCAATTGTTATGTTGTGCCTTTTTCCAGAAATCCCATTTCAAGTAGAGGGCCGGTACTCAAAGTCTTTAATAGGGAAGAACTTCTGTGCCTACTTGCTCGAACTGCGGAATTCCAGCACCTCCTTCAAAGGCATCCGCAAAGCCTTGATTGACACCTTGCTGGATGGCTATGAGAGCGCCCGCTATGGCACTGGGGTGAGTGCTGGTGGGGCACTGCTGGCCCTGCAGGGCATTCCTGTGCTCTGCCCTGCTGCTGGGACTGAGGTCACACCATAACTTCAGCTGGATGGTCCACAGACTTTTCTGTTTGTATCCAGGTGTTTGGGAAAATGGAATATCTGAAGTACGAGGAAGCTCTGAATGAACTGGCAAACATGTAAGTGTTGCTGCCTAGGTGCAGTGATGGATTCCTGGGCCCCAGCAGCCCATGGGAAGGTGTGACCAGAGATGGGTTTTGGGGCACAGCCGTCATCTGAGACAGGGGCGGTCTGTGCCCATCTGTCCCTCTGGGTTCACTCCTTTTACTCCTTCCTTGCAGACCATCTATTGCTGCAGTTTTGGGTTTGTTCCATGGTCACAGTTGACATTCCTGGTTGTCCCCGACCACTTTAAGTCAGGGATTTGCACAGAACCACTGGCCTTAGATGTCAAGACCTCAGTGAGTGCTGTCATCACGAAAGCAGATTTGCTTCATGTTGGACAGACAGATACACAGGCTGAGTGGCTCATGTGGGGCAGCAGAAGCAGTGATGGTGCCTCTTCTTTGCCTGCAGGACCAAGGCCCGGGGCGGCAGCACCCAGCGGCAGCACCAGTCAGCAGTGAAAGACCTCACCCTATCCCCAGAAGTCTCCAACCCCACCACCATCCAGGTCACCTACCTTCCTTCCAGCCAGAAGAGCAAACGTGCCAAGCACTTCCTGGAGCTGAAGAGTTTCAAGGACAACTACAACACACTGGAGAGCACCCTGTGAGCGTGTCTGGGCCTGGTGCAGTGGGTATGCTGGGTGAGTCTGGGCTGCAGTGCAGGCAGCACTGAGAGGAACCAGCTGCGCTCTCAGATCTCCCCTTCACACAACGCTGGAGGTGATCACTCAGCGGAGGCTCCATTCCAGCTGCTGAAGTCTGGCCCTCATCGGGAGCCCATTCTGGAGCTGCTGAGCCCATATGGATCAGCCCCACGACCTCCTCTGCCACAGGCTTATGACACTAGGCTTTGAGTCCTGCACTGTCTTGGACCCTGTGAATAAACTCATGAGCTTGAGTTTATTTATAAAGACATGAATCCCAGCCAACGCTCCCCTCTGCCCGTCCTTCCCTGTGGCAGCTGGCGGGAACTGATGTTTGTCTGTCCTGTCTGTGTGGGTCTTGGGCACTGAAGCCACTTGTCTGTTTTTTTCCAAAGGGTGAACACTTTCCCCATGCCGTCATTGTTCCTGCTGTCAGCCCTTTGTGCCCAGCCTGCCTGTTGTGCCTGGATGGGGTAGACATGGTTTGGTGCCTGTTCTTGGCACTGTGGCTAAGCTACTGCTTTGGGCTGAGGTTTCTACTCATTCTCCTGCAACCAGGCATTTGGGGATGTCTCAAGTGGACAAAGCAGTGTTAAATGTCCTGTCAGTCCTGCCAAGGGGGTGTTTCTCCCACTCTCACCAGCGCCTTGCATGCCAGCGTCTGCTGAGCTCCTGGGGCTGAAAGCTCGTGGCCCCGACCTTGAATATGCATTCTGGCAGCCTGAGGGCAGCGCCAGCAGCTCACCCATCACTGTGGCGTGGGCAACACAGAGTGGAGGGTACAGACCTCGGCACTTTTTAATTACTGTTTAATTACTGTTTAATAAACTGAGTTTAGCCCAAATAGGATGTGTGCCACAGGCCTTTGACTGCAAGGCCTCATCCCTGCCTGATCCCAGGCTGCATCCCCTCCTGAAGCTGCTACAAAGTAACCAGGATGCCATTAATGGTAGCCACGGTGCTGCCATTACTGCTCTGGTAACTGAGATACCATGACAGTAACTGGCCTGCCGTTATGGTAACCAGGATGCCACCATTACAGTAACTGGGAGGCTGTTACTGTAACCAGAATGCTGTTACTGCCGCGGTATCCCATTAATGCCGTGGCAGTTGCAGGGGACCGTTGCAGTGCCCCTGTGGCATTGGCCATGGCAGTACCAAACAGCCAGAGCTCTTCACTGCAGCGGGAGGAGGTCAGTCAGGGCTGGGGTTGGGAAGATGGAAGCTGTCGTGGGGCTCCTGGGAGCAGGTGGGGACAGTGGGCCGCACTGTGCCCTGGTGGAGGTTAAATCCCAGGCCACAAGAATGTGCTCTTTGTTTGCAGGTCCAGGCGAATGGGAATGCTGGCACAAGGCTCCTGGAGAGGTAGAGCCAGTAAAGCACCCTGGGGGCTGAATCCAACCCCCTTGCTGGGGATCTGTGGGTGATGGGGAGCCCTAGCACAGGGCAGGCTGGGGGGAGCATTTATGCATCCCTGACCTATCCACTCTGTGTCTCAATAGCTGTGGGCAGGAGGCCAGGGAGCACCCAAAATGTTGGGTATCATCCCTTGGGGTTTTGCAGTGGATCATGGAGTCGCGGCTGAAGAAATGTGTGGAGTTGGAGCTGCACCTTGCAGGCAGGGAGCAGGCAGCGGTGAGGCTAGGCATTGGTTGGGTACAGCTGGGGTCCCCCAGCCCTCTGCTGCCAGGGGTGGGTCCCCCTCTTGTCCTGCTCCACCACGTCCTGGGGAACAATGTCTCCCAGCGCTGGTGAGCCAGGGGGATGTGGGGGTTCAGTCCAGCCCCTGTACCTGGCAGATCCGCCGAGACGCCCTGTGCCAGCTTGTCCTGGATGAGCACCTACAGCACCAGCAGGAGCTGCGCCAGCTGGGGAAAGCCTTCTATGTGGAGCGACTCTGAAGTGCTCAGCCCAGTGCGTGGCACTGGCCTGGCATTGCCCAGCTCCTGACAGAATAAAACATCTTGAGCAAGACAGGCTGTGTCTGCTGCATGTGAGGCATGGGACAGTCCAGGGCAGCAGTGAGGGGAAGACACAGCCCAGCACAATTCCTACCGCTAGTATCCAGATGTGTCGCCTGCAACCCTCGGTGTCCTGGATCCTGCACACTTCATCTTGCTTGTGGCTGTGCCAGGAGATGGCAGCACGACCAGTATTCCTCACCAGACTGGGTGCTCCACACTGGGTCCCTGTCTCAGCACAGGTCCTGCTGTGCCATGCCATGTGCCACAGTGCTCCTGGCCATGTGGCACAGCCCTGCAGCAGCAGGGAGAGGAGCCTGACTGAGCTGGGTGCAATTGCAATGCTCTCTCTTCCCACTTGCCATCCAGACACCCCAGGATCCCTGTCTGCTCCCCAGCTGAGAGGGCCCTGTCCCCTACCTCCCACCCCTACTGCCTGTGCCTGACCTTGGTGTCTCCTGGCCCCAGGGCCCATCAGTGCCTGCTCTGGCTCTGCTTATTGACAGGGCTGGGGGCTGCTGGGCTGGCACCCCCCGCCACGGTCCTTCATTAGCTCAGCTGTCGGGCTGCATCACATCACCCACTGCCGCACACATGCCCCCGGCTCTGGCACTGCCGCTGCCACGTGTGTCCCTGCTGTCCCCACTGCCACCTCATTGTATGGCCACCTCATGGGGCTGAAGCCCCTGACCACCAGAGTCAGGTTGTGTCCCTGTCCTTCCCATGACACTTAAGGTTCTGGCTGCCCAATGTCCTGTCCCACTGGTCCCCCAAAGCTTGAGCCCCCACAAAGCCCCCAGTGCCATTCCCAAAGTTGATGCGTCTCACTGCAGCAAAGCACTGCTGTGATGTTGGGAGGCTGTGCTTCCAGCACTCCATGATATCCTGTGTGCCCTTGTGGCTGGACTCCACCACCCTGGTCCCAACAGGTACCTCAGTGTGGGTTGGGGTCCTGCCTCTGTCACCCAGCATGAGTGGGGCCACATCCTCAACGTGGATGTGGTAGGCAGCCCCTACAATTGCTCCTTGGAAGAGATACTCCCATGAGTTCCAGCAGCACCCCCAAAGCAATGGGACGTGGGGCACAACTCCCCTGTGTCAATGGGGCTTGTCCTTGGACAGGGTCATGTGCAGCCCCTTGGTGGCACAGGGCCCGCAGGCGAGGGTTGGCCCCCCAGTATTGACAGCCCCGCTAATGACAGGGAGTGTGACCAAGGGTAGGAGCAGGCGGCGCAGGGCCATCGACCGCATCGACCGGCAGTGCTGGGCGGCAAGGGCGCGGGGGTCCATGGAGGGGGCAGGGGGACATCAATGGGTGGTAATTAATGGGAACGAGGCCACGTGTGCAGAGCCAGGGCTGTCGCTGGCCACGTCCCTCCGCTCGGTGCAGCCGAGTGCAGTTATAAACAGCAGCCAGGCGACCTCCAAGCCAGAGCACAGCAGAGTCCCTCAAGCCAGTCCAGGTAAGATGGTGATGGATGTGGGGTCCCTTTGGCCCCAGCATTGCCCGCCATGGCACACTACTCTATGCCAGTGCATGTCATGGTGTGCCCTGACATGCCATGCCAGGAGACCATGCCTGCACTGCCCTGCTCTGGCTTCATCCCAGCCACAGGACACCTCCTGCTCCAGCACTGCATCCCGAGCATCCCAGAACCGGCACAGTTGTCCAGAAGGCTCCAGGCACTGAGGTGAGGCTGGGTGCTGCCTCTGCAGTGCCTCGGGGGTTATACCTGGATACCACCCCCACTCCAGTTCTCAGCGTATTCTTCTCTTTCTCTTACAGGCAGCTGAACTCCGGGTCCTCCCACCTCCATCTGCCCCTGTCTCTGTCTGATATGTTTGATATTAGGTTGTTTTATTGGAAAACCAACTAAATATCAAACATATTCTTACAGCGCCAGGGATGCCCAGCACCGACTTGGCCAGATGCCTGTGCCCTGCTTCAGGCAGGGGGGCCCTCTGCACCCTGTCCTGCACACTCTGCTAGTCCTCACTGCCGCAATAAAACCTGTCTGACCATCTCCATGGGATTTGAGAGGGGAGCTCAGAGTCGTCCTGGGGGTTGGCGGAGGTTTGGGATGGCAGCGGGGTCAACGCTTGCCACCTGTCCCCCTGCCCACGCCAGAGATGATGACAATACAAAGGCCCGTGGCCCCGTGCCCAGAGCTGCCTCCGCTGCCCTGGCATGGGGAGGTTATTTATGGAGGTGCAGCCACTGCTCAGGGCCCTTGGTGGGCACTGTCCCCCCTAGTGCCCTGCCCAGGGTGCCAGGAGCTGCCACCAGGTCTGTGTCCCCCAGGTCCCTGGGTGCTGACCCCTTTAGCCCTCAACATCTGCCCCTTAGTGGGAGCGGTGGGTCTCTTCCATGGGAGATCCTAACCTGATTTATGTGGCCAGTGGGACCTCTGGGCCAGCATAAGGAGACTGCAAATTCATCGGCTGGGGATGAAGTGCCACCACTTGCCCTGAGAATTCCTCCCTGTGCCTGGGGAATCTGCTCCTCCAGCTGCCAACAGCATCCTCCACCTCAACACCAAGCACCAGCATGGCCAGAGCTGGGCTTGGGGCTCAGTGGGCTTCCGGGGGCTCTGCACCTGGTACTGGGTGCAGCTTCCCCTCCTGCTCCCTGCAGAGCCAAACACTCTCGGCCAAGCCCTTGCTCTCAAAATAGTGCCGGGACTATCTTGCCCTTTTCCATGCTGCCCCAGGGCAGGGGTAAATGTCAGCCCAGGGCCACCAAAACATCCTAAGCCCCGCCCAGGAAGGTAAATAGAGGGCAAGGACTTCGTGCCAATGCTGCACGGACCCAGTTCAGCATCCTGAGGAAGCGCTCGGGGCACCAGCCAGGGTGTCCCATTGCGTGGGGGGAGGGGGCACCTGGGACAATGCAGGACCCCCTCTTGCAGACCTGCTGCTGCTTTTTATAATGCCCCAGCTGTTCTTGCGAGCCCATATAAGGCCGTGACCACCCGGAGCCCCCGGGACGCACAATGGGTCCTGAGCACAGACTTTTTGGGAAGGTGGGGAGGCGGGTCAGCCCAAGAAAGGCAAAGCCCCTGTGCTGGGCAGAGCTGATAAACGGTCAGTGAGGGACAGGCAACACAGCTGCCCTACCCACCCATTGTCTGTCCGGCATCCCACTGCCCACCACTGCCTGTGTCCCACCAAAGATGGAGGCCATCAAGAAGAAGATGCAGATGCTGAAGCTGGACAAGGAGAATGCCCTGGACCGGGCAGAGCAGGCGGAGGCTGAACAGAAGCAGGCGGAGGAGCGGAGCAAGCAGGTAGGGCAGACAGCCACAGCCCCCAGCCCAGGGGTGTTGGGGGGTGGCTTCTGCCTGTGTTGGGTCATGCTGAGCCCAGACCCAACAGAGACTCTACCTGGGATATGAGAGTGTGATAGCTGCCACCATCCCACAGCTCAAGGGCATCCCGAGGGCTGTCCAGGTTTCGGTCCCTGCCAGCTACTGGGATGTGGGAAAGAGACAGACACTGTGGGGCAGAGCTGGTCCCAAGGATGGGGCAAGAGGGATGCCATGGGGCAGAGCTGAGCCTGGGATGGGGCAGGCAGGACTCTCTTGGGGTGCAGGGGTTCAGAGTGGTGTCCATGTGTGGTGACACCACTGTCCTTCCAGCTGGAGGATGAGCTCGCTGCCATGCAGAAGAAGCTAAAGGGGACAGAGGACGAACTGGACAAATACTCTGAGGCCCTGAAAGACGCCCAGGAGAAGCTGGAGCTGGCAGAGAAGAAGGCAGCAGACGTATGTATGCGGTGCAGGGTGGAAGTTGAGTGCTGCCTTGCCCCCCTTCCTGGTGGGACTGCAGCACTTCCCTATGCCTTGGGGACACAGGAAGGTCCCTGTCTGGCTCAGTGTGCTCCCAGTAAAGCTGTGTAGGTGTCTAGGAATACAGAGTGGCCCTGTGAAGGACGTATCTGGAAGGCAGAGCCGGGCAGTGAGCAGCCCATCAAGTGTGAGATATGGGGTCCACCTGTCCCCAGGAACCTCTGAGTCACGGCTGGGGGTGGAGGAGCCAAGCTCCGAGGAGAAGGAGGAGGGGGGAGCCCTCATTCCCCTGCGGGCGGGGGCTCAGGGGCAGCGTGAGCATTGCACAGCCCGGCTATTGTTGTCCACCGTTTCCAGGAAAACAATGGCGCGAGTGGTGCAGAGTTTCACGCAGTGGCTGTTCTCCTGCCATCACGAGGCATGAGGCCCCGCTCATCACCTGTCAGGACCTGGCAGTCCTTGTGGGGCCGGGATGTCTCAGGGTCCAGTGTCGGGGTGATGCAGCCCAGCTCTGACGAAGAGAAGGCAGGAGCCATCCTCTCCCACTGTGCCTGTGGGGAAGTGCCTGAGCCCCAGCACAGCACCTGGGCTGCTCTCACTGGGAGCTCCAGAGCCGTGGGACATTTGTCACCCTGCAGCTTTGCTTACAGGTCCCTGTCGCCAGCCCTGCACTGAAATCGGCTTGTGTCGAGTGCACCATTGCAGAGCTCCGGGAGCTCTTTCCCTCCCTCACACCCTTCCTTCCCCCCTCTGCTCCTTGTTGGCATTTTCCCTGCTGTCACCACATCCCCACTTGCTTCCTCGTGGATTCCTCTCTGTGTACCTGGAGCCCCTTTTCCTGGCTGCCACCCTCCAGGGTGGACCATGGGGGTCCCCCAGTTTCCCCCTGGTTCTGGGAAGTGGAGGGATTTTGCACCCTGGAGTGTTGAAAGGGAAGAGCTGCCTCCCAGGTGCTTCCAAACCAAGAGAGCCCGTTCAATTCCTACTTCATCCCTGGAAACATGCTATGCCATACGTGCCATCCCAGGCAAATGCTCCTGCAGCTGTCTACCTGCCTGGCTGCCGAGTGTTTCAGGCCAGCAGCCCGGAGCCTTTTCCTTCTATCCACATGCTTGAAGCACTGCCACATACGCTTCGTGGGGAATGAGAGCAGTAACAGGGCTCAGTGATGTGTTTATTGAGCTCTTGGGGGGCTCCATGACCCCTATGACACTGAGGAACACAGCTCCCAGCTTTGACCAGTGCTGATCTTTGCAGTGTTATCTCCCCTGAGACAGGAGTGTTTTCGCCTCGGCTCAGGTCTTTGCACCATTGGGATTGGCACACGGAAGTGGAGTGGGAGCGTGGCAGCCACAGCCCTGTCCATGGGTGGAAAGAAGGAGCAGGATCTGCTCCAGAGCTGTGGGCTCCTGCCCCGACAGAGTCTGGGGGTTCTCCAGGGGTGGTAGTGCCCGAACCCACGGCGGGGCCGAGCCCAAATGCAGCCCGCGGGGCTGAGGGGCGAGTGTGAGGGTGGTTGCGTGGGACAGGAAAGGGGAAGCCCGTGTGGGGCCGTGCGGGTCCTCCGGGCCCTGTGAGCCTGTGCCTGGTCCCTGTGACACAAGAGGCCGGTCCCGGTGTCCCCCCACCCGCGTGGGGTCAGTCCTGGTGCCCCCACGCCCATATGGGGCGGGTCCCGGTGGACCCAGGTGCCCGTGGGGCAGACCTCGGTGTTCCCCCTGGCTCGGTGCCGGTGTCCTGTTCTCGCGTGTTCCCATCCCATTGGGGCCGGTCCCGGTGGGTGTCCCGCGTCTGGTGCCGGTGCCCTGTTCCCGCCAGGTGCCGATGTGTGTCCTCCGCCCGGTGCCGGTGCCTCCATTGCCGCTGCTCCCGGTCTCGGTGACCCCGCCACGCCCCGGGCGGGGCGGCCTCTCCTCATCTCCCCGGCAACGCGCCCGCGGGGCGGGGTGGGGGTGACGTCACGTCCGGCAGGCCGTTCCGGGCGCGGTCCCGGTGTCTGGGAGTGGCGGGGCTGAAGCGGAGGGCTCGAGCATGGCCGGGGCCACCACTATCGAGGCAGTGAAGCGCAAGATCCAGGTGCTGCAGCAGCAGGCGGACGATGCAGAGGAGCGGGCGGAGCGGCTGCAGCGGGAAGTGGAGGCCGAGCGCCGCAACCGCGAGCAGGTACCGCCGAGGCCGCCGCGCGGGGGCAGAACCGGACGGGCGGCGCACCCGGGGTCGTTTCGAGCCGCGGGAGTGCCGGCGAGATGCCGGCCCGGGCCGGAGTGTCCGCTGGGACCGGGGCTCTCCGTGGCTCTCTCTGGGTCCCCGGGATCCGCTCGTGGTTCTGAGCAGACACCGAGGCCGGCGGGATCGGCCGGTCGTTGTTTCGCTGTTACCAGTGTCCC
>WEKY01021120.1:0-16990 GCA_013390045.1 Picathartes gymnocephalus | reverse complement strand
TGTCCCGGGACGGACAGCAGCAGGGGGGAACCCGGCCGGGGGGAGGGGGAGGGGGAGGGGGAGGCCTCGGCCATCTTGTGCGGCCCCGAGCCTGGAGCTGCGCGGGTAAGATGGAAGGAACGAGCCGGCTCCCTCCGGATGTGGCCAGCGCAGGAGTCCTCTGAACCACTCCCAAACTCCGCGTCCTGCCCGGATCCCGGCGAGCAGGGGTCTCCGCTGCCTCTGAGATCGGCAGCCGCGGGCGAAGACAGGGGCTGCGGTGGGATTGCCTGAAAGGGAGGAGGGAGCAACGACAGCAGGATCTGCGCTGGCAGCGCTCGCGCTCATCGCCGAGCGGGGAACACCGGAAAGGCTGGGGACAGGGATGAGGTGACACGGGCAGGACCTCGTGGTGGCCGCCTCCCTTGGGCCTGGAACACAGGCAAGGCTGGTGGCGTTTTGGGGACAGGGATGGGGTGGCACGGGGCAGGTCCTGGCTCGAGTCTAAGCATGACTCTCGTTGAATTTGCAGTGACTTTGCTGCTTTCGAAGCGTGAAGCTGAGCCGTCCCCCCTGAGTGCTCGAGCTTGTCTGTGACAGCGCTGTGGCACTGCCGGGGGATGGATCGGGCTCTGCTGCCCAGGCCCATGGCAGAAGCTCCTGCCACTCCCGGGCCTCAACTGGGCTCTTTCTTTGCAGCCACATAAGGAATTCTCCTTGCAATAGCAGCATTGTCATGGGTACAGGCATGTTTCTCCCAGCTCCCTGAACCTCCTTCAGGGGAGTGAACAAGTGGTCCCAGTATGGTGCCCCGGGCTTGCCTGGGCCCGGGTCGTGGAGAGTCCTCTTGAATCTCTTGGGGAAGCAATGGTGAGTCCCGAAGGCCTGGATGGGCTTCTCACTTGATTTGCTGGGCTCCAGGTGCTCCCTGGTTTAGGGCTGCCTTCCTGAAGGAAGCATGGAATAACAGGAATGTGCCACTTACTTGTAGCAGGGGTGCCTGGAATAGTCACCTGGAAGTGTCACCCTGTGCTCTGGGAAAGCCTGACAGTTTCATCTGTATCCAGGGAGGAGCTGCAGAACAGGAGGTGTAAGAGCTCTTCTGCAGCAGGGGAGAGGCACTTCCTCAAAATTAAGGGTGGTTTTTGGGTGGGTTGAGCACTGCTTGCAGGAAGTCAGGGCTAAGTGATGCAGTTGAGAGGGTCAGGAAGTGGAGGCCCACTCTACTGTGTGTCTCCACCGCCTCGGTGAAGGAAGGAGGAGGTCCTCCACCTCAACAGCTCGTTGCCCCTTTAACAGGGAAAAGATGTGTGCCAGGCAGTCTCCTTCCTGGTTCTGTTTAGGGTATTGTTGTGTTCCTCTTCAGGCAGACCACTTCCCCTTTCAGCGGGGTGGGTGTTGGCTCTGGGCACCAAAGGGGCGTGAGCTTCTCCAGAGCTGGGTGTACCTGCATGGGAACTCTTCTGTGCTCTCCCAGCCTGGTCTTGGAACCTGCCAGGGGTGCCTCAGTGCCAGCGGGGAGGGAAGAGCTTGGACAGCCACTCTGGGAACTGGATGTAACTGATGTTGGGCCCCACTCTGACACTAGCGCGTTTCATCACTCTGCTCCTCCCTCCTGGGGCAGGGTGAGGAGCAGTGTGTCTGGGAAGGATGTTTTGTTATGTGCAGCTGGGATATTTCATGTTTGTCTGGCATGTGCCTGTGCCTGGGCCTTTGCAGAAGATCATAGTGCTGCCCTGGAATGGCTGCACTCCTACCTGCCTTCATAATCTTGTTGGGGAGGAGGATTCTGGGCTCCCCAAGGGGGCTCCGGTGGGGTGTCAGAGTCCCTAAAGCCTCTGAGCTCCCCGGGGCTTTGGCTGGAGTTGACTGTAGATGTGGCTGTAAGTAGGGGCCTCATGGCCAATCAGGTCATGCCCCCAGGGTCCCAAAAAGATTGCAGGAAGTCTCCAGTTGACTGTTTAGTCTGGGTCTGATCCAGAAGAGGAGTGCCACTGAAGGGATTTTCAGCCTTGGCCTTGAGGTGCTTTGTTTTCAGCAACACTGAAGGGCAGTTCTTGTGCTCTGTATCTGCCCTCGCTGCATTCTGACTCAATGCTGGAGCAAGCCACAGGGTGATGGCAGTGCTGTATTGCCTTACTGAGCACAAGCAAGAGGCTCTGCCACATGAGTGATGAACTGAGCACAAAGCTGCATGGTCTCTGTTCCCCACCATCTCTCTTGCCAGCACAGCGTCATGGGGGCTGGCTTGTACCTTGTGGCCTCTTTGAAGGCTGACTAGGACATGGATTGCAGTGGCTGGGGGGTGGGATGGTCTCTGATCTATGTCAGTTCCTTAAAGCATCAGTCACATTTGTGGTCACATTTCTGCCAAATGTTTGCAGGCTGTCAGCAGTTTCACCAGCTCCCAATATGTATGACTGAATCAAGGCAGCTATTGCTGGGGAGCAGCCTCCTCAACCTGTCTCAAGACTGGAGAAGGCTTTTGCTCCTTCTGTGGATTGTTAGTGAGTCACTGGGAGGAAGGAAGCACTCCAGGCTCTCTGCTGGGGCTGTGGGCACTGCAGCAACAAGCCCTGGGGCTGGGCAGTGCCTGTGACCAACCCAGCCTGCCAGCACCCAATACAGCTTGGCATGTCCCTGAACATGTTAATCCTTCTCACCTTGCTGGTGAGAGGGTTTGCCTCAAGCAACACTCATGTCCAGATCACACCAGTAAACTGACTCTCTGCTAAGTGGCAGCTGTCACCATGCTCTGGCGTGGTGTATAAACAGGGCTATGATGAATGGCCTGGCAGGATCTCTGCAGGATCCCAGCAGCTGCAGAGGCAGCCCTTGGTGTAAGTCATCTCCTTAGTGTTTATGGCTTAAACTGTCAGAGCAGTGCAGGCTGGCAATGAGAAGCCTGCAGGAAGGCTGCTGTGCTGATAAAACGTGTGGGAAGTGTTGCAGAGCTACATGTGCTGCTTGCCTCTGGGAGAGTGGCTAAAGCACCCTGGGTTTGCTTTGTGCTCCTGTGTGCTGCTGCTGACCCAATGGCAGAGCTCAGCTGCCCTATGCGAGCTGCTAAACCTGCACAGGCTGAGTACCCTCCTCTGTTCCCTCCAGGCTGAGGCAGAAGTGGCATCTTTGAATCGCCGTATCCAGCTGGTAGAGGAGGAGTTGGACCGAGCTCAGGAGCGCCTTGCCACAGCTCTGCAGAAGCTGGAAGAGGCAGAGAAGGCGGCAGATGAGAGCGAAAGGTGAGCAAGGGCTCCTGCTCGCACTCTGTCAAACATCAAGGGTCCGATGCCATCAACCTTTTGGGCTTCCCAGAGTGGGGGAGGAGATTCCACATCAAGGATGGATGTGGGAGTCACTTAAACAGAGCAGCTAAAACAATGCTGATGAACCTGAGGCTGCTGATGGCTTTGAGTGTTCTGGAACCTGAGGCTAGGGAGCAAGGAAGTGCCATGTGCCACCATGCATCCCTGCCTCCAAAGGAGGCGAAATAAATGGGTTCAGGGAGACCATTAGCTTGTAAAGGTGGCTGCCGGTGGGGCAGCCTCTCTTCCATCTGCCTCTGACAGCATGCTCCCTAACTGGCAGATGTCGCCTGACCTGGCCTTTGATTCAGAGGGAAGTGGTCCACTTCCAGCTGTCTGATGTGTTTCCTCATGCACACACCGTGAGCAGCCTGACCCAGCTTGTGGCCTGCCATAGAGACAGACTTTGCTCTTCCTGTATTCTAGATAGGGAAGTGCTTGAATTGGCTGTGCTGAGACCCTAAGACATCTGGGCTTGTTCTTCTCAGCAGCACTGCACTTCCCTTGGCATGGGAGCCCAGTGATTTGCTGGAGAATGTTCCAAGGAACAGTTAATTCCAAGCAATTGAGGTTGCTGTATTCACATCAGCCCAGCAGCCTCTGCCTTCCTGTGCCACCTTCTGCAATCAGACAAGTGCTTGTTGGGAAGCACTGTGCTTCCAGGGCAGTGCTGTTAATGCTCTGAAACTCATTGCACTGCTGGCTTGTCCAAGATTATTTTACACATCTCCCCTCCCTACATTTGCTTTTGGGCAGAGGCATGAAAGTCATTGAAAACAGAGCTCTGAAGGATGAAGAGAAGATGGAACTGCAGGAGATCCAGCTCAAGGAAGCCAAGCACATTGCAGAGGAGGCGGACAGGAAGTATGAGGAGGTGAGACCCTTGGGTGCTCTAGTATGACTGACCTGGGCCAGGAGAGTTGACTCCTCTTTCTGCTGACAGCAAACCTAGGGGCAAAGCCTGGGTCTCAGCAGAGCTACATCAGCGCTCTGCTTGGCCAAAAGCTTCTGACAGCTCCAGTGGCTCCTGCAGGCATTCATTCCGTTCACTGCTATGCAGAGCCTACAAGCACAAAACTGTCCTCCTTCCTCTTGACTCTGATTCTCCTTTTCAGGTTGCTCGGAAACTGGTGATCATAGAAGGAGATCTGGAGCGTACTGAAGAGAGAGCTGAGCTTGCAGAGTCGTGAGTAGTCTGCTTGCATGTACCTGGCAGGTCTCCCTCTGCATGGGAACTAACACGGCATTGCTAACCTTGTTACACAAGGCCTGAAGCACAGGGTGGGTTTAGGTCTGCGAAGGAAAGGGATGAAAGCACTCCCCTCCTTAAAACAGGATTAGCTCCACTCAGGACATGGAATTTGTGATGTGATTTGCACTGGGTGGGGACGCTCTGCCCCTTTGCATGGAGGCTGGAGAGCGTTCCTCTCCTCAGCATTCACCAGCGCTGCTTCGTGTGTGCAGTCACAAGATCATTCACATTGCTACAGAGCACAGTGCTTGTCCTGAAGGGGCAGAGGCCTCCTGGGCCAGAGGCTGAAGTGGCATATGGCATGGCCGAGGGCAGAGCTGTGGCTGAGGCTGGTCTCTGGGCCTCTCCAAGTATTTTCAGTAATCACTACAGGCTTCTGCAGTGCTGAGCAGGAATCTGGGCTTCCTCTGTTCAGAACAGAGACACAAATCCTGGTGTCTGGGCTCCCTTCATGTGTCCAGATGCTTTAGCTGATCCTTGAGGAGCTGGTCAGGGCCTTTCCGTGCTCCAGGCCTTGTCTAACACACAGGTTGGTGTGTACGCAGCAGCAGCAGCAGCAGCACTGTGCTTTCCGCCCAGATGTGCATGTTGTGACCATGACTTTTTTGTGTTTCCCCCCACCCCCTTTTTTGCTGTGTGGTGGTGTGGTTTTGGTGCTCCTTTTGACCTTGCCCCCACCTGGCTTGTGCCCTTATGTGACCGTCACTAACAGTCATTGCCGGGAGCTGCAGGAGCAGATCAGAGTGATGGACCAGAACTTGAAGTGTCTGTCTGTTGCTGAAGAAAAGGTACTAACCTTTCCCTTCTTGAACTATTAAACCAGGACTCATGTGGTCTCCTCACTATGTTCCTCCCCTCAGCTTAACTGCATCTCTCTCTCTCTCTGCTGGAACATTCTGTCTTCTCTGCCCATAAATATCCCTGTCTGAGTGGTGGCAACTGTCCTTCTGTCCATCAGAACAGCTTCCCTCTGTACAGCACACTAAACATGAAACTTCTCCTTGGAGACTCCAGGTCTGTCAGAAACCTGTGTTCACATCTCACTGCTCAGCTCTGTGCCCTGTGCATGTGCTGGCAGAATACTTCAAACATGAGCTCGGAGGCAAAAGGGAACTTGCTTTTTGCACAGGTGCCTCAAAGTAGGGTCCTATCCAGTCTGATCTCAGACAGTCTCCTAAAAAACTTCCTGGTCTTCCCTGCATGTGGATTTACTTCTTGTCTCCTGTCTTTCCCTCCCACTTCTTCTTTTCCTTTTTTTTCCCCCCTTTCCTTACAAAACCCCACAGTAAATGTTCCGAGCTGGAGGAGGAGCTGAAGAATGTCACCAACAATCTCAAGTCTCTTGAGGCTCAGGCTGAGAAGGTAGGGCTGCCTGTCCCAGGGCCAGAAATATTGCTGTTGTGCTAGGAGGGTGTGTAAACAGCAGAGCACCCAACTGGGGTGGAAATGATTCAACTTCAGTCTTAAGCAAGCCAGGAGCACTGTGCTTGCTCTGCCGGGAGGGCTAATGTATTTCATTGGAGGGCTGTGGAAGCTGGGGTGCAGGAAGCCTGGCTGCCCTTCCCTGCCTTGGGGCAGACTCAATCAGCCAGGATGTTTAAGCTGCTAAAATGTTGAGAATTTTTCTGCATCCAAGTTTGTGTTCCGTGCATGATGTGGGACTTGCTGCCTGACCCAGTCCTGTTGGACTTGGGTAAGGATGTGAACAACTCCCAGTTGGAAGGTTCTGTCGGCATGTGTGCTGCAGTGAGGAGTTTATGTCTCCCTCTGTAGCTATGGGCTATCTGGAGTGGGAGGTATCTGGGGCTGCTGACTGCTGACTCCTTTTCCACAGTACTCTCAAAAAGAGGATAAATATGAAGAAGAGATCAAGATTCTGACTGATAAACTCAAAGAGGTGAGTGACCATGTCAGGATGGCCCAGCTGGGTGAGCTGGCCTCATCTTGACTGGGAGGAGGTGTGAAGGGTGGGAGGCTCCATGTCCTTGGACTGATGCCCTTTGCTGTAGAGCTGTTGCACTAACAGGCTTATTTCTGTTTGGCAGGCAGAGACCCGAGCTGAATTTGCTGAACGCTCTGTAGCCAAGCTAGAGAAGACCATTGATGATCTGGAAGGTACATTCTGGGGATAGGAAACCAAGGAATGTGTGTTGAGTGAGAAGCTAAGGAGGGCTATCTCTCAGGTAGCTGGAGAGCAGAAAGGCTGCTGTGCTCCTCATTTCTTGGAGCGTAACCCAACTTGGCCTCCAAGGTGAGGCTTTGCAAGAGTCCTGCCCTGTGCCTCTGCTCTGAAAACAGTTCCCCAGCTATGCTGCAGCAGGTCTCAAGCTCTTGATCCAGACATCTGGCCTTATCTAGATAGCTGGTGTATTTTAGTAGTGATGTCCTCAGAAATGTAACTAGATCCCTGTGCTCCAGCTTAATCCAAGTAATTTAGGCGTGGCATAGGAAAGAAACACTTGAACTTGTAAAAATTGGTCACAGTAAGATCCTTGCGTGCAGAATGTCATGCATGTGCTGGCTGCTGCAAACATCATCTTGCAAGTCAACCACAGGAGTCAGTGAGTTTTGAAGCAGCCCCTGTGAAGACTCAGACTCCCCAGTGTGAGTCCTGAATCAAAGTTAAATTTCCAGCAGTTCAATCCATGGGGTAGTCAGCCTGTGCCAAGGGTGGGTTCCTTTCCTCCTCCGATTCCTTCACATAGTTCTTCAGGAACACTCCTGAGGACAGCCATTGCAGAACCTTGCCCCAAGCCACAGAAGGAGAAGGTTTCAGCTGCCTCCCTTAAACCTGGGACTGTGGCCAGATTCTTCTGTGGATTGCTGTGACTGGAGTGGTGGTGCTGGTAAACCAAAACCCTTACAGGCCTCCTACCTTGACTGCAGGTGTCCCTTTGTGGTCTTTTAGTGCCAGGTCTTGGAGATAAAAAGCACCATCCTACTGTCTGGAGTCACTCTGGAGGTTTATTATCTAGTAATAGCAATGGTGTCAGCTGAGCTGTTCCAGAACTGCAGCCAAGCAGCAATCTGAGCCACCTCATGATCCAGGACAAGCTTTTATTTGGAACTGTAAAGTCCTCAAAATCCCTGCATGCTCCCCTTGAAACCTGTTGATTGAGAGTTGGCTGTGGTCTACAGCCTTGCTGCTGAAGTGACCTAGTTTATGACAACTGACAGAGTTCCCCAGGCTCTGCAAGGCTGTTAACAGCATGCCCAGCTGTACTATAGCCCGGGCAGCCAGAGCTGGAGCAGCCTGTGCCATCTCTACAGGGCTCAGGGATGCATCAGCACAGTCCCAGGCCCGCCCCTCCCTGGAGGCGGAGAGCTGCTTGTCTGCTCCATTATCTGATGGAGAACACTGGTGTGGCCAGTCTGCTCCCCCACCTCACTGCATGCTGCAGGATGGGAATTTCCTCTGATGCCCAGCTCTTACATGACTGACTTCTCCCAAGCCAGTGTTTGCATTGAGACACAGGTGAGAATAAAGCACCTCAATTATCAGTGCTCTCCTTAGGTGTAGCAAGCTTCTCCCTAAGTGGATGGAGTTGCCTTTCCCTGCTGCTCCTCATGTCACTGGTTCCTGCTGACCTAGCTGGACAGTTTGTTTTTACAAGGTGATGTGATTTGAGTGCTTGGCTCTGCTGCCCTTGAAGCTGGATTGTAATCCTGGAAGGCACTTGGTGGGTCAGTTGGTCCTCAGGCTGCTGGAACCCTCCTGTTCATTGTTGGGGATGAACATGGAGTCGTGATGGTTACTCATCTAACTTCATTTTCTTCTGTTCATGAATCCCATCCTGCTTTTCCTGCCCGAGAGTGTTGGAAGACCTTCTTTGCCTTCCCTCATTGTTTTCGTTTTGTTCTCCTCCTAAACCTCTTCTAGATGAGCTCTATGCCCAGAAACTGAAGTACAAAGCAATTAGTGAGGAACTGGACCACGCCCTGAATGACATGACTTCCATGTAAATATGAGCTGGCTGGCGTTCACCTCTCGCTTCAGCAGGCTGGACCGCCAGTGCTTGCTTGGTTTGCTGTGGTTTCCGTAGTTGGAGAATCGACGGCACTCTGCCGTCCAGGTTACTTCTACAGATCTGCCAAAGGTGCCCCAGCATGCTGTCCTCTAACTCGAGGTCCTTGTGATCTGCATGTGTAACCAAGTGCTGTGCTGGCCTGAAAGTGTTCTGATTTAAATTCGAGTGCAGTTCCTGTTCCCACTGGGAAAGGCTTTCTCAGGAAATGTGGCTTTGTCATCTGCTGGAACCACTGGGCCATGGTCTCAGGATTCCTTCTGGAAGAGGCTGTGGACAGTGCTCAGGTGGATTCCTTAGGAATTGCCACAACAGGCTTGAGATGGGCCAGATCATGAACTGATCTGTGGAAGTAGCTGAACCTGTGTGTTTCTGCAACTTCGCTCCTCAGCTTTGTGTTCAGATCTGCAGTGGGTGCTGCTAACAACTGCTCCATCTGGTCCTTGCACTAACCCAGGAGAGGCCAGGTCCTCACCCCACAGAGAAGAGCCTTAACACGAATGTCCCAGAGTTCCTTAAGCAGAGTTTGCTGTGCACGAACACTGAAGCTTCTCTTAAAATTAGTGTCTCCTTCTGTCTCACACAGATAAGTCTTGGGATTCCAAACTCCACTTCGGATTTCTCTCTCTGCTTGATGGCTTGTTCTGCATCTGCACCTGGCATTTACACTCTCTTTGTCTCACTCTGAATTCCCGTACCTTTTTCCAGTTACTGTGCACAGGGCATCCCTGGGAATGGGTGCTGTAAAGACACGGAAGCAGCAGCAGCAGCTCTCCAGTTCTGCTGCACTTGCTCCCAAACAAAGCTCCCTCTGTGTGACCTGATGTGCCAGACACAGCCTGCTCTGAGGGGCTGGCCTTTCTGTGTTGGGGGAGCTAGGAGGATGTTGTTCTCATCTGCATATCTTGTGTGGAGCCATAAAGCTCCTTTTGTATTTCTCTTGCCACTTGCTTGAGCATGATGTCACCTTTTTTAAGGAAAACAGTTCTTGTATAAATGGCTGTTGCTTTTGAGAAATGGGTTTGTAGTGACCACTTGCTGCTTTAGAGTAACTGTTTCAGCATTGCCTTCAAACTGGTGTCACCTTCGGTAGAACACTTACCTCACTAGCACGCTGGATTTTTCTTTGGGGTGTGTTACTGGCTCCCAGATGTGATGGCAGCTCTGCAGACAGGGCCTGTGGGGTCAAACGGGAGGCTGGGGGTTGCAGCAGGAGGCCCTGGAGCTGTGCCTGAGTGAAGACACTCCTCATTCCTGCCTCCTTTGGAGTGTTCACCAGCACCGGTTGCCAAACACTGGCTTGCAGTGGGAGGTCATACATCTGATAGTTGCTAGCCAGGGTGTGGAAGCCAATAAATACTGTGTGAGCTCTGGCTGGTCTCCACTGGGGCAGAACTGGTTGGGTGCAAGGTGCTGCCTGTGTCAGGGGGAGGGATGTATGACTTCTTGCTTCAAGAATGAGAATGCACCGCAGCAGGGCTGTGAGTATCTGAGCCAGGGAATCTTTTGCATAGCCCTCCCCTCCCCTTGCAGGGGCTGAGGGCTGCAGGATCCTTCTAGGAGCATGGCATGGAGCTTCCCACTGAGCACTTGCAGTGGGCAGTGAATGCCTGGCGTGTGTCACTGCTGTGCTAGTTGATCTGGTATGATAAACACTGGTTAGCCTCAAAATGGTATCTGCTGCCTCATGGTGGATGGTCAAATACTTTTTCCTTTCTGGATCGGTTCATCTGCCACAGTGCCCGAAGAGCCCTTCGTGAGCAGAGTTCTGATGACATGGGACACTTCCCGTGGCTTTCTCAGGTTTGTGCCTTTCTGGTCTCCACAGCACTGGCAATCAGGATAATCTAGGCACACTCATCTGCCCCAGCCTGTCCCACTCTGTCTTTGGTGGCTGGTCTGGGTGGGGAAGGGAGGGAGCATTCAAGGAGTTTCAAAGTGTGGTCTGACTCTCCTGGGATGTGGGGCAGTAGCTGTGCACAAAGCAAGAACCCAGAACTCTTCAGTAACCCAACTGCAGCTGGAGTTGAGGATATGGATCCTGTGGGAGGGGCAGGGCTTTGGTAATTGTGAAGGCTTCCAGTCCATTGTCATCTCTTAAGACGACAGAGACATCATCATTGTCTGTCAGTATCTGAAGGGAGGGTGTCAGAGGATGGACCAGGTTCTGCTCGGTGGTGCCCAGCAGCAGGACAGGCAACACATAGAAACTGGTGCCCAGGAAGTTCCACCTGAACATGAGGAAGAATTTCTTTCCTGTGTTGGTAACTGAGCAGATTGCCCAGAGAGAGTGTGGAGTCTCCCTCATTAAAGATATTCCAGAATGATCTGGACACAATCCTGTGCGATGTGCTCTGGGATGACCCTGCTTGAGCAGGGAGGTTGGACCAGATAACCCACAGTGGTCCCTTTCAACCTCACCCCTTCTGTGATTGTTAGTGGGTGGGAGGTGGCAGCCTGCCCTTGGGAAGTGCCTCTCTCCTTACAGGGAGGTCTAGTTGCATCCTGACTCTTACTGTGGGAAGCTGGTGGCTCTGCTCTGCACAGTGGTGTTCCCAGGGATGTTATCAAAGGCCGGGCTGTGGCAGGCCCTTTCCCCACGCATCTGGAAGGAATCCACTCTGGGTGATGGATGGGTATGTGGGTGGGTGATGCAATGTCTACCCTGGGAGGTTTGGGAGGCATCTGGTCTGACTGGATTGCTGGGCTTGTGTAGGCTGGTTACTGTGAGCTCTGCTGTGATGTGGGAGTGCTGCAAACACAGGTTAACTGACCAGGAGGGCCAGGTTCTGGGGCTCTCTGGGTGGCAGGGATAGTTGGTGAGGCTGCCCTGGGGCTGGACAGAGAAGGGAGGAGGCCAAACATGGCGTAGCTGCTGCAGACCTGGGTAAGTGTTCTATGTGGAGAAGCTGTTCCTGAAGTCTGGGAAGGGTCATGCTAAACTCTCCAGTCTGCTGCCTTGTGTGGGTGAATCATCAGGTCCCTGTACACAAGCAGGACTGTTTGCTTGAAAGCTGTGAGCTGTTGCACCAAGTTCTACTGTGCACAGTTCACTCTCATCCTCTGCTGCTTGGGAGACCCAGAACCAGCCTGGATCCCTTGGAGCTGGGGACTGGCATCGGGGCTGCTCAGAGCCAGCATGGAGCCAGAGTCCCTCACAGCAATTGTAGCTGTTGTGCAAGGCATGGGCCAGGATGCTGTGTACCCACAACTTCCCTGAACTTCCAGATTGTGGTAGGACAGAAATCATTGACTTCTCTGCCTGTGCCTTGGTCCCTTGGTGGCTTTAAAGAAGGGACAATCAATCAGCATTACTGCCCTCTCCTGCAGAGCGAGGTGCAGTTAGAGCAGGTCCTGAGGTCTGAGAGAAGCTGAGGGTGAAGCTGAAGTTGAGCTTCCCTCTCTGTGTGCAGGTGTTACACTGGAAGGACTGAGCTGAGAGTCTGAGGAGGGTGACATGCTTTGGCTTCTCCATGTAAACCACTCAGCTTTCTGGAATTTTACCCAGCTAGGTCTCGTTCAAGAGCAAAATATTCTGAGATTGAAAGCAATGAGGAATGGTGTAGCTCCCCTTCAGAGGGTGCCTGAGATTCCTAGAACCTCGTAGTACAAGGATTAGAGGAGAAGCCCAAGACCAAGGCTGTGCACCCCTCCAGCAGAGGCATATCACTATGTGTCACTGCAGTTCGTGCTGCTCAGTTCTGCCAGGCTGGAAGATGATGTGTAAAGTTTTTTCACTGCCTGGAATTCCCCTAAGTGGAGCTGTCAGGTTGAGAGGACTCTGCCCATGCAAATGAGCAGGGAGAGATGATGAACGTGTTCTCTGTATTGGCTGGTTGTGGCTGACAGGCTGTGTGGCAGGACATTGGCCATGCAGCCCTGAGAGGTCACAGATCCTGGAAAGGGTCCAAACTGGTTCTTCCTTTCTGTGGAGCTGTTGATGAGCATGAGTGCTTGGCACGAGCCTCGAGGATGCATGTGGCTGCTAGACCTCTGTGGGGCTATAAGGACAGGGACTGGAGAGGCCATGGCTGCAGAGGCAGTGGCAACTTGTGCCCTGCTCGTGTAGTTGTTCTGGGGCAGATGTAAAAGAGGACCCTGTGCTCCAAAATTCCCTCTGTCCTGTACTTGAAGCAGTTGCTGCCTTTGGTCCTATCTGGGTTGTTAGTGTGGCACCAGGCATGTTCTCAAAGGAGGCTCCTTCAGGCCAGGGATGAGATATTGTCATTCTCGGTTCTTCTGGTGTGCCTATCCTGCTGCTCAAATCCTGTCAATCCCACTGCAGTGTGGTGTGGCTCCCTCTGGAAGCTATTTCTGGTACAGCAGTGGCAGGACTCTGCAATGTGCAGGTTTCTGCAATGTGCTCCACAGGTTTAAAGCACATCCCAGGTCTCTGTCCTTGCTGGGGTCCAGCCCAGCCCAGCCTGCAGACTCTTCTTCTGGTGTCTTCTCTTCCTTTCTTTGCCTTTGCACATCTTTGGCAGCACTTTCACTTCTGCCCACACTTGGTTTCCTCTGTGATCTTCCTGAGCTGAAGTACAAGTTAGAGAAAGAGAAACCTTTGGGAATAGCCCAGGCTGTCCTCAGCAGCACATGTTACGGAGACAGCTTTTTTGATGTGCTCATCTTGGTGCTCTACTAACCTTCCCTTTCTCTCTTTTTCTCTCTTCCTCTTGTTTCCCTCATCCTGTCACTGCTGCAGAGCGCCTGTACAGCCAGCTTGAGAAAAACCGCCTGCTCTCTAATGAGCTGAAGTTAACGCTGCATGATCTGTGTGACTGAGAAGGGGCCCACTAATCCCATTAAACAAGCTTATTGCGACCACCAGTGCTGTGGACCACAGTGAAATCTGATCATTAAGACTGGCAGACTTGCGAATTTTATGCAATTGCTGCTTTTTAATGAGGCACTTGGATTTATCCTGTAATTTATTTAAGCATTTTTTTAATATATAAAGGTAACCTCTTTTCTTGGTGAAGTCACCCCCAGATACGGCTGTTTTTTGAGCAGTCTTGTTTGCTTGTCCAGAGGGTCCTGCCTGGCTCCTCCATGGAACCAGAATAGCTGCAGCCCCCCAAATGAGGGGTGGGGTGAAGTTAGACGTATGTCTTCTTGAAACTGCCTGTCAAGTGCTACAACTTAATTTACTATTAGCTGAATGACTGTAGGATTTCCTGGTGCATGGAATGATGCCTTCTACCAATAAATGACTGACCTTGTGGTCTGTGAGACACTGCACACCTGTAGTACATTCCTATCTAGGGGAGTCCTAACTGAGAAGGTTTGGGGGCAGCAGTAATTTCCCAGGTCTGACCCCAGTGCAGCTGCAGAGCCCTGAAATGGGTTGGGAAAGCTCACGGACATCTTGACAGCAAGTGCCAAAATGCACAGCCTGAAGCTGTGTCCTGGGTGCCTGCAGGGAGTATTTAAATGCTGCCATTGCTCATGCTTGAGGAGGACTGTTCTCTCTCTGTGCACAGTTTCTGGCCCTGGGGAGGCTGGGAGTGGCTTTGGGAATGTGCCTGTACCTAAAGGACATTTTTCTACAGTCTGTGTGTCCAGCATCCCAGCGTGTGGATGTCTCCAGGGATATAGGTGGGCTCACCTTTGGAGTAAAGCCTACTTAGAGCACTAGCTGCTGATCTGCTCTCCTCCTGGTTTAAAGAACATGTGAGAATTGACTGCACAGCTGCCTGTAGTGTTGGGCAGGGTGCACTCCCTCACTCCTCACTCTCTGCCTGTCACTGCCGCAGCTCCTGCCCCGCTGCCCTCCAGGCTGGCAGTCAGCTCGCTGCTGCTGGGCTTGGCAGCCCTGCCCTGTGCTGAGGGGAAGAGGGGCACAACCAGCTGTAGTTCCAGGGAGTGGTTTCCAAGTGCACGTTGCTCTTGGCTGCCTTGCTGGGCCACATGAGTCAGCTGTGGAGGTGTGTAAGCCCTGGGAAGAGCTGGCTGCAGTCAGAGATGCCTGCATGTGAAACATTGCCTAGAGCTCTGGCTGAAGGTGCACCGTGGCCATATTGACTGGGAGCACCGGCAGTGTGAGAGGTGAGGGCTGCACACAAGCCAGGTAACCCCAGAGCTTCCAGCTGCACCCAGCCAGGCACTCTGGTCCAAGGATCGCTGCAGCAGTGGGTGGAGAAGGGGCTGGCACAAGCTTTCTTTGGCAAAGGACTCCTGGTTATTTGATGCTGATTTGTAACTCTTGATTCTTGCTTCCTGGCAGATAAACTGAAATCCACCAAAGAGGAGCATCTGTGCACGCAAAGAATGCTGGACCAGACCCTGCTAGACCTGAACGAGATGTAATGGATCCCTGCCACTGCCTCCACCATGCAATGCCAGCCCAGCTGCTGCTGCCCTCTAACCCTGGGACCAGAGTTTACTTTCTGTTGCCAACTTGACCAAACACAAATCTCCTTTGTTCCAGGGTTAAAGGCCACCAGGTTGGGCAGAGCTTCAAACAGCATCATTAAGGGAAATAAACAATGCAATAATGTTTGGAGAGCATGTTTGAGATGTACACATTTTGTAACTACCTTTTTGTATAGCAACCATTACAAACATTACAAATAACGTGTGAGTCTGGTGAGCTACAATTCAAAGCTCTTGGCTTTAAAATTTGGTATTAACCTTCTGTTAATCAGCTCCGGGCCACCCTGCTTTGGCAGGGCAGGAAATAGATGTGATGGT
This sequence comes from Picathartes gymnocephalus, assembly GCA_013390045.1. Lineage (NCBI taxonomy): Eukaryota > Metazoa > Chordata > Aves > Passeriformes > Picathartidae > Picathartes > Picathartes gymnocephalus. The sequence goes on along the minus strand of WEKY01021120.1, from coordinate 1,739 downwards.
TCTGGCTGTGAGTCAGAGTAGCCAGGCTAGGAATGAAAGCCTGTAGGGAAAACTTCCTTTCCAAGAGCGGTTTGCCAAAAGCACAGTTCAGTTTTTCAGCTTTGAGGTAACTCTGTGTTGGGAAGGAACAACTTGGGTGAAAGGTGCCCTTTTTTTGGGTTTGGTTGGTTGGGTTTTTTTAAGCCAAGCCAGTCATCTGAACAATTGAATCAATTGAACCTTCACAGGGATTGTGTCCTCTCCCCTCCACACCTGATGGGCTTAGAGAAGCCATTGCCCCTGTAACCCATTGCTACCCTGGGGCTGACTGCCCTCACAAAGTGCTGATGCACCAAGCTTCACTGCTCATCACTGGGTTACACTTAACAGCTTAAGTACAACAGCCTTGTGTTCTTGGAGAAGTGGTTTTGCCTACCTGGAGGGAGGGAGCCAAGACTTCCCTCCTGGCCAGGACTGTTCTTACTGTCTTAATTGGGTACAAGCCATCTCGCTGTGCATTGTTGGTGTGTCGTGGTTGTGAGGCGTGAGTGTGGCAATGTCACACTTGCAGTGTGTAGCGTGTGGTTTGAGCATGCTGCTTGGTTGTAGCAGTTTTTGGGGCCAATCTGGAGACAAAAACCCTATCCAGTGTTTTGATACTAAATTGAAAAATTGTGTTACTGTCTTTTGAAATAAAAACTGATCCCTCCACATGGCTGCTGGCTGCAGAGCTTTACTATGTGGGCTTCTGGGGGATGAGGGTGAGGATAAAGACTGGTGTACCTGCCCATCCCATGGGGATGAGACCAGGCATAGCGTAAGTAGCACTTCCCAGGGCTGGAGTGCAAAGGCAGGACTGTGGTGATGAGTTCCTCCGTCAGTTTGGAGATGACACTGAATTGGGCAGAAGTTTTGATCTGCTGGAGGGCAGGAAGGCTCTGCAGAGGGATCTGTATAGGCTGCATCTATGGGCTGAGGCCAGTGGTGTGATGGTCAACAAGGCCAAGTGCCAGGTACTGTCCTTGGGTCACCATAACGTGCTGCAGTGCTCCAGGCTTAGGGAAAAGTGGCTGGAGAGCTGGAAAACAACCTGGGAGTGTGGGTTGACAGCAGCTGCACATAAGCTGGTGTGTGCCCAGGTGGGCAAGCGGCCAAGGGCACCAGGCCTGTACCAGCCATGGTGTGGCGGTGGGACCAGGGCAGTGCCCATCCCCTGTGCTGGGCAGTGCTGAGAGACCTCAAACCCTGGGGTCAGTTTTGGGCCTCTCATGACAAGAAAGACTTTGAGGGACTGGAGTGCACCCAGAGAAGGGAACAGAGCAGGGGAAGGGGCTGGAGCAGCTGAGGGAGCTGAGGGAGGCCCAGCCTGGAGAAAAGGAATGTCAGGGTGGACATTCTCACTCTCCACAAATCCCTGACAGGAGGATGGAGCCAGGTGGGGGTTGGGCTCTGCTCCCAGGGAATGAGGGACAGGACAAGAGGAAATGACCTCAGGTTGTGCCAGGAGAGGTTTATATTGGATATGAGAGAAAATTTCTTCACGGGAAGAGATCTAGCCCTGTCACAGGCACCCCCATCCAACCTAGCCTTGAACGCTTCCAGGGATGGGGTAGTCACAGCTGCTCTGGGCAATCTGTGCCAGGGCCTCACCACTCTTACAAGGAAAAATATCTTCCCAATATCCCTGTGTTGGTTTTGCACGGCCTGGTTTTTGGGAGCAGGCGGGCCACAGAGCTGGCTCCTGTGACAAGCTGCTGGAA
>WEKY01021116.1:9783-25057 GCA_013390045.1 Picathartes gymnocephalus | reverse complement strand
TGATCTGATTGGCAATAAATTAAGTAATTTCCCCAAGTCAGTCTGCTTTTTACCGTGAGGGTAATTGGTGACTGATTCTCCCCATCCTTATCCTGACCCTAAGTCTTTTGTGTTATTTTCTCTCCATTGTCCGGATGAGGAAAGGGAACGATAGAGAGGCTTTGGTGAGCACCTGGCACACAGCCAGGGTTAACCTACCACAAAACACGTTAAAGTTTTTATTGTTGTTTTATACAAAAAACCCCAGAGAACCAGATCTATATGCAGCCTTCCCTTTGTACTGTCTGATCTCCCAGTGTTAGAATATTCTTTGAAATACCTCCAGCCTGCCTCAAATCTGAAAAGTTATTAGCAGATGCTTAGTACCTATTTAGTTCTAAATTACATGTTCACAAAATATCTCCTATAACATTTGACAAATCCATTAATTCCTACTCCCTTGATTTTTTCCTCACAGTAGGTAATGCTTTTTCTTCTTCTTGGTTTAGCAGAGCCATAACTTCTGGAGTCACATTCTTACATGAAAATTTTCCTTATTTATCAGCAATAGAGTAGAAAAAAGTATTTTCGCTTCCTTTTATATTGAGGGAAAATTGAAATTTGAGAGGAAAATACTCAAAAATCTCTCTATATATTTGAATGCTTGAGATAAATAGTGAAAACTTTTCAAGCTTAAGTTACAATTTTAGCTTCTATCTGTAAAGTGCCACAACTCTCTAAAAAACCGAAGATTATATTGGCCAGTTTATATACAATTGCTAGATGTTTAATAACTTGTAAGGTGGTATTTTGTTCAGTTTAGGTCAGGGAAATACACCCACATACATATTGCATTTCAGACCTTTCTCTCTACTAGATCCTTCATTTTTGTGTTGTTAATAAGAGGAAATCAACCTGCATTAATAAAGGGAAAAGGGGAAGCTTACTGACTTATCCAGATATTTAAGACTACTGTATAGTACTGTCTGTGTGTATTAGACAAACTCCAGCACACCAAACAAACTTTTAGCTAAGAGCTGGAATCCATAATTAACACAGCTTAGTGACTGTACACTAGGGAGAGTTTATGCAGAGATATAATTGGGCATGCTTACAAAAGACACTGTAGAGATGATTTTTGAAGGATGTAGTTTCTGAAGACGTGCTGTTCATGCAATATTAGAGAACAGAAAAAAATGGTTTTAAGGATAATCACAAGTTACACATCCTGGTGTTTGGAACAGCAAGGTTGAATACAGGTTTTCTTCTAGAGTTTGCCAGTAATATTATGATGTGCAGAACTCCAAACTTGAGCCTGAAGCCCAAAAGAGCATTAGAATACTTTATCTGTACCTGGCACTCAAGAGCTGAACATTGCCATTTGAGTCCACTACTAAAGTGGAAAATGAGAAATAGGACTGTCCTTAAATTCTGCATTTCTAAAGAGTCTTAGTTGCTCCAGTCCTAATAAAACAAAAGGATAGTAATAACACCCCCCACAGACCTCCCCCACCCACAAAACCAACCAATCAAAAAAAACCCCCCACACTACCAAAAAAACCTTTATATTTCATTACAGAAGTATCTGGGAAAGTCTTTAAAGAAAAACAAACTTCTCTAATTGGAAATGCTCCTCTCTACATTGAAATGTTTTATGACAATGATCACTTGTGTGGATTTTAAAGAGAAGTTTCCATATTAGAACAACTAACATGCCTCAGGTTGATTCTAATTTTATTTCTTTCAACCAGAAGGTTATAAGCAGTACCACTGATTCTCAGATTGGAGACAGAAGTAAAAAGTGGGGTTGCAGAGCTTAAAATAGAAAGTGAGGAAAATAGAGAGGGGGGAAAAAAGAAAACAGAGGAGAAACAACAAATAAATCGTCATGTATGGTTCTTATTTAAACTGAATTCATTTGTCAGAAAGGATAACAAAGGCAAAAAGAGAATCAAAACTATAATAATTTGAATACATATTGTTAATCAGTGAGCTTTGACTAAAGGAAGGAGAAATGTTGAACTACAAAAAATAAGATATATCCTATCAGAACTTCTTATAGGAACTCTTAACTCAGAGCATGAGTCCACAGGAGATTTGAAGATTATCATCTGTCTATGCAGCCACAAATACCCTAATCATGAGGATGCTGTAGGGAATGTTCCATGGGCCAGGAGTGTGAGAACAGGGTCCAGCAGCCATGGCCTGTACATCCTGTACTTTAGTAGGTATTTCAATACAGTGACTCATAAATCAAAGGGGCAAATTGGTCTATAATGGAAGCCAGTGCCCAAATGTTTATATGCTTGGAGACTATCAGGATCAGACCTCGAGCACTGAAGTTCTTATTTTGAGACAGACGTTTGTGTAAAATTCTATTAGCAATAAGCAGCCTTAAAGGTTGATTTCATGGCTCAGATTAAGTGACAGTTCATACCTTTTTTAATAGACAATAATTTCCTTTGGTAATTGCGTTCAAGTTTATTTACACCTGGGTGCATTCAGAATGTTTTTAATTGTCTTTGGTATGTTTTACTTTAAGATTGGAAAGCAAATGGGCCGAACTGTGAGGTTGTTTTATGCATTGAAATTTGATAGTAACTTATTCTTTCATTCTTTGCCTCAAGTGCCATACTCTTAATTGGTTCCTAATCACTGAATTGCAATCATGGTTTATGGCTTAGCTAGCCGTCTTTGAAGGTTGGGTGCAACTTCATTTTGCAACTTTCAGAACACAACACTACTCCAGTGAATACCATGAGCAGGCAAGGAATGTGTCCTTTCACTTTTACCATTTGTTAGTGCTACAGTAAGACACAACAATCTCCTCTCACCTTAGGATTCAGTCAGTCGCTGCTGATAGTTTCTTTGTCATAAGAATCCTGTGCTGTCTTGCTTTTTGAAGTCCAAAGATTTTTAAAGCATGATGTGGGGAAGAATTGAAGAGTGCTTTGATGTCATAGTATTCCAGAATGGAGCAATGAATCCTCATATTTATGTCTTTTATTTCCTGGAGCTTTTGTTTAATAATCTTCATATTATTTCCTCATTTTGTTTTATATGATAATAAAAGAAAAATGTTTCTCTGGCATGAATTTTCCACACATAAAATAGATAACAACAGACAGGAACAGATAAATCCATAAACTAACTGAATATATTTAGAGTTTGATAAGCACTGCAAATTACATAGCCATTTAATTTTCATTACTGAGATTCATATGCTTCCTTATCTTTGATATACTTATTTATTATATACTATGGCCCACTAAAACAAATAGTTTTACTTTTAAAATAGCAGCAGGACTGCAGTAGGTCATTAATGTATCTTTGCAAGTAGTATTTTGCTGGTTGAAAATTTTACCTATGTTTAAAAAAACATTCAAGAACATGTTAAGTCTCATCACAATCTATACTTGGTTCTGTTATCAGATAATCAAGCATGTACATTCCCATTACAGTCAACAGAACTTCAGCTTGTGTTGAGATATTTTCCCAAATCAGGACCTTATCAGGTCAATTTTGGACACATACACTAAAAAACAGGAGATGAATAGAAACGATCTTTTCCATGATCCACTTTAAACTTTTTCTGAAGGGACTTCAGCTAAGATTTTGAAGACTAAGCCTGTAGTCATTATATTTAATTGTATTTATGTGCATCCAATTGCTTCTGCTCAAGTGCAAATAAACTCCTCCATTGCATCGAAAGAAATACTCTTTTAGTAAGTTCCATAATTTCTTCTAGAAGACTGTATTTCTTTTGAAGGTGTCTATCATTACTTGGAATTGATAGATCTTACAGCTAACTAGCAAGACAGTATGAAGTTCCATCCAGGAAGGCAGGAGCTAAGACACAGCATTACCCAAGCAAACTTCACAGAGAAATTTAAAGATGGCTCACTCTGACCATAGCATTTTTTTTTGCTCCATACATGAAGCTTTCCTTCTAGATAGTTGCCTTAGTTATCTTTATCCCCACCACACAGAAAAGTATATCATATATTATTATAGAATAATAATCTTTCAGTTGGAATAATACAAGGGAACATGGTGGGATGAGATGAGGGGTCATCCCAATAAAGCTCTCTTATAAAATTGTGTATCTTTAATTAAATTTAAGAAGAAGGGAAACCACTAGAGATGAGCAGTCAGTGCTCTACATAATTTTCAAAAGCAATTTTTAGAAACTAGGAAAGACTTTTATCTTTTCCCTTCATGAACTGCAATTATTCAACATTTCCTTTGTTTAAATAGTAAGGTAAGAGCTTTCATACTGTGCATAATGACAATACCAATGACTTGATCATTGTATACAAATGTTTAGATAGAAGAATACTAACTCCCTTATTTACTCTTATCAAGCCTATTTTTTCTTTTTTATGGCTAATTACATAGGTGCCAAAACAGTGTGTTCAGGGAATTAGTTGACAGCAGAAATTATTTGAAAAGTGTTTTTAAAACCACCTATGATCATTTTAAGTCTAAGAGAGTAGTTGCAATATTTATATTGAACCAGTCGCCATGTACTATATACTACGGAAATCATTCCTATTACTGAACATAGTCATAATCAGTCAATTTCTTTAAAATGGGGCTGAATTTTCTATCTGACAGTTTTTGTTATAACGTTAAGCTGTTTTTCCTGGTAACTGCCATAAGTATCTATTTTTTAGGGAAAATTCATTAAAAAAAAAAAAAAGGCTTCTTGGACTACTCTAACTTAACCAATCAGAGTCTCCTTAATCTCACAGGCTCATTTTTAACCTCAACAGATTTAACTTGCAAAGATGGGAATAACCCCCTTAATGATTCCTTTTCTTGCTCATGAACTGACATGTGCAGATTCCAGCATCGGTCAAAGGGCTGATCTGGAGACAGAAAGTAAACAGATGAACTGAAGTGTTAAAACCAGTGAACATGATAAGAATGCTGTTCCTGACTTTTATTTCTGAAAATGACAGAAATCTTCAAAATGTCTCTTATGCCACAAATTTCTGGGGAAAAATGACAGTGAAATGCATATTACAATTTGCAGTATCTCAGCTTGTTCAGTGTATACAGAAGTGAATACAGTACATCAAAAATATAATCTGATGTCTAGTTACTTGTTCAGAACAGATTCAGACCCTCTAGCATTTCTTTTGAAGGAATATCTTAGCCAACTATCTTTCACATAATAAAGTCGTTACATCTTAAAAAATCAACCTGACACAGAGAAAAAATACTGCATTTTCAATAAGCATACAGACTTTTTACTTTTATTGCAAATATTTCGGAGCTTATGTGGTATGATCAACTAATAGATGGTCATTACTTTCAAAATTAAGATGATATAAAAGATCATATGATCTAAACTGATTGCAAATATGAAGGTGTCAATTTAACCTATGGTGGAAAAAAACTATCTTGTCTAGGGGTAAGTTAACATAAGAGATTAGGACAAATTATGAAATAAATTGAATGAATTTTTTTAAAGTTCAGTGTTTACTAATATTAGAATATAAGATAACTTAAAAGACGCATATGTAAATTTCTTTGATAGTTTTCAGAAGAGAGATAAATAATATATTTTAATCATCACGACTTCTATACTTTGTTCAAAAAGCACAGGTAAAAAAAAAATTTCCCTAAAAATTATGGCTGAACTCAAACTATAGCTCACAAATTGTGTAACCCACTTACTGTTTCAGGCACTGCTGAAGTTTTAAAATTTGTATTAATCATTGTGCACACAAAAAACCATGAAGAGTGAGCACATGATTACAAGAGGATAAACTGCTCTGAATATTAGTTTTCTGACCATCACTTCAAATTTTGAAGATAGCTAAAATCTAGCCTTTAAAGTAAAAATGGATTTGATTGAATTGGAACAAGACCAAACTTCAGAAATATGTAGAAGTTTCAGTGTCAGCCAATATTATAGGGGTAATTATTTGAGCTAATATTTCAAAAGACTCTCGAACAAAAAAGTTGATAAGAATCAGTCCTATAAATACTTTTTCAGGATACAGAATTTTTGGATGATGATTGACAAAGCATTTTCCTTTTTATTGCATACCTTTTCTGGAATTCCCTACAGTTTTATATAAAAGACTTTATGAAGCATACCCACCTCCCTCAGCAGAAAGTAAAATATAGCAAAATTTTGCTATCATCATATATAGTAACTTTTAAGTAAATCCAGGTGAGACAAAGTCTGGGATTAAAAAAACTCAGTTTAGATAAGGTCTCAATGCAACAGGTCAAAGGCACACAAACATGAGTCAGCAACATTAAATTAATTTCAGATAATTTTCTTAACAAATTTGAATGTGGAGGACGCTTACACAGCTATCAAAATAAATTATACAATATGATATTGGAAGGAGGGAAAGTGAAAAGAGTATTTCTAGAATGGTTCAGATTTCTTTAGTGGAAGATTTCACACATGAAGGATAAGTCTGAAGATCATATAGTATCAATACATATTTTAAAGACACCTTCAGCTTGTGCATTATTAGTTATTTACCACAGCATTGCAAGACTTTGAGCAACTAGAATTTTTAATATATGTTATGAACATCGAAATGGTGCAGCCTTTAGCTATACATAAACAGAGAGCTCTTGCAAAACATTTATGTTTATTTAGCTTTATACACATACACATCACCATTTGAAATGGAAGTACAATATCAAACACATTTGTTCTGCAGGTGTATCCTAAGAACTAGTGTTAGCCTGGTGTTCCAAGTATTGGTACAGCAGAGCTTTACTTGGCAGCCTTTTTCAAATAATGTGCTCTGTGCACAGGTATACTTGCTGTACGCTTTCTCTGGTAAACCACACACAGACTATGCTTACACCTAGCTACAATTTCAAAAATTTACATTAAAACGAGGTTATTACTCTAGTTCTCTAGCATCCAAGAAAGTGAATGTTAAAGCCAACAATTAATAAATTTTAGTTATGCAACATATTTCCTTATTTTATATATCTCCCTGAACACAAGGACAGCACTTACCTGAAGGCAATCTCATTAATGCCACTTACAAGACCATAGTTCTTGTAAAACTTCTTTATTCCTGCAGGTCTATCTTTCCTATTTTTATTAAATATATACATCTGAATTGGAACCTATTTTAATACAATTGTGCTTTGCAACCAGTATATTACTGAGCATTTTTGTCAAAATAATAATTAAAATAAATAAATGCTAAAAGAAAATAATAACATGTGAAGGGGAATGGCTTCATTGGAATTTCAAAAAGGGCAGAGTTTATAGATATATCTGAAATACCTTATGGTGGTGGGATAGAAATTTTAGTCCACTAAGGTTTAAAAGAAGCAAGATAATTTTTATTTTTTAATTATATTCACCCTCCATACAATAGGCAGGAGATCTGTGGGACACTTTATTAAGAGAAAGTCGTGGATGAAAGTTTTTACACGTTCTGGAAGTAATTCACAAAAAAACAGAACATAGAATGTATAGTGAGACCGTGGAACCTTTTTCTCAAGTTTGGTGTCATGCACACCTCCACCAAATATGAAGAACACAAGGACAATGGACCAAGATTAGATGTTACTCTAACAATTCACCTGTTTTGTCCTAAAATTCCTAGAAAATCTGTTGAGTTGTCCAGGTGAATGTGCCTAGTCTTAGTGGCATGGTGATGCTTATTCTAATTATTTGTAACTCTCTTGACTCTGTTACTTCAATTCAGATTTTCCAGCAAGGCCCCATCATGAAAAAGTTCTGGTATGGCAATTTCTCCATCTTCTTCACGATGAATATTCCTGTAAAGAATTAATTTATCTTTTCTATGATGTAACTATATTTTCCAGGAATTCCTTTTATGCTTACTGGCCATAGATCTTAGTTTGGCTCCTTAACATGGCTGCTCATTAAACTCTTTTCAGGCCCAACAATGTTTACATTTTTATCTATCAGATTCTGTAATCCTTTTCTTTGTTCACATACTTATTATTATTATTAACCTTTCCCTTTGGTGTTTAGCCGTGCCGGCCGCCTTTTAGACTTTCTCAAGAATTTCATAAATGGGAGTGAATTAGCACTACCAGTGCTACCAGTATGGTCTTCAATGGTTTTTTGGACTTCCTGCACGAATGTAATTATCTGAAGCAGATATCACAATTAGCTTGTTCTTAGCAAGGGTTCTCATTTTCACCTAGTTCTGAATAAAACGTACCTTATAGTATAATTACTGATATCACCTGTTGTGATTCGGCCTTTTTCCATATAATAATTTAGGTCATCTATGTACTTCTCTCAGCCTCTTCCTGACTTCTCTCAGGATATACCAGTCCGTTTCACCTCTCTAGTTGTTTGGGTAGCAAAGTAGACAGACTACAATATTCTTATTGTTTAGGCCTAAGATTTCAGTTAATGAAGTTTCTGATATTTGAGATGGAAAGTTTACTAATTTGGCTTAATTCCAAGAATTCTTACATGTATTCTTCTAATTCACCACCATATGTTCTATGCTCTAATTTCTATATATTTTGTAGCATAATTTTGTATTGTTATAGTATCATAAATTTTCTCTCACCAAGTTTCTGATTTCAGCATTGCTTTCATTTAAGGCACAACACACCAACTTTCTTATCTTAGTTCTTAACCTTCCAACATTTGTATACAAGTGAGTGTGCCACAATGCCTGTCAAAGAACAAAAGTCTTTAAATGGCACTTATTTTCTAGTTGTCTATTTGATCATTGCCATCCTCTGACCTACCCTTCACCTGAAAATACAGAATTATCATGACTTGTCCTTTGGGTTATTCTCCTCAGTCATGTGTCATCTGACTGTGTGATCCTCTACATAGAACTTCGCTAGCAATGGCTTAAATATGCTGCTGCTTTGATGGGAATTGCCTGGGTTCTGATGAAGCCGACATGCTTGCTGTTTATATTGTCTTTCTGCCCAGCATAAAACCTTCCCTGGCTCTTATTGGCTTTGTTTCAAACTGTTTGGAGGCCTGTTTGGATCCTGGAGAGATGTTTTTTCACCTGTCAAAAAGGGGGAAAATTATCCTAGACCATGAGTTGGCAGTGCTGACTGAAAGGCCTTTAAACTAGGTTTAGAGGGGGAAGGGGATGAAACTAGGCCCTCCAGAGATGAGCCCAAGGGTGGTGAACCAGAGACAGGGGTGAAATCAGCCCAGCTGAAGTACATCTGCACTAATGCTGCATGGGCAACAAAAAATAGGGGCTGGAAGCTGTGGGACAGAAGGAAAGCTATGCTGCAGTTGCCATCACAGAAACCTGGTGGGATGACACAGTCAGATGACACANTTCCTATTTTTATTAAATATATACATCTGAATTGGAACCTATTTTAATACAATTGTGCTTTGCAACCAGTATATTACTGAGCATTTTTGTCAAAATAATAATTAAAATAAATAAATGCTAAAAGAAAATAATAACATGTGAAGGGGAATGGCTTCATTGGAATTTCAAAAAGGGCAGAGTTTATAGATATATCTGAAATACCTTATGGTGGTGGGATAGAAATTTTAGTCCACTAAGGTTTAAAAGAAGCAAGATAATTTTTATTTTTTAATTATATTCACCCTCCATACAATAGGCAGGAGATCTGTGGGACACTTTATTAAGAGAAAGTCGTGGATGAAAGTTTTTACACGTTCTGGAAGTAATTCACAAAAAAACAGAACATAGAATGTATAGTGAGACCGTGGAACCTTTTTCTCAAGTTTGGTGTCATGCACACCTCCACCAAATATGAAGAACACAAGGACAATGGACCAAGATTAGATGTTACTCTAACAATTCACCTGTTTTGTCCTAAAATTCCTAGAAAATCTGTTGAGTTGTCCAGGTGAATGTGCCTAGTCTTAGTGGCATGGTGATGCTTATTCTAATTATTTGTAACTCTCTTGACTCTGTTACTTCAATTCAGATTTTCCAGCAAGGCCCCATCATGAAAAAGTTCTGGTATGGCAATTTCTCCATCTTCTTCACGATGAATATTCCTGTAAAGAATTAATTTATCTTTTCTATGATGTAACTATATTTTCCAGGAATTCCTTTTATGCTTACTGGCCATAGATCTTAGTTTGGCTCCTTAACATGGCTGCTCATTAAACTCTTTTCAGGCCCAACAATGTTTACATTTTTATCTATCAGATTCTGTAATCCTTTTCTTTGTTCACATACTTATTATTATTATTAACCTTTCCCTTTGGTGTTTAGCCGTGCCGGCCGCCTTTTAGACTTTCTCAAGAATTTCATAAATGGGAGTGAATTAGCACTACCAGTGCTACCAGTATGGTCTTCAATGGTTTTTTGGACTTCCTGCACGAATGTAATTATCTGAAGCAGATATCACAATTAGCTTGTTCTTAGCAAGGGTTCTCATTTTCACCTAGTTCTGAATAAAACGTACCTTATAGTATAATTACTGATATCACCTGTTGTGATTCGGCCTTTTTCCATATAATAATTTAGGTCATCTATGTACTTCTCTCAGCCTCTTCCTGACTTCTCTCAGGATATACCAGTCCGTTTCACCTCTCTAGTTGTTTGGGTAGCAAAGTAGACAGACTACAATATTCTTATTGTTTAGGCCTAAGATTTCAGTTAATGAAGTTTCTGATATTTGAGATGGAAAGTTTACTAATTTGGCTTAATTCCAAGAATTCTTACATGTATTCTTCTAATTCACCACCATATGTTCTATGCTCTAATTTCTATATATTTTGTAGCATAATTTTGTATTGTTATAGTATCATAAATTTTCTCTCACCAAGTTTCTGATTTCAGCATTGCTTTCATTTAAGGCACAACACACCAACTTTCTTATCTTAGTTCTTAACCTTCCAACATTTGTATACAAGTGAGTGTGCCACAATGCCTGTCAAAGAACAAAAGTCTTTAAATGGCACTTATTTTCTAGTTGTCTATTTGATCATTGCCATCCTCTGACCTACCCTTCACCTGAAAATACAGAATTATCATGACTTGTCCTTTGGGTTATTCTCCTCAGTCATGTGTCATCTGACTGTGTGATCCTCTACATAGAACTTCGCTAGCAATGGCTTAAATATGCTGCTGCTTTGATGGGAATTGCCTGGGTTCTGATGAAGCCGACATGCTTGCTGTTTATATTGTCTTTCTGCCCAGCATAAAACCTTCCCTGGCTCTTATTGGCTTTGTTTCAAACTGTTTGGAGGCCTGTTTGGATCCTGGAGAGATGTTTTTTCACCTGTCAAAAAGGGGGAAAATTATCCTAGACCATGAGTTGGCAGTGCTGACTGAAAGGCCTTTAAACTAGGTTTAGAGGGGGAAGGGGATGAAACTAGGCCCTCCAGAGATGAGCCCAAGGGTGGTGAACCAGAGACAGGGGTGAAATCAGCCCAGCTGAAGTACATCTGCACTAATGCTGCATGGGCAACAAAAAATAGGGGCTGGAAGCTGTGGGACAGAAGGAAAGCTATGCTGCAGTTGCCATCACAGAAACCTGGTGGGATGACTGACATGACTGTATGCTGCAATGGGTGGCTACAGGCTCTTCAGAAGGCACAGACAAGGAGAGAGACCTGGCGGAGTGGTTCTGTACGCAGGGGAGTGGTTTGAGGCAGCTCAAGGATAGTGAAAATAAGGCTGAGTGCCTATGGAGAAGAATCAGAGGGGAGGTCATCAAGGCAGCATCCTGGTGGCAGTCTGTCAAAGACCACCCAAGCAGGATGAAGAGGAAGATGAAGTATTCTAGGGGTGCCTGGATGCAGTGTCACAGTTGCCAGCCCTTGTTCTTGTGGGAGATTTTATCTTGCTGGATGTCTATTGGAAACTCAACACAGTGGAGAGGATGCAGTTCTAGGAGGTTCCTAGAGTGTGTGGAGCTTCTTGACACAGCTGGTAAGTGACCCAACCTGGGGCAGTGCCCTGCTAGACCTGCTGGTTGAAAACGGAGAAGGGCTGGTGGGAGATGTGGTACTTGGAGGGCACAGCAACCACAAAATTATCGATAGAGTTTTTAGTCCTTGGTGAAATAAGGAAGGAGATCAACAAAACCTCTACCTTGGACTTCTAGAGGCTGGACTTTTGCCTTTTCACTAAACTGGTTCAGAGAGTCTCTTGGGAAACTGTCCTTTCTAAGAAGGGTGTGCAGGAAGGCTGGCTGTCCCTATGTGCTGAAAGATGAGACATCAGGGAAGAAGACTGGCCTGGCTGAATGTGAGGATTTAAAAGAATGTAGTTGCATGTCTCTAAATTCTGTTGCAGAAGGAAGTTCCCATAAGATAAACCACCACAACAGGAACTTGAGAGAAGCACAGATACCAAAACAGGAAGGCATTTATTCCAGACCTAAAGAAAGATTTGGAATTAACACACTGGACAGACTTATACTGTGCAGACTGTGGAAACTTCAGACTAGATTAATATGGACAAAAAAATCACAAGGTTGCAAACCGGGGAAAAGAATAAACATGCCAGCCCAAGTTGTGGGAACAGCTGTAGACACCAAGGACTTGGACTGTATAAAAGTGGTACTTCCAGAGGAATAATTCTGGCATTCCTACAACTGAAGAGCAGGGTGAAGAAGGACACCACAGGAATCCACATGGTGGTGATATCTTTTGCTTAATCTTTCTTTCCCACTCTCTTTCTCCCCTCTCCCTCCTATGCCCCTCTCTCACCGCCCTCCCACACTTCTTTCTATCTCTCTACTTTGTATTAACTGTTAAATAAAATCCATACTATTGACCAGCATATGGTCTCATTTGCACTTTAATTCAGGCTGAGGCATCTATTATAATCTGTTGCGGCAGGAGTTTTAGTTTATTTTACGTTCTTTATAAAATAGTTTGTTCTGTGTACCCCTTTTCATGTTAGCTTGTTCCAGTTGCCCATTTTTGTAGACACTCCCCTGGTTAATCAAAAGTTTCTCCCTTACTTCTGTCAGTCAGCATTAAGCCTCTACCCCTCCTTCCAGAATGTTCCCCGTTCTTTGTTACCCCATTGGGTTTCGTTAGTTCAGTCCCTCTTCCCTTTTCCTTATTGTCTCCCAGTTGTGTCAATCAGCCCTAATCTCCTCTCTGTGCTTGTTTTGATTAGTTGTACACCCGGAGCCCACCCCTGAGTCTAGCCATATAAAAGCCCCTGTCACCAGTTTAGAGCAGCCACTTGTGTGGAGAGCCCACTGTGGTCTCTCCTCCTTGTCTGTTAGGCTTCAGAGATACGATCCCTTCAATAAATTGCTGTTGGATTGCTTGTCTCCTGGAGCCCCTCTTTCGCTCATTATCTCTGCAGCGCATTTATCAACTTCGTGTATCCACTGCTTAGAACTGCACACACTTTGAGAGGTCTGAAGAGACACTTGCTCCTTGTCGCAGTGTACACCTAAGCCGGGTGGTGACGAGACGCGACGATAATCAGATAATAATACTGAAGATTTCACTGGAACTCAGGGGAAAAGGAGAATTTATAATCTTTGGAAGAAGGGCCAGGGAATTCAGGAACAATAGAAGGATGCTGCTAGGTCATGTAGAGAGAAAATTAGAAAGGTGAAAAGCTCAGCTAGCACTCAATCTGGCCACACTGTGGAAGATTAACAGAATTGTTTTTATAAATACATTAGCAGAAGGAGGGCCAAGGAAAATCTCCATCCTTTATTGGACATGGTGAGAACATTGCCACCAGGGATGAGGAGAAGGCTCAGCTATTTAATGTCTTCTTTGCTTTAGTTTCTAAGAGAAAAACCAGTTATCCTCAGAGCTACCAGCCCCCTGAACTGGTAGGCAGGAGACCCTTTACAATCCAGTGGAAAGCAGTTAGTGACTTCCTGTGCCACTCAGACACTCACAAGTCTGTGGGGCCAGCAGGATAGGACTGACCTGAGAGTACTGAGGAAGTTATCAGAATACCTCACCAAGTCACTCTCCAAAATTTATCATAAGTCCTGGTTAAGCAGTGTAGAGTGATTGTAAAATGATGAAGATTCTGGAGAGTTTAGCTTTATAGAAGATGACAAAAATGGCTTGGAAATACATTTTCATTAATGTAAGTATTTTGCAAATTTTAGTTAGTAATTGCACGAGGAAGGACACAGAAAATGACACAAATGTAGGACAGGAGGCTTACTGCAAAATGCTAAGGGACATTACTACTTGATCAAAACCAGGAGCAGGATAAAATCTTCCCAGAAAATTTTAGAAGTGGAAATTGTCCTTAAACAAACAGCAAAAAACTTTATCCACATCTGCAATAAATTCCTTGCCATGTCAAGAGCACTGCAGATTCGTTTTATGTATAAGACTTAGTCTTTATATCAACATGTTATGCTAAGTGATTTTGATATTATAATTATAGATGGTTTCCATAGATACAAGAAAAAAGACTGACATATTATGGTAAATATTGAATTACATTGAGAATGCACTGAAGTGTAAATTTTCAGAATAATATATTTATTTTAGAGATTTACAGAGAGGAAAGACAAATAGATTTTATAGAAAAATAAACTCATGGATAAAATAAGATGTTAAACAGAATATAAAAATAAAATGTTACCAGTTTCAGTACTGAAATTTTCCCCCACTGAATTGAAAGAGACTAAAGTACTAATCTTCTCTGTCCTACCACATCTGCCTCATTTGCCATAGATGAAATGTGGAAGGAGAGAAACAGTAGTTTAGTTTAGCAGAGATCCACAGTGAAAAACATAACCCAGATTCCATTTGATTTCCAGCCTAAACTTTACTAAACAGAAGGAAAAAGACCAAATGTATCTTTCCAGTATGCTTTAACATTTTTGGTTTTCTAACCATTTTCTTTTGAATTATTATTTCAATTACTTATTTTCATGGTTTAAAAAAAAAAGCCAAATTTTTGTCTCCTGAAAAGGCTCTTACGATTTCCTCCAGGTACAACTTCCGATAGATCTGGGAAGCCCAGAGATTGGCTAGCTCTGTGACAGGCACTTTGTGTGACCACTTACATATTAGAATCGCTTTGGCAAACCTACATTTTAAGAGCGAGGAAGCCAAACTCTTTCTCTTTTCGTTTCCGGCCACGGAAAAGGTAATGGGAGGTCGGGAGGGCCCACGGGCCCTCTGGGCCCACCCGGCCCGGAGCTGGCCGGGCAGGGGGAGGGGAAGCACCCCCCTCCCCCCCCCCTCCTCCCTCAAGGCAGCGCCGCTGCTGCTCCGGGCTGCTTTTGCTCCCCCTCCTTGCCTGAGGGAGAGAGAAATGCAGCTCCACGGGGCCGGCCTGGGCTCTGCCGCCACCGCCATGGCTGCTGCCGCCGCCCTCTCTTAAGAGAGGGAGTG
>WEKY01021113.1:42850-81915 GCA_013390045.1 Picathartes gymnocephalus | reverse complement strand
AGCCTTGCTTAGTACCTATGCCCTTAGTGCTTTGCTTAACCCACACATTTCAGCCCTGCTTTCATTATCACACCAGCTGCATAAAAAGTATCCATGTACCGATTCAGCTGCCTTCTCTGATGCTTTCCCAAAAATAAGAAGTTGTGAATGCAGCCATCCAAATAATTTGCTGTCTTGATTATACAGCTCAAGAGAAGTCCTCCTTTGCTAGTTTTGCTGATTTGCATTTTGCAAATCTGTCCTGCTGCATGAAATTGTATTCTTAGTCCAGTGTGTTCATCAGCAGCTTTGTATCTTACCTTTCAGAAGATATTAGAAATGGGAAGCATGATTTTTTCATTTACAAAAATCCTATTTTCAGGGAAAAAAACAGGATTTGTTCTAAGGCAAGCACTGAGAAAAATTATTCTGTAGGCTGCTTCTCCTTCAGCCAGATATACAAAGCAATATGGGTGATAATATGTACTAGTCCTATATAAGTTAAAGCCCTTCAAAAATTTTAGCAACACTTACAGCTGTTGGAGTTCTTCCTGCGTGTTCTTTCAGGCAAAGTACAGGTTCCATTTCTGATTTTCAGAAGTCCTCCAAGATTCTTCCCTGACTACCAGCCTGTTACAATCGATGGTCATGAAGTTTTCCTCAACCACCCTTTTTTTCATAACATCCCTATCACTCAACCCAACACTACGGAGTGTTACAGCTATCCTCTCAGCTACCCTGGGAGGTTGGGTAGGGTTAAACAAAATAAAAACCTGAAAGGTCTTACCTTATTTTTCTGTTTCTCACCTGAGCTGAATCGCCGTTGTCATAGTTTACAAGTTCAAACTTACCCTACTTAAATTTTACTTATACCGCTGCTGTATTCCTCACCCTCAACACAATCAAAATCCTAAACCCAGTATTTTCTTGGAGGAAAATATAATGAAATTGGGAAAACAAGTGGAAGTTCCCCCAGCAGAGAGCTCTTAGCCAGTCACAAGTTTATATGTGTGAATGTTCTTCTGATGCAGAGCTTCTTGTGCAGTACAAGTTTAAAGGTACGGTTTAAAGGACAACAGCTTCATTGAATGTGGTTCTAAGGTTTGTTTCTCACCCATACAAAATCCACTTTTTCCTGTTTAGCACATGACACTGTAGTTTGCTCAGCTGGAACCCTTGCTTTGCCAGAGTCCATGTGTCCATGTGTCTAGTTTTCTAAAATCAGTGGGGCTTGATTGGCAAGACAGTGTTTCAAATCAGACCAGAATAACAACCTGTGTCTTGTGTGGGCTGGCAGGATAAATCCTTCGATGGGGTTTAGTGATGTGCAGCTGTGGTGTCTGTGCCTGCTGTTAAACCACCCCACTCTGCACCCACCACATGATCAGGTCCTATTTGTTAATATCAGCATCATGACAATGGACGGCTGCCCTCAGTCTCGAATATTTAGAAAAATTCAGCAGACTAGGACAGTGTTGTATGTTCTCAGCCAAAAGTGGTAAAATACCATTAGGAAACCAGCCCCCTCTGAAGAGCCTTGAAAATTGCAGCAACTATAAGCATGACAAGCAGCATTCCTGACCAGCATAGTGGCAACTCAGAATTGCATGTAACATAACATGTAGTTTATCCTTCTCTTTTTTTATTCTCTTGCAGGTGGAAGATGATTGGAAATACGTAGCTATGGTTATAGACAGAGTATTTCTCTGGGTATTTATAATCCTTTGTGTGTTTGGAACTGTAGGGCTCTTTATCCAGCCATTATTAGCAGAAATGTAACTTGATCCACTGCTTTTTATCCACTTTTGCTGGTTTTTTATTTTCAGTTCAGAAATTTACCTTTCATTTCTCTCCTCTAACATTACCCCTCTGCTCACCACCTCCTCAGCATGCAGACACAGAGGGTCCCAGAAAAATAAAGTATGTGTTTACATTTATGTTTGAAATCAGACAGGTCTTAAGTATTTAATCGTATTTGAAGACAAATAGACTTAACATTAGAATGCAGTTACCATGTGAGGCATACACATTTGAAAATGACATGCTTCTGAAATCTTTTAAAACTATTTTGATCTCCCACTTAGCTTTGCATGTGACCGAAGTCCCCCTTATTTCCTGACAGTGAGTACCAAGACCTTGATGAGCTTCACTAGAATTTCCAAGCCACATCTCTCTAGCAATGGTCCTAGTCCACAGGTTCTGCTCTGAAAACTCTTGCTTGCTCAGGCTTAGACATAAACTCAACAGAGAAGAGTAACTACCAACTGAGTAACTACTTGTTGCAGACAGAACTGGTGAGACAGCACTGGATTGTTCTGAAGTTTTGTGTTTTTAAAACCCAAGACCAACCTGGATTATGCACGTCCCAGCAGAAGAAGGCTGGATACCATGAACCCTATGCAAAGCTGAGCATCTTGTTTCAAACATCTGTGCAGCAGTGTTCTGTTTCCTGTCTCCTCATGGGTCTGTGCTGTGTGTGCAAACCTGTAACTGTAGGGACATGTCCTTTGGGGCTGAGGTTGCTGCTATGTATCAGGGTCCCAATCCTAGTGTGCTTCCTCCTGAAACACTTAGCAGATGTATTCCTAATGTGGTTTCTATAAAAAGTGCATGGTTTACCCTTAAGTCTCTTGTTTGTTTATATTCCTGTTAGTTTTGTGCCGAAAGATTCTTCTTTAAAAGGCACCACTACAATTAAACCCAATGGCTCCAGGAATACAAAGCCCTTCTCTCTTATAAGAGCCTCTAAATGTAACTGTACATTGTCAATGCAGTGTTTTCAGTGTCTGTCATGTATCAGTCTCTGCTCTGAACATAACCAATCCCTGGAAAGTATTTCTCCCTGTTTCTGAAGTCACTGACTGGCCGTTTACTCTTTTTTGATGTTTCATAATAAAGAGAATAGGAATGAATAAGTGTATAAGTTAGAGATAAAAGTGGAATGACAAGAATATAACTGTCTTAATCCACCCAGTCATGATTGTAGAAGAAAAAGTAGAAGAAAACTATTATTTTCTGTAAACCCCCTGAATGTTGTTCTATTATGTAGTGATTGACAGACAGATGTATGAAAAAGCATGGTTTATTTTGTCAGCCTGTCAATTAAATGTCACTCCTGAGATACACCTCCTTGAAGAATTTGTGGTTTTGTGGGTTTTTTTAGATTTCCTGTTGTGAAATGTGTTTTTAGATGCTACGAAATGACATTTACTGTGCTGGCTCTTTAATCAGAAAGAAGGTGAAGGAAAATAAAAGAAATTTGAAGAGGAGAGCTTAATTCTGAGCCTGAAAACTTCATTTCCACAGAAAAGGGATCTAACTGCCAGCATTCACTGTTACACTCCATGACCATCCAAACCATGAAACTGTTGTGGCTGAAGGTGCATTGCATTGGTGTCTTAAGCATGACAGCTACAACCCCACAGTCATTAATCTGACTTCAGCAAAATCCCCAATTTACAAAGTCATCTTCTGTCTCTTGGAAGTGTACTATTTACCCTACCTTCCTCTGACTCTTTTAGAGCCATGTTTTGCCATTCTCAGCTGTGTTTGGCACATTCAATACTGGGAGCCTCATGTACTGCTGCCAGCTTTGTGAAGGTACTTGACTGATTATAGAGAGCGGGGATGGGAGATACAAGAAGCATGTCAGCATGTCACCTTGAAGAAGGCTGCAGTAGGGGTGCCCCTGCAAGCAGACGTGGAAGAGCCCACACAAAAATGACATTTTTGCTTGCCAAAACTCTTGTTGAAGGTTGGGAGACCTTATAAATGAAATAACAAGAAAAGTTACAACTAGAGCTGGTGCCATCCCAGATGTTGACTTGGGTCACACAATATGAACAACCACAAGAAACGTCTATTCTCACCCCATCAACTCCAAAGTCACATCAGCAGCACCCCATATTAGTACGTCTCAGTGATGAGTGTACCACTGGCAGCAAGAATTCTCCTTTCCTTGGGAGTGATGGCATCTATGAATTAATTTTAAAAGCACAGAAGCAATTCAACAGCTCAACATCTCTTTACATTCTCTTCCCAAGGGAGACTATTCTTCCAGTTGGCCTCCACTAAAAGGCCCAGAAAATTTTTTTCATATTTATCTTTTAGTGAGTGCGTGATTTATGTGCCAAGCACTGCCAAGGTCCCATCAAACCAATGCCCAGAAAGTGAGGCAGTACATGTTGAGACAGTAGAAAGGCAGAGGGTTGCTGGTTTTTTGTTAAGATTTGCGATTTGTAATGTTGTCATCCACAGGCAGAGCAGGTAGAGCAGAGGGAAGGGCCCCACTGGAGGACTGTCTGCCCAGATGTCCTGCCTAGTTGTGTTTTTAGTGGCAGACCTGTGTGGGGAACATGGTGAATGCTTACGTGGGCCAGCAGCAAAGACATTTAGAGAAGCTCAGGAACAGGCAGCACAAGGGAATGAGTAGTGAGACTACAGATGTAGCAGTCCCAGATGCAATGCTAGGAAGACCGGAGGCCAGAAGTCATACCTGTGCAATGTTCATACATCTCCCACTTCTGCACCAGCATACGCCAGAAAATGCAGCTTGGCATCAGACACAAATGTGTGAGACAGAGCCATGTGTTACCTGCAGGTGGGCAACCAAAGTGTTGCATGGTGGGGACAGGACCATCTGTCAGATGGACAACTGAGGCAGTTGCCCAGGAGAGGAGGTTGTCATCTGTCACTGCTAACAGGCAGCCTCCTGGAAGCAGTGCTCACAGGGAATATCCATCACTACTGGAGCTCAAGAGTCTGGAAACACTGGAGAGGAGAGCTTCCTGGTTCTTTTCCTATGAACATTTCACAGGACTGTCTAGGGGAACAAATGCACTTTATGCAAGAAGAGAGAAGCAACGGATAGAATGCTCAATGTGTATGAGTTTTATGCCAGTATCTTACCCTAAGATATCTCTCTGTATATGCTAAACTAAATGGGTTTGTTCCTGCAATACAATAACCACATCTGAATGCTTCCTGCTGAAACTCACATACAGACCTAAAAAGCAATGAGAACTTTCCAAGAACATGCCAACCCCTCTGTTTGAATAGACTTGAGACAAAAAATTTAAAATTGGCTAAAATCTAGCTTTGTTGACAACAAACCACAAACAAAGCCCAGTGTATGGACACTCCAGGAATCATTTACTAAATACATCTTTATTAATAATAATTGCACAAGTGAACAGAAGTTTCTGCTTCATGATGGGGTTACATTAACTCATGGAGGTCTGGTATGCATGCACAATCCAAGCACAAGAACACCTCTATGTATTTTTAACATTTTCTAACCTCCATCTCTAGGGACACAGTTTCCATGTTAGCTAAAACTTTAACACATATTGAGATTGTCAAAAATTGAATCTCCAAATCCCTTGCTAACCATGGAAACATTTGCAAGTTTTGAATGGGATTTTCTAAAGCATGCCATGTTGGAAAACACTCCCCCTGCAAAAGTGGTGAGAGCTTCACTCCTATGTTCAAGAGTTTCACCTGGGTATTTTCTGTTACATCTCACTTATTTAACACCTTTAAGAGCTTTTTCTAATCATGCAAAACGATCCCATAATAAATGAATCAAAGGAATGAAATTCTGAATTGCCTAGGCAATATGGACAACTCAACATGCAAAAATGTATCTTCCTGGTGACCAGTCCACCCCATAGCTCTCGAGAGAAACGCCACTCCTGAAGCAATCACAACTTTCATCTGCCACAAGAGATGTCTTCAGCTTCCCTCCAACTGAAGACTTCAGGAATATCACTGTTGCCTTATGAAGTAGCATAGCCACCTTCCTCCATGCAGTATGCTTAGGTGATCTTCCACTTGTGAAAAAGCAGGTGAAGAAATAATAGTTTCTTAATGTGGAGCATGGGGAAAAATCCTCACTTTGTCAGCCTTCTGGTACATTACAGAGCAGCAAGCAAAATTGCAAATAATACTGAGAAGCTGGCAATACCTTGTAGTTTCCTGATGGCTGAGGTGAGAGACAAAGTGTGCATGCCATAAAGGCTGGTAGCAGGTGAACAGAATGGTAGGTTCTGCCCCTGTCGAGCTGATCCTGCAGCAAGCTGAGGCTGGAGAGTCAAGGTTCTGAGTGCCCCATTGAAGAAGAATTTTGCTTTTTCTGATGCACATGCTATGCAATTGCCAGTTCTGACTCATGCATAAAGCAACCTGTAGACACTTAGTGTTTTTTACTTGGAAACACAAATAAACTGAGGAGAGATTTGGGTTCCTACTGTAACAACTTCTACAATGTAGCATTTTAACTGGCAGATCTGCCTTTTAAGTATAAGGATTGTGCAAGACCTTCTATTTCCAATTTTAACTAATAATCTTGGCTTTTATAGTAATACAACCAAGCTAACAATAAAATAATTATAACCCAGTTGTGCAACTCCAGTTCACTTTAGGCCCTGGCTGTGCACCAAGCTCTTCTTCAATTTCAGCAAAATCTGTAACTGGTGGAGTTATTATGAAGACTGACAGCACTAATGAATGCCCACTGTTACCATCACCTTCGATCATTCTTGCTGCTGCTTCCCCTCTTGTACAGCAGAGACCAAGCTCCAAGGCACCACTGTCCCTTGGCACTGCACTTGTTGTATGTTACTGTGAGAGGGTTTTCTACAAAGTGTTGTTCAACCACATGCGTAATGCAGGAGTAAAGATGAGAACTGAACCTGTCACTGACACCACCAGAAATAACCACAGGAAGATCCGATCCAGGACTTGAGCTACAAATTTCCAGTCTTGTACAACCTGGGAAGAACAGAGAGGAGAAACATAAATAGTAACAAGCCTGGTACTGTGTTGATACTGCTACATTTCAGCTCCCCAAATCTGGTTTTAAAATTAGATATTTGTAGTATGTGGTAGCCAAAAACTAACGAGGATGACCTTTTCAGCACTCATAGCTGCAAATCACTCAAACCCCCAAAAAACAATTCCATAGTTCTATGCACATGGTGATGAGGCTTCTTCAGCCTGCGCAAAAGCTTTTAGTTAAGTGCATATATGAAAATTTACAGACTTAGCCTTGAGGATGGCTTTACAGGGAACTGCATTTCTTTTTACAGACCTGCATTTCCCTCTAAATGCCAGGATGAGGCTCTGGCACAGCACTTGGACACAGGCATTGCTTCCAGTACAAGCAGTTTGATTTACTTGTGTTTGCTTAAGTGATTTGTTGACTCAGACTGGGTACACCCAGGAGGGGAATTTTGAATTGTGATTGCTGGCACAACTATGCACACACAAAAGTGCTGTTTATTAAGGTGATTCAAGGGACCTTTTTATTAAAATTATTTCAGCTTCAAACAGGTTTCAATCATGGACAGTATGTGTTCACATACTACATGTTTTATTTACTGCTCTTCATTCTGCTGTTATCCTCTCAGGACAGTTTGAACACAGCCCAAGCTCTTGCTAGGAGGGTGCTAACAGAAGTTTTCCAAATGCTGCTACCTGCTTGCTCTGCTGTCCTACCCTTGCATGAGATGCATTGTTTGCACACACAGTAATTTGCCATTTTAAAAGCCAGGAGGTTCATTGAGAGGCGAAGGATAGTAGTTGGGAGCTAATCTAAACAGGTGTTAGTGAAAATCTAGAAGACCTTCACTCAAAAGGCCTTCACTGCAGCTATGCAGTGCACAGTGTGTGCTGGGAGGCTGGGACTGACACCTGGCAAATGCCACAGAGCCTGCCTGTAAGTGTGAAAGTTACATTTTTGGAGCATATGAGAGTTTAGAGGCTTCCAGATTCATGTGTACCCAAACTTACACAGGACAAGGTTATTTAAATAATCCCAAACCAGGAATTCCTCCAGGAGAGGCTCCTGGAGTCTCTTGCATCTGTGAAGAGCAGGGATTCTCACAGAACAATACACTTCTCCTTCAAGCTATGTGTTGTCTCAAAAAACATATTATTATCAAGGTCTGAGGAAGAATATGTCTCAGAGGAGAGCAGGAGGAAGAGGCAAAGGGAAAACCATGCAGAAAAGGAAAGAGCTTGGAAGCCATTGCTGTCAAGGAAAGTGTGATTCCCTCCTTGGCCTCCCTCCACCTACCTGTCTGATGAAATGCTCCTTTTTAACGTGCCTGGAAATGTACCGAATGGAGTCAGCTGCCTTTTCCAGAAAGGCAGTAACAATTTTTTCTCCATCTTTTGCTTGCTTGTATTTCTGCTTCCCCAGAAACTTTGATTTCAAGGTGGTTCTCTTTTCTTCAGTCTCTGAGAATGAGTAGCGATCTACATGGCCCTTCATGCAGAGCAGACGAGGCAACTTCTGGAGAAAGAGCCTTTTAACCCAGGGAGCCATGGGGTGGTAAGTGGCTGAGGATCGGTGGTGGACATTGATAACAAACACAGTCACGATGATAGAGAGGGTCACAAAAATCATGATGAAGAGCAGATACTCACCAATCAGAGGGATGACTTTGGAAGAAGAAGGGATTATTTCCTCAATCACTAAAAGGAAAACAGTGAGGGAGACTAGAACTGATGTCGACAATGAAAGTTTTTCTCCTTCATCTGAAGGTAGGTAAAACACCAGGACAGTTAGAAAAGACAATCCCAGGCAAGGGATTATTAAGAAAAGAGTGTAAAACAATGGAAGGCGTCTCAACACAAAGGAGTAAGTGACAAATGGGTAAGAGTACAGGCCGTCCTTCCTGTTACCTTTCATACCTTTAGCATTTAAGATCTCCCACTCCCCATTGTCAAAGAAGTCTTTCCTGTCTACATTTTCATCCACTAAAATCAAGTCCACCATATTGCCATCATATGTCCACGACCCAAACTTCATGGAGCAGTTCTGCCTGTCGAAGGGGAAGAAGGTCACATCCATTGTGCAGGAGCTCTTATAACTGGCCGGTGGTGTCCAGGTCACCACTCCATTGTACTTCACTATGGCTTTGGTCATCAGAGATCCCTCAAAATGTCCGTCAGCACTGGGAGTTGGACAGGAAGAAACAGTACCAAGTTCAGGACTGTGTTTGCCCCAGTCCTACCCCATTTCAGCTCTGCTTTCTAACCCTCACCTGGAGCACAAGGTGCACAACTTTCATACTGCCTAAAGAAGCAGCCTTGTAACAGCACACACAAGCCTCACAGTTGCTGACATGCCTTGCCCGAGCTCTGGCCTAAGCCCCAAGCAAGGAGCCATGCTACTCACTTTTCAAACAAGACAATGTCGGGAAGCCACAGAGACTCAGAGGGGACTCGGATAGCGGTGATTCCACCATATTCATCTGGATTCCAGGAGAGTTTGTGGTCGATCCATTCCTATAACAAAACAGCAGAGTTCTCTGCCCACTCATATGCAGCAGCCTCTGTCCTCACTCCCATACGTGCCTCAACAACTGCATGCACAGCACAGCAGGCAGAGCCTGGTATGAGGCTGCTCAGCTGCAGGGAGGGTGGCAGATGGGCATGGCTGGCAGGTGTTAATCCCCACAAGCACTGCCCCTCCACACACAGGTGAGACCCCAGAACCCATCCCCAGACTGGCAGCCTCAAGGCCAGTACTCCTGGAGAGCACTTGATTCTCACTTCACTCACCACCCTGCACAGCCCTCCTGAGAGCAGTCTATAAGGAAAGAGCCACTTCCTTTTAGTGCAGCAGTGTTTTTGGCTGGCACGAACCCCACGGAAGACCCCATGGACCGTAGGTGGTATAGGTACTAGTACTCAGATGAGTGGAGGTGGCCTTAATTCACTTGTCAGTGGAGACCTGGCTTTTTTCAGTGAATGGAATCCAACACCTAATATCTATACACTGTCCTTGAAAAAAAAAAAAAATGTTGTTGTAAACTATCTGGTCACAACAGCAGGGAGAGTCCTCTCCATTTTCATCATGCTGAAATTTAGAATTTTTCTCTCCTTTTTTGGGTTTTCAGACAGGGAGATCATAATAAAGTTGGTCCAATTGCCTGGAGATTTCCACAGAGAAGCAATGGAAAATCAGCTCTCTGATTCTCGTTCATTATTGATGAGGCTTTTCATTTGTCCACAGAAATAGAAGTAATGTGATGCAAGAGCTGTAGACTGTGGTCAGTTCCAATAAGTGGAAGATGAACCAGTTTCCATTAAGCTGCAGCACTAAGACATCTCCAGGGATGTGGAGGTCTCAGCCTTCCTGGGCAATTTCCTCCATGACTGAAGGATGAACCAAAAAAGCAATATTGCCTATTA
Source organism: Picathartes gymnocephalus (assembly GCA_013390045.1). Taxonomy (NCBI): domain Eukaryota; kingdom Metazoa; phylum Chordata; class Aves; order Passeriformes; family Picathartidae; genus Picathartes; species Picathartes gymnocephalus. Next base: position 71,733 of record WEKY01021113.1, on the reverse strand, counting down.
ATTCTCCATATTGTTCCCTTCCTATTTCTTTGATTCTGCATGCTTTTCAGAGCTATACCTACAGATATTTTTTATTGCTCAGGTGTGAGAAGAGAAGAGGGGGCATTTCTGCTCATAGCCTCAGCATCAGGGACAGGGAACACCACTTTTAGTGTTAACTTTTCTCTGAGGATGAGTATCTTAACAGACGTCTCCAGCAGCCTAGGCTGGTAAATGGTCACAGTCTCACCTATATCCTGGACGCTTCCCATAATAGGTACAATGGGGCTCAGGCTGGAAACATAAATCATGCAAGGGAACAGTCAGGGCTGCGCAGCAACCAACACAGTGATACTGTAGCCTTCACTAACACAAGAGCAGCAAATACCCTGTGAGCCACTCGGAGATAGAATCATCCCTCTGGAGTTGAATTGGAGCAGCTCCTTGGCCCGGGTTATTTGCTCCATCTGCCATACTCCTCACTTTCCCTCCACCCTGCATTGATTTCTCTCCCAGCTAAAGTGCTCTTTCGTGTCTGCAAGGCAAATGGTTGTGTGTTCTTACTAGAGCAGAAAATAGGTTGTGTGCAGACTTTGAAGATGAGCAGTTTAAAACAGGAATCTCCCTGTGGGATATGCTGATACAAACTGTAGCAGCAGATGCATAAGGCTCTTTCCTCTCTTCTCCCTTTCTTCCAAGCTGCTCCAGATGTTGCAATAGCTCTCTCCTTCCTCCCGTTCTGCCAAATTCCCATTTCTGTGCTGTCATTGGAGAGTTTAACCCACCGCTAGCGGAACAAAAAACACTGGACCCAGATTCTTGACCCTTGCTAGCAGACGCCATAGCTTGCCTGAATCCAGACACTTTCTCAGCAACTACTAAAAGCTCCTCTGTGTCAGCCTGCTTGTGTATCAAGTCCCACCATCTTGAGCATCAGAATGTTTGAAGTTAACCAAAAAAAAAAAAAAAAGCTTGTGTTTAAGCTTTGCTTATCCAAGAAAATAAGACTCTTGCTGAGAAATTATGAAGGTGATCAGGAGCAATCAGCATGGATTAACTAAAAGTAAATCATGCTTGACCAACCTGATTGCCTTCTATAACGAAACAACTCCCTGGATGGACAGGTGGAGAGCAGTGGATATTGTCTACCTTGACTACAATAAGGATTTCAGCACTGTATCTTTCACAATATCCTCATAGGCAAACTCAGGACGTTTGGACTGGATGAGTAGACACCGAGGTGGATTGAGAACTGGCATAATAGCAGATCCCAAAGAGTTTGTAATCAGTGCCACAGGCTCTGGCTGGAAGCCTGTCACTGGTGGTGTCCCCCAAGGTTCCATACTGGGCCCAGTATTAACTTATGCATCAAAGATTTGGATGAAAGGGCAGATGCCTTCTCACCAGGTTTACTCATGACACAAAGTTCAGAGGAGTGGCCAACACCCCAGAGTTCTCTGCAGCCCTTCAGAAGGACCTCGACAAACTGGAGGGATGGGAAGAAATGTCTGAAATGCAACAGAGGAAAATGCAGTGTCCTGCACCTGGGGAGGAACAACCCCAGGCAGCAGCACAGGCTGGGGGTGACCTGCTGGAAAGCAGCTCTGTGGAGAAAGACCTGGGGCTCCTGATGGACAACAGGCTGTCCATGAGCCAGCAGTGTGTCCTGGGGGCCAAGAAGGCCAATGGGATGCTGGGGAGCATTAGGAAGAGCATTGCCTGCAGGTCGAGGGAGGCATGATCCTGTCCCTCTACTCAGCCCTGGTGAGGCACATCCAGAGTGCTGTGTCCAGTTCTGGGATCCTCAGGAAAAAGAAGACATGGAGCTCCAGGAGCGGGTCCAGCAGAGGGTAACAAAGATGATGAGGGGACTGGAGCATCTCTCTTACAAGAAAAAGCTGAGGGAGCTGGGCCTACATTAACACACAACTTCCAATGCGGGACACCAGGGCGAGGCCACAGGTATATAGTGCTCAGCCTGAGCTCCTGAGAGCACTTACATGTGTGAAAATCACAGCCTGTGCCTCATTTTCTGCTCCCTTTGCATTACCTTGGGCCTTGACGTTCTCACCCCATCAATGGAGAAGCAGTATTGGAAATGGTAACAACTCCAGAAAGCCCAGCTCTGAGAAATCATAGTCCTGAGTTTCCCTGAGGAGCTGCCCTGGCTAAAATCTGAGGATTCCAAAGGCTTCCAGAGAAATCAGTGTGTCTACAGTGCACAGGGTTTGGACCTGCAGGTGAAGGTGGGTGCTACAGCCTGCAAGGAGAGTGGGTGGGAATTGGGAAGAGGACAGATGAGGGCAGAGAGGTAAACTTTACAGAACGGCTCTGCTGTCTGCTCAAGTGGATAGTCAAAGTAAGGGAGCCAAGGTGTGGCCTTGAACACAAAAGTGGCTCTACAATTGCAGCTGAAGGTGGAGAAATTTTAATACTGCAGATAATTCAGGGCAGACTCCCAGCAGCTGTATTTGGATCAGAGAGAAATTTCTCCAGCAAAAGAGAAAATTCCTGTCCTTCCCCACAGGGAGAAGAAGTCTGAGCTTTTCCCTCTTCAAGGGAGAGATCATCTTTACACACCATATCCATACAATATCCATATTAGTTTTAGGAGTCTTGCTCCAGCCAGAATCTCACACTCAGTGCAGCACTACAGGAACCAGACTGAGACAAAAATTGAGTCACAATTCTCGTCCACCAACCCCCAAGAACCTTTCCCCATGGCCTGATTTCAAATACGGTTTGTTTTTTATGTCCTCTGCCTGGGATCAACTGACATCTTTACAGATACTCACAAGGCTGAGAGACTTAAAATAATTATCACAAGGTCAATAAACTGGTGCAATGTAACCTAAACCAAAAACAGTGTTCTTCAGGAGTGAAGAAGAAGAAGAAAGGAGACCTACCAGTTCAACTTGCACTTTTCCCGTGTTTGTATAAATCACTGTCAATTCCAGAAGCAATTATGATAGGGAGATCTGATTTCATTTGCTACAGCTTTTAATGGCAAAAGGTCCGTGGTGTGTGTGTGTGTGACATACTGGCCTCTTCTTTCTCTTCACATATGCTGAGGAATGAAGAAATCTATCTGAGGCCCCACTCTTGGCTCAGGCAAGGGAGAGAGTATTTGTGTGACCTCTAAATCTGAGACAGGATAGTCCCTCAGAGCACATACAACAATCCAGGGATAGACATTGCAGTACCAGCTATGTTGCTTCCCTGAAATACAGCTAGCTTGAGGACACAGCTGCAGTGTAGGTCAGGAGAAGAGGGTACCCTGTGTCCTAAAGGCCTACCTGTCAGCCTTTCTCTCTCTATACATTTGCTGAAATGAGAACGGTGAAGTAAAAACTTCAGGTTAGGTATCTTGGTGCTGGCCACTCACAAAATGGGATAGATGGCACAGTGGGTAGCAGACTAGGATTGCTACTCAGTTCAGCAGCTCCATGTGGGGAAAAGGGAGGTCTGATGTGGTCCAATTTACCTGTTTCAGCCACACGTTGGTCGTCATCAGCTGATTCTTCTCATCCTAGGGTGACACAAGGGAGAGATGGTTGCAATACCAAAGCATTAGAGACAGACCCTATGCTTGCTGAGTCCAACCCTGTGCTGAGATGAGGAGATCTCTATGGCCCTGTTTCTCCATGGGCTTGGGCTCTTCAGTCACTGTTGAGGGAAATTGACTGACTTTCTAGGTGCTGTCCCTGCTATTGCTGGGAGCCCCTGAGACTGGAAAACTGAGGTCTGGCATTTCACAGGAGCTCAAAGGAACCATAGGCCAAAGACTCAGGATGCAGCAGGGCTCAGCCAGCAAGTAGTATCAGGTCACACATGATTGTGGGCTCACAGCATGGCTCATCTCCCAGCACTGCTCGGCCTGGAGTGAGTTTAGGAAGATACAAGCTGAAACATTGTCCTAAATATGTAAATAAAGCACAAAATTAGGTGTACCTTCCACAGCATAACGGGGCATTACCAGGGGCTGGAGGATTAAGGAGCACACTGTTATGTGGGTACCTCTGGGCATTGTGCAAATTCCATTGTGCATTGCAGTGGAGAAGATTTCCACATGGGCAGAAACACAGGATTATCTATTTTGCCTCTAGAGTTTTATCTTAGTGATCAGCTGGGTTAAGACATGAAATACATTTGGCCTTTGTGCAAGCTTGCTTAGAGTGAATAATGTCTCAAGCAGCTTTTACCCTTCCTCAGTCCTCTCCTGTCTTGTCATTAAATTGCAACGTATATGTCAAGGATTGTCTGGCCTGAGCTGTTTGATTAAAACTTTATGGAAATTAGGCCTTAGCCCATGAGATCAGCAGGGGAAAAAGTACCTTCAGGTTTCCTTCAAAACAAATGAGTCCTACAGTCCATGCTAGGGGTGGGGGATGGGGGAGGTGGGAGGAAAGAAGGCCAAATCACCAGCACCATTTTATGCTCAGTGTTTCACTGCCCAACCATCACTGTGCATTTCTTCTGTCAGGAGGCAAAAGCTTATTACATTACCACTCTTCTAGGTGGAGGCACAACTATCTATAAAAGTGGTGTTTTACTGAGCCTAAAACAACACTTACTACATCCACAAGCTGTGATATCTTTAACCCAAAAAGGACTTTGATGGTGTCGTTGGAGTTTTCCACAGGCCGGACCCATTTCTGATAGCCTTCAAATAAGTGCTTGAGGAGTGCATCCTCATTTTCAGCAACTGAACTGAAGGCATTCACATCTGGAAGAAAGCAACACAGAGAGGAGGCATTGCCAGAAAGCAGACATGGAGAATGCCATGCCCTGAAGAAGTGAAGCAGAGCAATGACATGAGGAAAATTCACCTCTGTGCACATCTTGTACAGCAGATTCTGCAGGAATTCAGATGCACAGACTCTCAGCAGAACCAGGGCAAGTGAATGGAAAGGCAAGGTAGCACAAGCACAACTCACATATTTAAAAAAAAAAAAAATCATCAGACCAGAGCAGTGATGACTTTGTACTAGGTTTGTGTTTTCTGTGGCCTTTTTGCCAAAGCAAAAAGAGTCCATCTGGCAGCAGTAGGAGCTGGATGATACAGTCAGGGTTAGATCTGCCAGGCAAGCACAGAGCTGTCATGGTCTGTACCTGCACGACTTGTGACTCCCACAATCATTGACACCATGCTCCCCCTTTCCTTTGCTACCATGAAGGGGGAAGGGCAATTCAGACCCTTCATCCTTTTCCAAGCTTCAGCCCCACTCCCCGAGATGTTGAGGTTCTGACATGACCTCCATCTCTTCTCTTGTGACCATACACAGCACCCAAGTGTAAGAAAGATTTTACTTCTCTTCAAAGAGGAAAAAAGGCTGGCCCCACACAGCAGGGATCACAGCCAATATTGCTGTGTCAGCAGTCAAAAGGGACCTCACAGGACACTGTTGAGGGCCCAGCTTGTGCCCTGACAGCCCCAGGGTGAGCAGAATATTTGGGCCTGGATTGCCAAGCATTAGGTGCAGGAGGGGTCTGCAGACAGAGGATCATGGCCCATGGATGGTGCCAGGACCTGACAGTGGGAGAGCCCTGGAGGGCACAGTCAATACACTCACACACTCTGTGCATCAACGATCAGAGTTAAGGCAGCCCCCAAAAAGGTCCTTGTGCCACACGGAGAAAAAGGGCATTCAAGCCCAGAGAGAAAACTGGAGGTAGAGGGTAGTGCTCTGCCCCTACATTGAGGAAAGGATGTGACCACAGATCTCTGCCCACGTCCTCTTCCCCAGCAGCTGCTGCCCACCTCCTGAGCACGACAGGCTGTGCAGCCTCCTCCACCTCGTCAGGGTCTGTCTGAGGCTGTGGACAGGGCTAGACCTAGCAGCAAGCAACACAGCTGAAGGACAGCCCAAAGCAAAAACCTGCTCTCATAACAGAGCTTTCCATGGGATAAAATAATTCTTTTATGCTGTTTGGATTCTCTCAAGGTAGCACAAGGTCCAAGCAACACTGTCATTCCCCACTTCCAGCCATACCGGCAAGATATCATTCCTCTTTGAGGAGCTATAAACTCTGAAACCTGATGCTTACACTCACAGGATAATAATTAACTTTATTGTCAGATGTTCCACAAGCTGTGTTTGTCCTCTGTAGCTGGAGGACAGATGTGGTGGCGTTACCAAGCCCTGGGCAGGTAGAGGCTGGTTGGTCAGAGGGAATTTTCACACTCATTTCCACCTGCTCCATCCCACAGCCAGGTATGGCTCATGAAGCTGTCAGCACAGTTTATAGCGGTCCTGTAGCCACACTGTGTCTTATTGCTTTGTCACAAGCCCTTGAGGTCTACTATTTCCACAAATGCCCCTTCTGCTTTATTCCACAGTTTATTCTCATGCCAGAGCTGACCCTAGCTCCACCACCGCAAATGAAGGACAGAGTCTGTGCTCTGTCCTAGAAAACTAGATTCGCTGCCCAAGCATGGCAGATGGGTATTGCATCTGCAACCAAAGGAAGAGAAAGAACACACTTGTCCCCTGTCACTACCCACAACCTCAGAGGTCCAACCCCCTCACATATAAGAGTCTTTGCAGAGACTCCATCTCCCAGACGTTTAGCTTTCCCTTTAGGAGATTCATAGTGGTGTTAAAAACAGAAAATTTAACAGAAAAGACATTGAATAGAAAAATCAATAACCCCAAAATATGTAGGATCAAAACCAGCTCTCTCTTAATGCCAGAACACATTGCTCTGTTTCTATTTGAGTATGACATCCTGCACACATATATGCAGCCACACACCCTCTGTGTCCGTGGGTGTGTATGACCTCTCTCAGAATAAAATGGTGCCATTTCACAGCCCACATCTCACATAAAATTCAGGTACCTAATGCTCCAAGTGGGTATAGAAGACAGGTAGTAAAGCTGGGTTTGGGGCTGGATATGTTGAATCTCGTCTGCTGAGGAAGCCACAAAAAAGTGAAAAGACTTGAAGAATCTCACAAGAAAGAAAGTCAGAAGGAAGAAGATTGCTGCCTCTATAAGACAGCCTCGGTACTTGCACAAAGACAGTTTAAAAGCAGAAGTTATTAATGAGAAATGAGAAATAACATGTGGGTAAATAGCCTAACAGTTCCTTTGACCATGCCCCACCTTATGATTAAGGTAGATAAAGCTGTGGAGAAAACATTGAACAAAGTAGCACTGCCTTTGAAAAAAAAACAGAGAAACAGCCGTAGGAGAGATAGATCCCTGACGCTACCATACGATGCACTTGAGAAGCAAAAACCGGGGAGCTCCCTGGGAGGTTAACATGCGTTCAAGTACTCAGGCACTGTCTGCCATCTCCCCTCTCTCCTCAGGTTCCTGCTTCTCTCTGTGATCTGTCCAAGTAGCAATTCTCCACAGGTGCAGAACAGGAGTTCTGGGGCAGAAAGTCTGCTAAACAAACGTGCAAAACACCCCAATAAGTACAGACAAGACACTTAGCCTTTTATTATTTCGCCTGAAGAATTTCAGTTTTCCTCTTGGTGATAGAAATTCTCCCTTAATTCCCTTTAGCAGCTAAATGTCGAGCTTAGGATTTTTTGTTAATTTCTTGCCAGCAACTGCCCCATCACCAGTTATTAAAACCTAGCTGTCAAACTGACAGTGGTTGCAACACAAAGGCAGCAACTGATATAAACTTCTTCTGCTACTCACACAGTGTTTAAAATATGACCAAGGGAAGCTGGCATTCACTATACCCCAGAAAGCAGCAGTTAACCAGCCAGCAGAAAAAAAACACCTGCAGCTCAGCTTGGAAGAAGAAGAAGAAATCACACCTACCTGAGCGGCTCAGACACAGCGCAAAGAGCAGTAGGCAAAGCATGGGCACCACCGTGGCTTTTCCTTTAAATCTGATCTTCTGTTTTCATAAGCAAATCGGTTTCATCTTTGTAGGGGACTAAAACAATCTAGTTAAAAATCAAGGCAGACAGTTGAGTCTGTCAGGCAAGGCAGCACCTTTCTAGCCTTATCTTGCCCTCATTATGATGCTTGGTAAACCACACTTCATTGATTTTCAGTCAGCTGTCATATCCCATAAGCCTTAAACAGGGCTCTGGGTCCTAAACTCTGACTGATCTCTTTGTGGCTATATTTGGGTGGCTATAACTGCTGTGGTCTAGGAGTATGCTAGAGGAAAGTCTTTTAAGGAGGAGAGATATCTTTTATTATGCTGCTAATTACAGATGGGAGGAAAAAAAAAAAACAAAACCCAAAAACCAAACCAGGCTGTAGTTCAGACCCAAAGATAAATCAGATGCCTTAAAGATTATCTGTTTGCTCCAGCTGTATCGGCAGCTCCAGCTGTAGAGGCAGACTCCTTACAGACCTAACTTAGCTTATTCATTTTTCATGCTACACTTGGTGTTCTGGAGATATAAAATGGATTTGGGGGGCAAAAAAAACCCAGTAATATATAAGTGGGAAAACGATGCTGATTTCTAAATTTATATCTCATACACAAAACATCACAGACAGCAGCACAGAAATGCTTGCACAGTACTATCCACGGCACAGCTTAACAGAGAATGTTGCCCCAGGGTCTTGTGTTCCGCAATGAGAGTGAGGATTGACTGAGGACTGATTACAGTTCCTCTGTAGTCAGTCCTCTGTCAGTACTCCCCAGTGACACCTCACACAAGGTTTTCAGAAACCACCAGAAATTGCTGATAATCAAAAGGGATGCAGGTTCCTCTTTTACCATTCCCCTGCCGCTCCTCTGCCAAAGGATATCAGGATCTTCTCTGTTTTGTTTTCAAATAAGAGTTACATTGCCATACCTCTCCAAAGAAGAGGTTTTCCCCTGAACTTCTCAAGTTCAAGGAAGAGGCATGCAAAACTCTTCTAGCTTGTCCCCAGACCCAAAACTGTTTCCACTTGGATTACTTCTTGCTAGCTAATTGCTTGTTGACTTTTATATGGGAAATCTGGGGTTTTTTCAGCAACTCTGCGTCCACTTCTTGCAGAGGCCCATATTTTGGTACAGTCACAAATTTTGTGATTCAGATTTGCCTTATCTAAGGTCCTCACAGAGGACTGATAACTGGCAACCGTAACCTTTTCAGATTATCCAGCTTCCTGTAATGGAAAAGTTGCCATTTAAGTGTGGTTCAAAGTCACATTGCTGCTGCAAGTAACATTCTCATAGTGTCCTATCAACTTATTCATGCTTCTGTGACCTTGCAGCCTACCTCATTCCTAGCTCTCAGGCAGGCCACTGACAGCAACTCAGTGAGCTTGCTTTTTCCACTACTGTACTACACACAAAAAATCTGCAAGGGCCCTTGCTAGCTCCTCAGTTCTGCCCCTGGTCACCCAGAAGGGCTAGAGGAGCAGTTGGCTTCCTCTGCACCTTTCCTCATCTCAGATGCAAAAAAGCCATGCAAAAATAAGATCTGCTACCAAAAGATCATCTTCAATGAAGTGTACTTTCAACACCAGCTGCTATAACTTCTCAGATTCCCTATTAGATGGACAACAGGCACAAGCACACTACATCTTGAGGTACCCAGGAGAGCTCCTTTTTTTATGTTGTCTTCAAGAGAACGGCAGTCATGTGGCTGGCATGGCATGCACAGACAGCACCACAGTCTGCCACAAAGTTGAGTGGGGACTAAACGCAATCATTCTGCATGATGCAACTTTTTCTGCAACAAGGTTATCCCTTTAAAATGTTCTAGGCAGATTACTCCAAACTTTCCATCATGTTTGTGGTCCTATATACGACTCAGCACCCTCAGACATCATCCATCATTTTGCTTCATGACTGTAAGCCCCAGGCTTTGCCCATTGATACCTCTGATTGTAGTTACTGCCTGAGATTGCATTCAGGTAATGCTCTGTTAGACAATATGAGAGACACTTGTTTTTCACAGGGCTTTAACATGCTGTCTTGTGGAAATGGAGTTAATTTATTACCTGCCTATAGGAGTAGGCTTTTTGCTACTACTTGATAGTTGCTCAAAGGGAAATATGAAGTATGGTTGGGTTATCATTGCCCCCCACTCACTGTGACAAGAGGTAAGGACCAGGTTTGCCTGGTCATTGGCTTCCAAAGTTACCAGACAGCCAGAGGAGGGTATTAGAGAAAAGAAATTCTGTTTGCCTGTTGTTTTCTGTTCACAAGTCTTTATTCAGTCATGCACTCCAACATTTTGGAAAGGAAGGTATGCATGAATACTCAATTTCACCAGAAGGGCCTTGAAGCATGAGGAGCATCCACGCTGAGAGAGCAAATTAATTCTTGAGCAGAACTCTGCTTGTGACAGTACTCAAGTGGCTGTTCTCTGTTGAGAAAATGTGTTTGCTTTTCCACAGGTTTCATGAGATTTGTAACTAATACGAGGCTGCAATTCCAGGCTGCAAAAAGCCAGATACTGCCAGGGCACAAGCAACACTGGAGCTGGGCCTCACCCTCTAGGCAGCAAAAATGCCAAGAAAAAGAGAAATCCACCTAGAGGCACAAATCCATCAGTTTGAGCCCACATGGTTAATATTAGCAGCAACTGAAACCTCGAGGTTATGATGGACAGTCCTAAGCCATGTTACCTGAAGGCATCATGTAGTTGAGCATGGAAAACACAGATCCCAGGGGAAGGTGACAGTGCTGGCTGGCAATCAGAGGGTGGGAAATCTGGACTAAAGTGAGAAGGATGGTGAAGAGGAAGGACACAGATGGAAGATGCTCTGCACCAGAACTGTGAGGCTTTGTTTCCAAAACTCAGAACCAAATAGAGTTTGCTGCACCTCTAGATTTGTCAGCTCCAGGAAGGAGAAAAGAGAAGTAAGGCAGCACTATGGAACAAGAGATACTTTTCAGGTAGACATGCCTTCTCTCTCCCAAACCTATCTCAGCCTCCCTGGCCCCTGCAAGTGATATGCCAGCAGCCAAGGAAGGCCCAGCTTGGAGTGCCAGGACTTGTCATGGAGCCAGGCACCCCAGAGCTCCCAAGGGAGGATTGAATCCATCTTGTACCATTTGGCATGACACAGGAAGCCAGCAGATGAACATCTGCCCTTAAGAGGTGAGGGACAGCTTCTGAAGCAAAAATGGGGTGTGAAAAGGCAGAGCTCCTGGAATCTCATCTTTGCCCTGACACTTCTCAGGTCCTTTCTGATCTCAGTTCTGGCCAGCAGCAGACACCTCTCTTCACTAGCAGCTTTCTCAAAACATGCATCTTCACTGGGCAAGACCAGAACTGTTTTTAGGCAGCTCACCAGCAATTTCTGCAGCACCAGATATTTCCACATGCCCGATGGAACAGTTTGGAGCCAACTGTCCACCTGTGCACACAGCCTGTCCACTCCCCTCCAGCTTCCTGTCCCCCCAAACACCCCCCATCTTTCTCTTGGCTTGCTTACCGGCCCCACCAAGCAAACCCAATGCAGTCTCTGCCTGACTGCCCTTTCCCCCTCTAAGCCATCCCTCCTCCTCCTCCACACACCCTTTTCCACCAGGAGCTGCACCACATCCCACCGCCTTCATCTCTACCGCAGTGCCGCAGCACAGTCGGTACTTTCCTCCTCCACTTCCTTGTCCTCCTTTTCCCCGCCCCGCCCCGGTGCCTCAGGCCGAGGGAAGGTGCTTCGCCCGGCTCCGTGCCGCTCTGCAGCGCCGTGGCCGTGTCCCGGCTCCCCGCCGTGGCAGTTCGCGGGCAGCGCAGGCCGCACCGCAGGGCCCTGCAGGCCCGAGGGCTCACAGCCCTTCGCAGGGAATGGATACAGCTCTGCGGCGGACTCCTCTGGGCTACGGTGCGTATTACACGCTCTGCTTGGGAAACCAGGCTAACGTGAAGTGCCAGAAACTCACGGATGAAAACTCATGCGTTTGTCTTTGCGTCAGACAAGGAACACGCAGCCACTCAGCACAGCAGGCTCAGAAAGGGCTGATGCGACCCTTGAGGAGACTGCCTGAACTGAACTCTTTCAAGTAGCATCCCCATGGTTGTTTCGGCAGTGATCAGGCTCTGCAAGCACAGGGACAAGGTTTTGCATAACAGGAGTCGTTTCAGTCCTTGGTTTCCTTGACACCTTCCTACCATGAAGAAGCCCTTCCTGCTCTCCACCCCATTTCTACCACATCCATGGGAATGCAGACTTGAGACAGAGTTCAGTCCCTGTGCCTTCTGACAGCGCAGAGTCCACACAACTGTCTGCTGCACATTGCTCTGCAAAAACCTCCCAGTGCTTTGCGGGAAGTGGGGCACGGGTCTTTTGGAGGTGTAGAGGCTCTTCATCATTGCACGCACATTAATATTTCCGATAGGTGGTGCATCGCCTCCTGCATTCGAATTGTTGTTTTCCTTTTTCAGATCTACCTTTACAGTGAGGTCTCATTTAGGAGTGTCTTGCAGCACTGTGATCACTTCCTGCATTTTGGTGACACTACCTAGCTTGAATATGATAATTTTCAAACCCATTTGTTCTGAGTTAATAATTATAAACAAAGGTCTGGCTCAGCTCTTCCATTTTCTCACCTTTTCTTTCCATTTCATCAAGCTCATCTCTGCTTTCATAAATGCCCCTTGCAACTCAAATTTTATTTGCAGCATCATGGAGTTGCTCTTCAAATGTCAAGGCTTGTAAGACTTCAGAGGTAAGTAAACAACTAACAAGGATCAAGACTTTGCAAGATGTGAGAGAAAAATCTCTTTTAAAGACAACTGCTTCAGCTATGACAGAGAAACTCGGTTCATGCCTAACTGCATCAGCCTCTCATTTTCAATGGTTACACCTGCTGCCTAGAAGCCCTTATCCTAACACATGCAGTGCTCTATGACAAGAGGTTCTGCTTTCTCATCCCGATCTAATACAGGCTTTTTATCCCCAAGGTAATCATAAAACTCAAAGGGTAATTCCTGCCATGTCCTATGGCCTTGGTAAGCTGCATGACTCCTTCCACAGCTTTGTTCATTTCATCCACTTCTCTTTGGATGTGACAGCTCCAGCACACAGCCAGCATGGTGGTAGCTGACAAACTTTCTTTTTGGAGCTGCTCTATCTGGCATGGGAGGATGGGGGTTCCCTTGAAGATATAGCAAAATCAAACGCTTTGTCAGAAATTGGATGAGCTCTACGAGCTCTGCTCCTGCCTGCATTTGGGGGCATTTTCTCTTTTACGATCTTTTCCTGAGTCAACAGAGATGGCTGTCCTGTGGGTCCACATAGTCCATGCAATTCAAATAAGGGGCTATTTTAGCTTTAGAAATGTATCTTGAAGAGAGTATAATTCTGGACTGTCTAAAAGATGAAAACAATTATCATATTTCTTTAAAAACTACTACAAATGTTTGGAAGCCAATATGCTTTGTGCCTTTCTTCATTATATTACTGTATTCTGGTGTGGTGCTGTTGGAAGATACTATTTTAACAGAAAATGCAGTAGCACTAATTTTCTCAGCCATATTCAGCCTCCCAAAACTCAGGGTCCTATAAAGTGCATGCATTTTACTTCAGATCATCCCTGGCTAAAAAAGCAGAAACTGCTCTGGTGGCAGACCAGTCAACAGACCAGACCTCATCTCTGTCAAGGTATCATTAAACCACCTTCTCCATGGGAAAACAGTGGTGAGAGATTTTGCAAGAGGTTATTCATGTACGTCAATACCACCTGCCAACTCCTACCTGTCCTTCTCTAGGGTGTCACAGCAAAGCTCAAGTCAGCCCTCTTCTGTTCTGAAGACTCCTGCCTGAGGGTTTGAACTGGGATGTGAACCTTCTATCCAGAGACGCCTGCTTGCCATCCTGAGTCTTATATTTTTGAGGTTATTGCCAAATGCTTTATAAAAAATAATATTTATTCCTTCTAGAGGTTTCTTCAAATTAGATAGAAATGTTTACAGGTAGGAACCCAAGACAGTATATGCAGGACCACCATTTTGAACATCAGTGATATTTTGGGCTTCTATTTTCACTGGTTCATAAACAAAGATTGTACACTTTAAATGTAGACCTAGAAACCAGCTTTTGCATAACTTCCTGAATTTTCTGTCCATAGTGACTTATTATATGAAGCATTATAGTCCTCTTGAGTATCTACCTATATGCTTAAAATTCCGTGTTATCTACCTCCAGCTATTTCCTTTTTATGTTAGAGTTTACAAAGCCATGTTCATGAATATGTACAAACAAAACCCAGTCAGACTTGCTGCCTAAGAGTACTGAGTACAGAAGAAATAAAGACATTTGACATGATGCGTAATAGCCTATATCCTCAACAGAACTCTTCTGAGTAATATCAACTAGCCTTGAACTATGGAAACAATTGATGTTAAAAATGAGCGTAAACATAGCATAGCATATCAGATGCTTTCACAGTTTCTGAATGAAGTCAGAGTATGCTTTTCATATAATTTGAAAAAATTAACCTTTGGGCAAAATATAATCATACAAAAGTGATGTGAAAGTAAGTACTACATTAGGTAGTAGAATGTCCTGTAATTATTTTGTAATAATGATTTTATAATTATTTGATATAATTTTGTAGTTATTTGGTCTAACCCATGGATATATCTTTAAACTGTGTAAGTTTATCCAATAGTTTAAAGTTCTGAAACAGCAAACGAAGGTTTTGAGACCTATCTCAAGGTTTTGAGCTGTCTCTACTGGATGACACCTTTGATATCTGTCATTTGTCTTGCTTCTTACAAATTAGAGAAGCTGAATATAAAACTGAATGTTTATATCTTCACCTCACTAGAAAGCATAATTGACATTACTTATAAAATATGCAAAAACTAGTTTTGCCTTTTCTACCATGTCAGAATATCCTATTTCCTGTAACTGTTTTAATGGCCTGCCTGTGCCTAGTCAGAAGAATTAACCTAAAGGTATTTAGGTAACTTCACCTATTAGTAAATTGATGCTGGGTTGGAATAACTCCCTGAACTGGGTGCAGACTCCAACAGTTTGCATATATTAGTAGGAGGAGGAACATATGGTATAACAACTAAAATGCTCTGAAGGCTACTCCCATGGTGCAGGAAGAATGGGCTGGGAAGATGTCCAGTTCTCCAAGAGAAGGCTGATAAGTGTAGGACCAGTGCCTGGCAAGTCAAGGAATGATGGGGCAGAGTGCCAGGAGAGAACTTGCCGTGGCTCTGATAGAGCTTACAGAACAAATGCCACCTCCACTAAACTTCACAAAGGCCCAAAATCACCTTTTAGCTGCCTCAGGCCAAACTGGGCTGCTGTCATCCTTCCTCACATTATCATCCTTGTATCTCTTCACTGGGGCAACTCCTCACATTCACTTTCAATGCAAGTGAGGCAATAGACCTGATGTCATATGGTTTGTAATGTTTTGAGGCTCTCAGCAAGCCCAGAAAGCTTGATGCATTAACACCAGGTGCAAACAACATGATAATCAGCAAAATCAAAAGGAGCAATAAAAAGACTGCAGTTTAATTCAGAGTTTAATTCCTCTATGGGTAATGGGGATGACTGTTTATATAGGAATGCTATCAGGCCCCTTACTCTGTCAGGTGAATAACCATTTATTATTCCAGTTGGATTTACCTTACCATGATCTGACAGCAGCACAGCAGACTGCCACTCTGCTGTGAGCTCATCTCCTGTTGTGACATCATGAGCAAGCACTTGGCAGCTGAAACTATACATGACTTCATGACTTTGTTCCAAAAGAACAATGCTGCTTAGTCTTGTCTGAGACAATGAGGCTGCCAAAATAACTGCCTTCTGCACAAAGTTGAGAAAAATCCATGGTGGACTTCCTAATGATACAATACCATTTTCAGAAATTCAAAGAAGAAATTCTAGTTCCATGGGATTCAGCAAAGCTTTGCCCAAAATTTTCAGAGTTAGGCTTTTAACATTTCGGCACTAGCAGGTCTTCTACAGTTGATTTTTTTTTTTCTTTGGCGGGGCTGGGGGCGGGGAAAGCTACATCAGTGGTAAGGACACTGCTCAGAAAGCTCTCCCATGCCCTGGGAATTGCTAAACTTGCTTTTATATCTCTTATGTATAGGAATGAAGAGGCAAGCAGTATAAAAGCAAAACTCAGCTTGAAAGCATAGAGAGTGAAATCCATTGAAATGTTAAGGAAGCTCCTCTTTCCTCAGGCCAAACTCATCCATTAACCTGAAGCAGTCTTCAGAGACATGGTTTTCATTCCAATGCTGTTTCCAACAGCATTTTGCATTTTCATCTCTGTGGCACATTTTATAGTATGAAACAGAAAAAGTTACCAGTCCATAATAAAAGGTTACTGCCTCACCTTCCAAATTCCCTGTTCAATTGCTAACAAGCTCTGTAACTGAGTAGGTCAGTGTCTCATTATCATGTACAAAAGATCAGAAAATGTGTTGAAAAACGCAGATGTTAAAATTCTGAGAGTATTAGTAGAAAAAACCAGATGAATCTTTATTAATAGAGAAGAGTGATGCTGTAGAGAAGCATGGTGAGGCACACAAGGAGCACTCAGAGAAAATTATATACTATTCAATATTGTAAAAGATTTCTAGCAGAGAAGAGTCTTACTTCTATACTCATTTCTCGTCACAGAGATGATGGATTTACTAGCCAGCAAGATTTTGTGGCAATCCTACTGTGGAAAAAAAAGCAAGAACAATGTCATTTCCTGTATGTGTAAACTTCTGATTTCTTCTGTAACTGAAGGAGTAAAAGGTATTGAAGGAGACTGGGCTTTTTTTTTGTATAGGAGTCCAGGCAGCACTGTGAACAACACAAGAAAGCACCATTTGCAGATATTTATTTAATTTAATTACATCTTATCACTGAAGTCATATACATGTCAATCACCTGGTGGCTATTATATGAAGCAAAAAGTCTAAATTCTAGCACTCTTAATAGACAGGCCAAGAGGTAAATTTCAGTATTGATGGAAGGATGGTTATCACCATAATGATATTATTCGGTTAAGTAATGTTATGATAAGCTTGCTTGAACATTTGAGTGTAAAATTGATTACATATGTATTTAAATTTTTTTCAGTTATATGAAGATTTACCATGAGGAAATCTTGTGTTTGTCAGCTGATGACAGTATCAAAGAAAGATAACTCCACTGATCCTATAACTGTGGTTTGTGGATGCCTATATTTCAAATAGATAATTTCCAAACAAGCTGAGTTCTTTAAACTGAAACTGCTACATGAGCATTCACTTGGGGAAATAGACATTTCCTATTATACACAACCAAGAGATTTCCATGCTGGAGTATCTGTACTAAAGAACCTGCCCAGTTCCTTACCATGCTGAACACATAAATAATTCTGAGCAATTTCAGTCCCTTGTCATGGAAAAAAAAAAAAAAACACTAGTAAAAATATTTTCCTGTCTGAACCTAGAAAGAAAGAAATTACGGTAAGAATTGAAAGTATATACATACAGCAGGATTTGAGGTTATTGTTAAATAAATTCTTTTTCAGTCACGTAACATAACACCACAAATATTCTGCTGACAGCAACTTCTAGAATTCCTCAGATTAAAACCACCACCACAATTTCATTTGATGTAACACTGTATCAGTTCACGACACCTGAGACAAGCCTGCATGATCAATCTCAAAATAATTAGAAATTGAAACATTTATCAGATAGTAAGGCCATTTTCTGTAGCCTAAATTCTCACGACCTCCTGTGAGAGCTCTAAGACTCCACCTTGCTGGTTTACAATCAGTTTGGGAATAATTCTCCCTTTAGATTTTTACATGAAGGCACTATTCTTCTGGACCTGACAGCATCAGCATCAATTAAGTGATGAATGAAGAGTCTGATCCTATCAATATAAAATAAAGAAGAAGAAGAAAAAAAAAAAAAACAACAAACCACACCAAAAAAGGGCAAGAAATTTCGACTGAGCTGTAAAAGTAGACATCCAAAGCTTCCTTCACTCAGAGTGACCAGCTGTGGTTATTTTCACAAACCTGTAAGTACAGGTGAAAGTCTTGGGATTTCTTTAGCCAAGAAAAAGATCCCTTCCTCTTAATATAGAAAAGGTATCACCCCTGAAAATTTCTTCCTTTCTGAAGACAAAAAGTTCACTTTTTCTGCAAAATGCATGTGTGAGATTCCTGAAAAGTTTGAGAATGGGTGACTGACCCCTGCAATGGACGAAGGCCCTGAAGAGATGGGCAAGAATGACATGCTGAAGGAAGAATGTAAGGAAAAACAATGAATTGTCATAACGAAAGAAGAAATTATCTCAGCACAAGAGGGACTGGATAAAAACTCTGCTTTAGGAACACAGCTGCATCATTCAGTCCTAAGATCGAATAAACAGCCTTCCCTAACATAATTAGTCAAGAGAAATGTTTTCCTGAGCTAACCAGGAAGGTAGTCTCTATGTGACTCACTCCAGTATAAAGTATACAAAATAAACAATTCAAAAAATCATCTTGGAAGACAATAACTAACTTGAGCTGGGTGTAACCTGCATATTTCTTGCCAGCAACTGTAAGGACCCAGTGTCACAACAGCAAGTGTTTAGAGAACAGTAATGGGAATTTGTACAGTATATTTAAATTGTGATTCCACTGATATTGCAGCTGCTATATTGTGATTGTACTGCAATTCCAGTATATTGCTGTAACGTTCTGCTAAATCAAAGTCCTGGATACACCTATGAGAACTTGGTTAGAGAGTATTGGGCTATGGCTGTAGGCTACTAAATGAGCCCAACACAAAAGAAGACACCATTACTGGAGGCAAGACCTCTTCCTTTTTCTGGATTATCTGTCCCAGGTCATTGAATTGAAGAGCTCTCAATAGAAAGTCACACATCTCTCATAGCCTCAAATACTGGAGCACTGGTTCATCTACAGATAACTAGTACAGCCTCAGACTCTGCATCTTTAATGGTCACATCCAATGAAACCTGAAAGGAAATGAGAAGCCTGCGTGATTTGCTCAAGTTCTCCATGAATTAAAAAAAAAAATCAAACCAAGTCAAACCAAACCAAACCAACAAACAAAACAAACCACAACAAAGAAAAAATCACCACCACAGCAACAAACAAACAACCAAAAAAATCAAACCAAACCAAACCAAACAAACAAACACTCTAATGACTGGTCTGATAGTATTCTCCATACGCATTCCTAACTAAAAGACCACTGGAACCAATTAAGAGGCAGAGGACAATCATTTCTCACAAGTTCCCAGAACATGTGATCCCAGGCTCTACAATCTATTTGTCCTTT
This sequence comes from Picathartes gymnocephalus, assembly GCA_013390045.1. NCBI lineage: Eukaryota > Metazoa > Chordata > Aves > Passeriformes > Picathartidae > Picathartes > Picathartes gymnocephalus. The sequence continues at coordinate 52,574 of WEKY01021113.1, read as the reverse complement.
ACAATAGGAGGAAGCAGCTACAGGAGAGTCAATGGCTCATTTTGCACAACAAAAAGCCTGATACTCAATGTTAAATGAACTAACAGTGGCAAGACTCTGGACATACTTAATTAATAACTTAATTATGACAATGTAATGTAACTATTCCCAAGAGAGATACTTGAAACTTTCCTCCTCAGTAACTGATTTAAATGCTTTCTTTAACTCAGGAACATTTAAGATTACTTTCTTTGGTAACTGTTTCAAGTGAGCCATAGCTGATCAAACAGCAACTTCGCAACATATTTTTTTGCCCTTTTTAAAACTCTTTCAGCGTACATAATACTGTAAGGCCTCCTGCCCAATTTTCTGTGATAAAATGCTGCAGTTCTATCAAAGATCTCAATGTGAAGATGAATTTTCCATTGAAAGCATTGAACAAGTGCAAAGGGAAATCTCTAAGAACAATTACTGTCATATTTTTGAGTCACGTATCCTGTTTTTCTCTTTCTCATTTATAAACAAATCATTATCATGGCAGAGTATGGTAAATAAACTGCTGTGCTTGAAACAGCAGGGGTTACATACCTGAACTTGCAGTAATCAACATGCTTCAGCAGACTGTGTGTTGGTGGTTAAAATTAGATCATAGCTCACCCCTTTCCACCCTGCCAAAGCCACCCGATGAAGCTGTAAGCTGTCAGGAAACAGATAAGGCTACAGACTAAAGCCTAAAACAGATCTCGAGAAAGAAAGAAAGCAAAAGCGCAACTAGGAGTAACTACCTGGATCCAGAAAAGCAGGTAACAGGAGGAGTTCTTTGGAAAATACTCAGAAGCTGTTGAGGTTTTAGTTTTACCCAAGCAACAATTTTCCTTTCCTCCTTCCTACATTCAGAATGGGATTTGTTTGCACTTTCTTCAGCTACAGAAGAACTCCTTCACGATTCACACAGGACACCAAGGCCTTAAATCCTAACAGAGCTGAAGGAAAATGAAACATCAGCAATACAGAAGACTTCTTGGACATTTTGATTTCATTAATTGCTGCCACAGTTTTTAAGACCACACCAGTGACAACATAGACAAGATGGTAACTGGAAACGCAAGAGTAGACACAGCAGTGACTAAGAACTCCCTCAGCATGACAAGAAGTAATTCAAGTATTTAGCTATTCATTTTTTCCCCATAAAACATACCTCTGACTTTGAAAAGTCACAGTTAGATAGGGAAATCTAATGCTTTGCAGAGGTGTAAGAAATAAAAAAGGAAACGCTACACATAGATCAGATACCCTGCCACAGCAAAAGGGGAATTGGGGCAACAGGGAGAAGTAAGACAAAAGTTCTTTTTAGAAGTGGCTCCAATTCTTATCTGTTGAAGTATCTACCCATTTCAAAATAAATCTCTCTATATTTTAAGGATGAAACAATTTTTGCCAATTTTGCTATTTTCTAACTGACTTGAATTATCAGTTTATAAAATAGGCTTCAGTGTAGTGCATTTAAGCAAATGTCAGCTTCTTCACATCCTCTTGAGCAATCACATGCCATCCTACAGTTACAACCTCTGCTTTTTAACTCCCAATCACGTCTTTTCAGAGATGTTTATGAAATTGGTGCTAATGCAGGTACCAGTTGTGGCCAATGCAAACAGTAACTGTTGCAAATCTCTTTAACAGATGATTTCGTGGATGTAATAGATCCCAAAACAAGAGGAAATTTTAACAAATGCTTGGGGAACATATTGTGCTTATTAGCTAGCATTCTTTTCCTAGCCTTGCCAGTAGCAGAGGGCCTTCATCTTCTCTCTCTATACTGCTACCAAACAAGAGAGATTGTGAAAGAGTGAGGAGTAGGGTAGGGTGCAGTGCAAAAAAAGTCAATTGCTAAAAGACAATCAGTTGTTTCTGTGCCAGTCTTTTCTCCCCACTTCAGAGCTCTGTGGTACTGAGAGCCCTCAGGGATCTACTAAACTCCACACCTAGCCCTGACATTACCACACTGGGAGTTAACAAGACCTTTCTTTTGAAAGGGGAAAAAAAAAAAAAACGTGCTGCAGGAGAAATTCAAGCCTGTTGTCACAATAGGCTGCATCACTTCTTAGAAAAATCCTCTGGTAAGAGGAAAGGAAGACAACTGGGCAGCAGTCCCCTCTTCAGCATATTACTTTTGAAATTGTCCAGACAAAGAATAATCAACCCTCTCAATAGCAGAAACATTTATTTGAGTGAGCTGTTAAATCAACTTCACCAACGCAAACAGCTTAAAGACACAAGGACTCCACACACCAGTTATCTATCAGTGTACCTTAAGTTTAACTTGCAGACTTAGTTTTGTTGGTCTGCTTTCCTTAAAGGGTTATGAAGTGAAAATACCCAAAGGAAGGGCCTAACAAGCACAGCAGCCAGAGCATAAGGTGGAAGGGAAACAGAGAACTTTGGCCCAGGAGGAGGAAAATGGTGCTGAGCATTCAGAGTAGGAAGCCACCCATATATTTTCAGAAGCAGCTGACATAATGCTCATTGCACCCAGAGAAGAGGATTTATTTCTCCTCATGCCTTGCTTTTGGCCCTGTCTTTAACTTGTATCAGGTGTGGTACTGTTGGCCCTCTGCTGCCTCTCCACTACAAGCCAAACCTGCTGCTTTAGTGAGCTGAAGTGCCCCTCAGAAGGGTGCAACCAGCACACAAACTGGAGGACATAAGAAGGACAGTAGCGGGAGTACACAACCAAGTGTTGGGGTGCAGAGGTGGGTGGCAGGGGGTGTGGTATTACAGCAATCCACTGTGTCTCAGGAAGTCACACTTGAAATTCCTGAAGAGTAAGAAGAGAGGGTATTTTGTAGAGAAAACAGACAAAATCTACTATCTGGTCACACATGCCAACAGCATAGCAATACTTTTTAAAACGTCTTTTCCTTGTCACTTTTGAATTTTACCCTCCTTAAACACAAAGTGTAACAGCAACAAGACTTGGAAACCAAATATCTGAACAAAGAAACTAGTAGAAAATAAAAATGCAAAATGTCAAGACAGTTTTTGCAAAATCCTGGGAAAGGAGAAGAGAAAGTAATTAAAAATCTAACACACCATTTGCTTTTCAAATTTTTAATTAGGTATAATAATTGTACACAAAAGGAAGCATTGGCATTTTTGTTCATTTTAAGTGTATGAAATGGTAGGGAAAATAGACACATGGCATGAGTGAGGTCAGAAGTATCAAGACTGGTTTGAAACATTTCAAAATGTCATGCTAATAGGATATTAAGGGAAACTTTTAAAGCCATCATGAACAAGGCTTGTTTAACATCAGAGCTAGAGCCCACATTGCACACAATTTTGACATAGGCTGAGAAAAGCAATTTTCCTCATGTCTCGTATATCCAGGAATTTCAGCGGTGAAGCCTACATTAGGGTTAGCCATTTTCTCTCATTTTGAATGAGTTCATTGACTGAATAAATTATTAGAAAGTAAGTGCAAACTGCTGCACTACTTTGTCATGCTAAATCTATTACTAGAGAGTCTTAATAAGGCTGAAGAAGAGGCAGCAGCATTTGAGATATTATCAACCAGTCTAGCACCAAGCAACTCCAAAGTCTAGTTCCCTATTTGCCCTTTGGTGGATGTCCTTTGGGGAGTGAAAAAAGGAAAGAAATAAAACCACTGTATACTGCAAAGCCATAAATGTCTGACTCCCTGGATAAAGAACAAACTTACTTCATTTCCTGAAGCTGCACATGGTTGACATGCGAGTTAATTTCAAACCCAAACACTCTACCAGTTACAGTGTTTATGGAAAGAAGACCCTACAACATACTGGGACTGTATATTACCAGTGTCCTTTTGCAAGCAGTCACTGTAAACTGTACATTGTCTCATTGTTCCTGCCAGCAGTGCAGTAACATACATGTTCAGTTCCACCCTGCACTTCAGGACTATTTTTAAGTGCCCTCAAAACAAAAGTCACTTCTACAGCTCTCATTAGCTATGCTAATGAATTCTCCTCATTGCCCTCAAAACACACATGTGGTGAACAGTTACTCCAAAAGAAGTTTCATTTACATACCTCATCCAAAGGGATCCAGGAATCAGACTTTTTGCAGTGCTTCAAATGCATAGCAAACCGAAGCTGGAAGTTTTCCCAGACTGAAATGTGCATCTAATCTATCTTTCTGCAGCACTTGCAGATGTTAGCTGATCTAATTCTCTTCTTTCTAAAATCAGTGAAAACTACTTACTGGGGATTACCAAAGCGAACATTAAAAGTCTTGACAAAGCCCTAGGTGTACAACCACCTAAACTTCACTCTCAGCCAGATTCAGTTACCAGCCCCTGTAAGCGTAAGACAGACATTGTAAAAAAAAAAAGTAAAATTCTAAGTGTCTTCAATCTTGCATCCTTTCCTTCTGGAAGCAATTCAGATTTTGTAAATTAATTGCATATTCTAATTCTGAGATGCTTGCATCTTCAATATATTAAAAGTGTATCAAACTGAAATGACAATGAAGAAAAAATATGAACTTATTTGTATGACTGTTTAATTACTGTTTTAGAATTCTGGAGAGTCTTACATACAGAATTAGAAAGAATTTAGTTTTTAAACTAAATTTCTTGTCCTATCAAAGTGAAAACTGATGTTCATTACTGCTAGGCAGGTACTTCTACAACTTCAAAATAGTCATTAGGCAGAACCACATAGCCTTTTCCTGCCAATATGTCTTTTTCTTTCTGAAACTGAACAATTTCTCTCAGCTTCTCAATTTGTCTTTCCTGACGCCGGCACCGCTGTTGCGCGGTCTTGAGCTTCTTCCGCAGTTTTTCAACTTGCTCCTCCAGCTGTTGAATTCTTTTTCGCTGATGAACTGTATCCTCTACAGTATAGTTATGATCGCAAAAAACAGCAAGATTGCTGGGGGTCTGGAGAGGGGGCATCAATAATCCAATACTTGGATCTACAAATCTGGCATCTATTTGAGACAAATGAAAAGAAGGAGTTGATGGAGATTGTGGTAGTACTGGAGCTGCTGGTGGTGGTGGAGGTGGTGGAGGCGGTGGCGGCGGTGGCAGTGGAGGAGGAGGCAGTGGATCCTCTGGCTGCTCTGCAAATTCTTCAGACTACAAAGAACAAGAAAAAAAAGTGCATTTTCATGCTTAACATTGTTTACAACACAACTCCCTTATTACAGCCCCAGAATAACCTAAACAACCAGGATTTAAACTAATAAAATAAATTTCAAAGACAAGATTTTCAAAACTGGCAAACATTGCTTTGTCTGGCTTCTCAACTGGACATATTTTTAAGCAGCTTCATTTTAAGGGCTCTTTGAAACTCAAGCCCTTGATGTCTAAATACTTTTTTTGAAGATGAGATTTTTGAGATCTATATAATTACTAAGAAGTAAGAATACAGACTGCAGTTCCATAAAACAGAGTTCAGATGACCTAGTAACTCAGTGCTGCCATCCCATTCCCCTTTGCTCCTCCTTCTTTCTGCTGCAGGCTGATAGGCTGGCAGAGCAGAGAGACACAGTAAGACCAGTCTTAACAACTGGGAGGTACTCTGTTATTGGTTTTGGGCTGCAGCAAAAGGGTTTGGTTAAAAGAGACATCATGGACCCAAATAAACAGCTCTTCAACAGCAAAACAGCCCTCTCATCCTTGGTATTTACTCTTTGCTCAAACATAATTGCTAAAATGACAGAAAGCTATTCGATCTCCCACTATCACTGCACCAATTTTCTGTCCTTTATTAAATGTCAAAGCAATGCAACAAAAGGTACAACACACACCTGCCCTGATATGTGGAAAAAGTGAGAATCATAAATTTATAGAATGGTTTAGGTTGGAAGGGACCCTAAAGATAATCCAGTGTCAACACCCCTCCGGCATGGGCAGGGACACCTTTCACTAGACCACATTGCTCAGAGCCCCATCCAACCCTTTAACACTTCTGGGGATGGAGCATTCACAGCTTCTCTGGGCAACCCATTCCACTGCCTCACCACTCTAACAGTGGAGAATTTTTACCTAATATCTAATCTAAACCTGCCCTCTTGCAGTTTAAGGCCATTCCCCCTTGGCCTGTGACTACTTGCCCTTACAAAAAAGTCCCTTTCCAGCCTTCTTGTAGGCCCCCTTTAGATACTGGAAAGTTGCTATGAGGTCTCCACACCACCTTCTGTTTTCCAGGCTGAACATCCCCAACTTTTTCAGCCTGTGTCTCTAAGAAGGCTGCTCCATTCCTCTGGTCATCTTCCTGGCCTTCCCTGGACTCACTCCAACAGGTCCATGTCCTTCCTGTGCAGGGACCCCAGAGCTGGATGCAGGGTTCCAGGTGGGGTCTCACCAGAGCAGAGCAGAGGGGCAGAATCCCCTCCCTCCCCTGCTGCCCACGCTGCTTTGGATGCAGCTCAGGACACGTTTGGCTTTCTGCGCTGTGAGCTCACAATGCCAGGTCACGTTAAGAAACAGGACTGCATAGCTGGCAGATGGAATGGACAGGGGAGAAGCACTGTTCTCCCTTTTGGCAGCAGCAAAATATGAATTGGCTCAACTCCACTGCAGGGTTTTTTGCAGATAAAACTGCAGGTTTTATCACATTGCTCATGATAGGTCCACTTGTACAGGTCAGGAAAACACAGATCCCAGGCTATTTGAGTACAGGCCACAGCAGAGAATCAGATTCTTTCTTCCCCAAAGGAATCCAGTATAATTCAGAAATGCTTCTGTGCACATGTTGATTGAAAAAGCACTGTTGAAACCAAAGAGTTTGCATATTGCCTGTTAAAAAGAAAGCTTAAAACATTCTCAGTAAAAGAGGCACTGAAACCATTTTCTACCTACCCACCTGTTGCCAATAGTATTAGTACAAAGAAAAGTGTAAGGAACAGGAAAATGTTGGTTTCAAGAACAGCCAACAGTCCTCACCATCAAAATATCAAGCTCATCAGATTTGAAGGTCGTATCATTAACTTCCTTGATTTAACATGCAAGTGAGATAGTACTAGATGTGTGGGTGTCTACTTGTTCCTCATACAAACTACAACACTTGGCACACAGGAACTGAAAAGGCAGTTTGGTGATTGGTATTGAAGGAAAGTGGTGATTGGCATTAAAGGGAAGTTTAATATGCACTCAAATATAACTGATCACATGAAAGTACAAAATCAGCCAACTACCACTCTTATTTCTCAGTTATAAAAAACTGCTGCTGCTAGACTACTTAATTCACATATGAATTTCCTAAAGCCCTATCAGCTGTCACTATCAAGCTTTTCTACCAAAAAAAACCCTACATGGCAAAGGTAGAGCCAGCAAAAAGAAACTTGCTCTTGCTAGAAACAAAAGCAAAAATCAGATCACTGCTGGACTGCTGAATTCACATAGTCTTCTACTTGAAACTATAGAGCATATGCTACCTCTATATACAAATTATTATTGTCACAACATATCACAGAGAACAGATCTTTGGTATATCTATGACATCATCAGTGATTACTTCTTCCAGCCAATAAATACTTCTCCTAAGACATAAGTAAAGAAAAAGAAATCATACCAAATTACATAGTGTGAAAGATAAAAACCTGTATTTCAAAAATCAGTGTGGATTCAACTCCAAAACAACCACTACTATTCTTAGTTATTACATTGTTACTTGAAGATATGTGGCAGTTTATTCCAAAGTGCCATGAGACAAATAAGAACAGAACTAAATCCTTCAGAATTAAAAGGCACTCACTCTTCTGTGTTTTTGTAGATCCAGGTATGACAGCGAAATTGGGAACATGGCTCACTACTAATTCTGCTGCACCAACAGTACTTTTGCAGACTACCCTATACACCCATTCAGCTTTCAGACTGTAAAAAAATTTGCAAGTATTTTACACACAACAAAGAAAATATGTATTGCACAGATAAGCAATGAAGTGTAATCAAACAAAAAACATAGCCACATTTCACTGTAAATTGTCTGTCTCCTTATCTACATTCTGTTTATATTCTGTTATCTGTTATTAGCCACTTTACATTTTTCAAGTGTGTTACCTTTTTATTTGTGCATCACTCCAATATTATATATAAGGAAAAAAACTGAACAAGAAAAAACTGAGTTCTCCTCTGTGTACTTCACCCCATTACAGTATTTTGCTCCCCAGACCTACTCTATCTACCACTGTTCCTTTGCCGCTTTCTCTATGGCAAAACAATAAGAGATCAAATATTTTATATCCTTTAAATGAGTTAAAAATCAATCTTTTCCATTCTTGTCTTGAAGTTATTACATCAAGAAGTAAGAACTTACAAGTGAATTGCATCTCATGGTAAATTGCTCCAGTGACACAGTGAAGGGAAGAATACCTCACACAGAAAAGACTCTACCATCAAAAGTCTGGGACCAGTCTGGCTTTTGAACACAAGGTTAAGGCAAGAGAGAAGCACTCTCAGGACAGACAGATAGCAGGTGCAGGTAAGGTTATGCCACTCACTTTAACTTTGCAAAACCAGAGGGCAGAGCCCTCTTAAGAGGACAGCTAAATTTCACAGTTAACATCTACCATGTCTTCAGTGCTAGCAGTAGCCATCAGCCATGGGAAGAGAATAGTGCCCCTTGCAAGCATTAATGAAGGCTCTCTCAGATTCAGAGTATGTAGAAAAGGCTGCGGAACAGTTTAACTATAGGGCAATATCTTCTTACTTAGCTGCCATTCCATTTAATTCAGCACATGGATGCTGAATTAAACCGATGCATGAGCAGGTCAGAGCCACTGTCCACCCGTAATGAGCTCTGCACTCCAAAGCCTCAGAGAGCCTCACAGAAAACAAGAACAGCTGTTGGAAGTGTTTTATTCACCACAGCCCTCCTGGCGACCCCAGGTGCCCGGGCTCAGCATCTTGCCTTCATCCTTCCCAGCCTGCATCCTCTCCCTGCTCGCTACCCTGCCACGCTGCAACGTGACATGCACGACGCATTCCGGCACCTGCAGCCGTTGAGTGCTTTGGGTTTACCTTTTCACCGGGTTCAGTGTAACAAAATATTGTGGGCACAGCATTGTCTTTTAGGAGCTTGTTATTGCATTCCCTCTTAAAGCAATCGGGGGTAAAGTGTTCTGAGCAAATGCTGCTGTACTTGGTCGGCTTGAAGTTTTTCCTCTTAACAGCAGCTTCCCACTTCTTGCAAAGATCGGGTCTTGTAAGAGGAAACCTGCAAGTAAGAGGCACTTTCAGCTTGTCTGGAAAGCTTTATAACGCGGGGGTTGGCCGGAGCCAAAACGCTCCTGCCCCCGAGGTGCTGGAGGAAGGGGTCCTCAGCCCGCTCTCGCTCTGGAACAGGCGGCTCAGGGTCCTGTCCCTCCGCTTTCCCCAGGGAGACGCCGGGAGGGGTGGGCGAGGCTTCCCACCCTCAGCAGGCGCGATCAGACACATCCGTCTGTCCGTCCGTCGGTGCTCGCCCGCCCGCCCGCTCGCGCTCCCTCTCGGCTCCCCGCGGGACTCACTCGCGCGCGCGGCCCCGCGCTAGCCCCGCCCCCGGCGCGACCCCGCCCCGGCGCCCGCGCGCGCTCACTTGTGGAAGGAGATGGGCTTCTCTTTGTCGTATCGGTTCCGGCAGCGGTAGGCGGAACAGGACTGCACCATCCCGCCCAACCCCGCGCCCGCCGCGGCGCGGCCTCCGTGCGGACGGACCAGCTGGCGGGGCGCCGCAAATTCACCGCCGGGCGCCCATGCTTCCCCCGCCTCGCGCGGCCCCCC